>OZ024854.1:18345054-18400054 GCA_964017155.1 Oasisia sp. SBJ-2009
GTTACATGTTACATGTTACATGTTACATGTTAATGTGTCATCATTTAGAAACGTAAGAAAGCTACTTCAATATATTGAAAAATGTCAATGTTATAGCACATTTTCTGCCGCATCGCAGAATTATATCCTCCTCAATCAATATGTGAAACGAGTAATATAATTGCAAAGTTTAGAGTACTGTTGGTGATAACAATGTTTTTAATCCATTTCACATTTTGGCATAACAGTTTTTCAGTGGACATTACTGAAGGATGTTTATACATACATTCCCATACAATTATTATATGGACTTCCTGCCCCCAGCTGCCCCAGCCTCGTTTTCGCGCGCTAGACTTACACGCCCTATATCAAAGCAACTAATTGATTTTAACACTGTTATAAACTACGTTATTTGTATGCAGATATTGACGAATGCAGCGACAAGAGTGCCGTAGTTCTTGCATATTTCGGTCACTGAGGATAGTTTAAATTATTTTATAATAGTTTGTATGCGACGAGCCTTTGAGTACTTTCCAGAGGAAATCAGTTACTGCTGAAATAAGAATAAGTTTAAAAGCGTGATTTCACATAGAGTTAGCATAAGGCTTAGCATAATATACAAGATGGAACATAACCTTATATATATCTCGCTAGATCACTCTATCCAACACAACACTAGATGCTCAGTTTTAGACTATGGTATTTGTTTGCAGGTATCGACGAATGCCTCAGCAATCCTTGTGTGAATGAAGCAACGTGTACTAACGGTGTGAATTCGTTCACTTGTGGCTGTGCCGCTGGTTTCGCCGAAACGCATTGCGAGACAGGTTCGGCCTTGACAATGACGTCAACTGTTCACCATATACCGCTCATCTGAATATTAACATCATATTCAATTCGTTTAGCGTCAATTACGTGACGCGTGATTAACATCAAAACAATCAATTTATGTTAACACTGTCTTTAACTACATTATTTGTATGCATATACTGATGAATGCAGAGACATGAGGGACGCATTTCTGGTATATTTCGTTCACCGAGGACAGTTTATAATCATTCTATAATAGTTTATATGCGACGAGCCGTTCAGTACTTTCCATAGGAAATTAGTTACGGCTGAAATAAGAATAAGTTTAAAAGCGTGATTTCACATAGAGTTAGCATAAGGCTTAGCATAATATACAAGATGGAACATGACCTTATATATATCTCGGTAGATCACTATATCCAACACAACACTAGATCCTCACGTAAACATGACAGTCAATTCTTGCAAATTAGATACTCTGCAAACATATTTGGAAACAGCTTCTACCCAACTACAATTAAAGGATGGAATTCTCTGCCCCCAAACACTGTCTTAAGTAAATCACTAAACTCATTTCAAAATAATTTAATCCAACATTAATTTTTAACAATTAAGCCAAACGACCCACCATGAGCACTGGCGTGATGTGTCCCCAGGAAATTTTGCCAGTAACAGATACATATACAGATACCCAATAAATCCTTTTCCATATCTAGAGACGTGTTCCACTGCTTTAGTGCGAAGGAAATCAACGACGATACACAATCATGTTAGCCTGACACGTACGCCATTTGTTTCTTTGTTGGGAGACTGATTATTCAGGATATTATTGTAAGAACTGTGAGAAACAGTGCTATAAAGTCATCAATTCTTAATATAGTGAAGTGGTTTAGGGAATGTTGTAAAACATGACGTGTTTGCCACGTTATACACATATTTCGTGCACATGTGATAGACGATAATTATTTTATAATGATTTCTTAGGCCACCACTTCTTTAATTTTCTTAGAAAAACCTTTACTGCATAAGTAAGAAAAGGGAAAAAGCAATGTAATTTTATAGAGAATACTGAATGTTTTGCATAGCTATTTCATATTTTTCATATTTATAGCTGTAGGTGATAGGAGAAACAAGATTGTTAGCAAGGAATGTCAGCGATTTTTGTCCTTATTCCTTATTAGAAAATCTGAATAAATAAGATTTCATTATCTCATACCGTATACAAAGTACCACAAAATCATCAATATTTAATGAAATTAAAATAGTTTTGGTACATTTATGACACACTACATGTTTGCTATATCACATTCATATTTCGTACAGTTGGGACAGAACATAATTAGTTTTCGATGGTTTATCTTTACAACAACAGTAATTTACAATGGAAAGCAGTAACAGCGAAAATATGAAACGGATTAAAAATTGTGATTTCACATGTAATACTAACGTTTTGCAATGCTAACACATATTGTCAATATCTACGGATATAGACTAACGGCTTTGTGCAATAACAGCATCAGTGATGGCACACAGTATTCCTAGCCAGAAATGTAAGTGATTTTGTTCTTTTTGTCGAAAGCCTGAAACACGAGGATTTCATTTTCTGAAGTGCCAGAAAGCGTAAAATCAAACCAAGAATTGTTATCATATTAAAAGTTAATTTGCCATAATTATATACCCGACATATACGCCATGTTTTCGAAAAATACCTAATGTTTGTACAGTTTTAGACTATGGTATTTGTTTGCAGATATCGACGAATGCCTCAGCAATCCTTGTGTGAATGAAGCAACGTGTACTGACGGTGTGAATTCGTTCACTTGTGGCTGTGCCGCTGGTTTCACCGGAACGCATTGCGAGACAGGTTCGTTCTTGACAATGACGTCAACTGTTCACCATATACCGCTCATCTGAATATTAACATCATATTCAATTCGTTTAGCGTCAATTACTTGATGCGTGATTAACATCAAAACAACCAATTTATTTTAACACTGTCATAAACTACATTATTTGTATGCAGATATTGAACAATTCAGCGACATGAGTTGTATTTCTTGCGTATTTCATTCACTGAGGATAGTTTATAATGACTTGTCTTGATAATAGATTGTTTGCGACGAGCCGTTCAGTAATTTTCATTATAAAACGGTTACGGCTGTAATGAGAATAGGCTTAAAGAGAGTGATTTCACATACAGTACTGAATGTTTTGCAGTGCAATAAATGCTGTTCCATATCTAGAGACGTGTTCTACTACTTTAGTGAAAAGACATGAATGACGATACACAAACATGTTAGCCTGAAATGGAAGACATCTTTTTATGCTATTACAGATTTACATATTTATTGCTGCAGGCCAACATTGTTGTGCAATAGTAATCAGCAGTGAGGATAATCAAGATTGTTAGCAAGGAATATTAGGGACTGTGGTCCTTTGTAGAAAGTCTGAATGAATAGGATTTCATTATTTGATATGGAAGATAAAGTACCATAAACGTCACAGTTCTTAAATATATACTTTTATGACACATTAAATGTTTACTATATCACATCTGTATTTCATTCAGTTAGGATAGGGAATAATTTGTCTTTTTTGACAACAAATACACTAATTTCCAATGAAAAATAATATTGCCGAAAATAGGAAATGGATTAAAAATAATGATTTCACAGGTAATACTGTAGGCTTTGCAATGCTAACATATATCTTCAATATCTAAGGTTATAAACTAACATTCTTGTGTAATATCTACATGCAGTGAGGCCACACAAGACTGCTTGCCAGATATATAAGTGATTTTGTTCTTTTGTCGAAAGCTAGAATGACGAGGATATTTTCTGTCGTGGCAGAGAACGTATAATAAAATTACCAATTGTTATGATATTAAAAATCAGTTTGAAATCATTAATGTACCTGACAGGTCTGACATATTATCGAAAAACTAAATGTTTGCACAGTTTAGACTATGGACATTATTTTCAAGTCGCTTACGGCAATTACTTGATACAGGGCTTATTTTGACACTGTTTTGTTTATTAGCACGCATATATCTATAAATGCAGGACATGTGTATCATATACTATTCATATTTCGTTCACCTGGGATATGTAATGATGATTTTATAACAGGCTACGTGTGATGACAGTAATTTATATATAAGTAAGGTTATGGCGGAAATGGGAACAGATTTCACACGAGTGATTCCACAATGAGCTTTCAGTGCTATCACATATTTAAAATAATGTAATACCCATTCGTTCCCATTTTGTGAAATGTTCATACTCCTGAGTTGTAAACTCATTATTTTATAGTGAGTCGCCTTAGGCCTCCCCTTTAGCCATTTCATTGTATATGTATTGTTATGAAAATACGGTTAGTGCTAAAACAGTGAGTTCTCGCAGACATCTCCTGCAATGTTGTCACGTATTTTCCATCTCTGTGGAAGTAGATATCTCCACAAATGTCAAAAGGTGTACCCGTTGTCCAAATGTTGGGTCTGTTTTATGGCCTAAATACGTTTTACCACTATATCTTGCAACACCGGTTAAGTCATTCTTATATACTGGTGCATGCTATTCAAGGGCACCATTATACATATTGTGTCTTTTATCTAAACTAATAGAGTTGCTTCATGAAAATAATGTTAAATGAAAAGTGTAATAATAATTCCAGATATCATGCAATTAGAAAACAAAAAACTTCACTGTGATTGGAAAACTCAGAAATTGGCTAACTGTATAATCATGATGTCAGTACACATATATATATATATATATATATATATATATAAGAGAGAGAGAGAGAGATAGTAATAATTCCTTTGATCTGTTGAATCAGTATTCATCGAGTCTGATGAAACGAAAGATGTATTGTGACAATCATATTGCTTTGTTTAGTAAGACGTTGCTCAAACGGATACGTTGACTCTCATGACAAGTGCTTCAAATTACATACGTAAGTCTTCGTTAATTTGATTTTGAAACAAATCGTATTATTCATTTCCAATTTCTGATAAGATAACTTTGCTATTGCTACGATACACGGGTACACACGCTGTAAAATATATTGCTTTACCATTACTAAATACAGACTGCTAATATACCTTTTGGAAAGCAACACAGTTAAGATATCCAATATCAGAATGAAACCATTTTGTTAATGTAGGTACAAAGCGAATTTTGGATTTGCGTAAAATATGCATGAATAGGCTTACTAATATCAGTGTCGCGACAGTTTTATTACATCAGCAAAAGAGAGTGACCAAACAAATGGTACAAATGCTAAAAACGTCAATCAAACGTTTTCATTTTTCATATCCACAAAGGAGATCTTTCTTTTCACCAATAGCGGCTTTCGTCTGACGGCACACGCCGACTTCTTCAGTATTAATGACGAATTACGTCACATGGTGTAGTTCGTAATTGCCCAGATATATGTTCATTGGTGCCTTTGTCTTTCTGATCCAGATGGCTTTCTTTACTTGCCGGGTTCTTTTGTTTGGCTCATTATCAAGGATTTTCGCTCCCTCCCAGGCTGTTATGTGATTTTCAGTCGTCTGTGATGGCTAATTTGTTGAAATTAGACATTAATCTTTTTTCCGCTCCTTGTGGATTTCTTATTATTCGTGTTGTCCTGTGTTTGTTGAATTGTGTTTTCAGTAGTCTTCCACCCAGTCTCTCCAATATAGACGGCACTACAGTTCTTGCATGGTATCTGGTATAAGAGTTTACCTAGTTCTACTAACTGTACCTTGTCTTTTCGATGTATCAACAAGCGTCTGAGGGTGGTGTGAGGACGCATGGCGGTCGCAACTCCGTATGTCTTCATTACTCTGTGTACTCTTTCCGAGACTCCCTCTACATATGGGATAAACACTTGACTCTTGTAGTCTTTGTTCTTTGTCCTACTCTCGGTCGTTTTTGCTTTGTGTTGTCTGTGACATTTTCAAGTAAAGGAAGCAGCCATCTGGATCAGAATGACAAAGACTCCAATGAACAGTGATGATGGCAATTACGAGCTAACCCACGTGGATGATGACGTAATTCGCCATTAGTACTGAAGAAGTCGGTGTGTAACGTCAGACGAAAGCCTCTACTGGTAAAAAGAAATATCCTATTTTTGGATATAAACAATGAAAACGTTTAATTGGAAAAAGAACTATGCTGGGAAAAGTTCAGTAAGAAGTAAAATACATCACCTAACATTTCAGTGAAAAGAGGAATTTCACTTCTGCGAAGGTGATTTGCCAGTCGGAAGGAGGGTACTTGGCTACGGTTGATTCCGAATTGACAGACTTGTTTCTGGGTTACCTTCTGAACGACAATACGGTGACAGATGCTTGGTTGGGAGGTTATTTGAAGAAGACAGGATGGCACTGGGGCGAACGTAAGTATAGCAATATGTATCTGAAATATATGTCAGCGATTACTCTATATCTTGCATGTATATACGTGAATACGTATATCCCTACATTCATACGTACTTACAAAATACATGCATAAATACATACATGCATAATACAGCATTTATTCCATATCATGTACGTATGTACGTATATACGTGAATACGTACATCCGTACATCCGTACAACCGTATATACATACATTGAATTGAATTGAAATTTATTTTCAACAACAACAATTACTACATTATACAGACACTGTATACAATACCATTTGTTGAAAAAAAGGGTAATGAAGTACAATACCCTTATAATTGCTTAATTACATACATAAAGCATCTAAACAGTGCAATTGAAGGTGCGACAACATTATTTACATGTATAACCATACAACATTTAATCGAGAAAAAGACATTATGATATTTATTGAAGAAGAAAAAACCTTTATAACATTAAACAATCTGAATGTTTAAATTAGTTATCTAATTTATGTTGGCAAAATAGTATAGGACTCCAACACATAACTATTCAACAGTCTATCTGTATAACACTTTTTGAAATGATGAACATTTTTACAACTAATCAATGAATTATCGAGGGTGTTCCAAAGTTTAACCCCAGTAACAGAAAAACACATACTGTTTAAGTTAGTACGTACATAGATTTGCTTAAACTTACATTTTTGCCTGGATGAATATCGTGATTCATGTATTCTGAATAATTTGTGTACATTCATTGGTAATATACAACGATATGCCTTAAACATAATTATAGCAGTTTTTAGTTTTACAAGATCTGGTATTTTAAGAATATGTACATTGTAAAAGAGTAAGTTTGTGTGATCAAATCTTTTGGCACCACAAATTAATCTTTTAACCCTTTTCTGTAATACAACTAAACAATGATTATTTGTAGCATATGTGTTACCCCATACTTCAGCACAATATATAATATAAGGCATGAAAAGACAATAGTACAAAATATGCATACATAAACGCACGCGCGTAAGCACGCTCGCACGCACGCATACACAATAACACAGACACACACACATACACACACGCACGCACGCACGCACGCACGCACGCACGCACGCACGCACACACACACACACACACACACACACACCATAATCAATTACAATATTAGAATGTCACAAATATGTAAGTAAGTTTAATTTAAAGTGTTTTAAATTATGTTATACTTGAAAGTAGGTTCAATTTATTTGCAACGTTCCCCCATGTATGTGTTCCATTGTCAACGCCCGACACTAGTGTGAGAGTGGTGTATGTGTTTTAAGCATGGAACAGTTTAGTTTGCCTGATAATGTATACGTGAATCGCTGCGGTTGATTCAAAGAATACTTGATTATGATCACGTAAAGTGTGGTTGTTTCTACATCAAGTATCATCGAAGTCTTGTATTAAACTAAGTCATGACATTTAGGCATTCTTGAACGATGTAATATCATAGTAATTAATGTAATTTGTAGAATGCTAAGTATTTAGACATATCAATTAGTCTAATGTACATAGCATTGGTCACTCAAGAACACGCATATTTGTATATATGTTATGCTTTTTATTTCAGAATTGTTTTCTCTCATTGTTCCAAGATATTTGTATGAGATGTTTGCTCAGTATTTTTGAAATTCGGAAATTGATAAATATATTCATATCTGTTATAGGATGTCGCCTTTTAGTGAACGTTGTAAAACCTATTTTTACTACAGTGAGGAATAATTTGTTCGCTCAGAACCATTGACCTGATATTTCGTACGGTTTCGCAATTAATTGCTGACGTAACCTGTGTTACCAACCGAGCAAAACAGTATTATAGCATCATTTCAAACATACTAATACGAAACAACTGTGACACCACACATATAATTTATATGCGAAATAAATTACTGACATAATATTGAGTACTTCTTGCTCAGTGTCGTAGTGCATATATACACTAATTGTGATAAAGAACGTTTTACAAAGTCTGCGAAGTTCGCTCCAGGATAGAGTTCTATGAGGCTAAGTATTTTTGTTCGTGTATATATTTAGCAATCCTTTGACATCAAAAAACCTATTATATAAGTATGTATGAATATATATATATATATATATATATATATATATATATATATATATATATATATATATATATATATATATATATATATATTCATACTTACTTATATAATAGGTTTTTTGATGTCAAAGGATTGCTAAATGTTTTCAACTTCTGTAGTGACTTTTTCGGATCGCCCTATGAAAAAGATAACAAGCGTTTGAATAAAATATGGTTGTTTTTCAATTGTCTATCTTTGGATAACAATCGTGGTTGTTTGTCTGTATATTCATTCTGTGTTAACGTAGACGATTTTATGATTATTTCCTGTAACGACGTTCTGTTAATTCCATCGATTTGTAGTATCGCATTTGTTTCAGCCCACTTAGTAGCGAAGGCGCATCGTGTTTATTTGTGTTTCCTAAGTACATTATTATTTCGGCAGGACATACATACATATTACTTAGCGTCTGAATGAAACTCGATTACGCTAAATCAGCACTTGACTTGGTCATGACAGTTTCCATTTTTTAAATTGATCGGAAATTTGTTTTTCGTTTCTGATATCCAACTGTTCAAATTTACCGGTATACAACCAACACTAACTGTAAGTGCTCATTACATGCGGTATATCGTACGAAGGGGTTAATCCGTCGTCTGGTTGGCAAAAGTGTACTTAGCATTTGCGACGCTTTTTACATGTATTTTAGCATGATATGTAACACTGGACAACATTAAACAAATAAAATAAAATATTTGCATCCTAAATTCTATTTTAAACACAATAGCTAGCTTTTCCTGCATAAAGCTGATATTTAATTAGCTGGGTGATCACGATGTATCGTAGCAACACCAACGAGGTGTACGATTCCCTATGCGTTGTCAAACAAGGTCAGTGGTTCTGTGTGGGGTTTGAACTGGGGTTTGCAAAAACACATCAAGCGAACGCGTATGCCAATTAAGCTGAAGGACCACTATAGTAGGATTCGGCTAACAGCTTCAAATTGCTATGTTAAAAATCACAATTGCTCCTACACATAACGACTTTCTAACAATATCAGGGGATTACAAACCGTTTATTTTTAAATTAAAAAATAAAACATTATTGCAATGTTTATTTCCTGATAACGACCATCTACCGTCATCAGCAAGGAAACGAGCCGAAGCCGGTGGCGAAAGTCGGGCCACAGCGGAAACATTTTAATAATGCGGAACCGTAAGACAAATATTTGTTTCCGTGTATTGCCTTGTGTTGGTCCATGGGAATATCGAAAAATAACGCATCCTTACACTCGATTACACCCAAAGCCTTTATTGTTAACATGTGTGATCGCACAGAAAAGGTCGACCTGAAACCTGTATGCCTCGTATCTAACGTCGCAACTGGATATCCAGAAATTGCGACAAAACTATTTACATTCGAATAGGTCCAGTGGTATGGCGCAAAATGTGAAATTCCTATTTCGTTACTTCGTTAGCTTACTTGACACGGTAATACACAGCAGCATATTTGTATTTCTTTGAATAAATGAATAACATATTTTATTCATTCCAGGTGGCAATTACTTCAAGTATCAAGGCTGCTATGACGTCGATATAAAACTTCCACCAGTGTACAAGATATATAGAGATAAGAGCTTTACGCCAAATTCATGCATCGCCAAGTGCCGTAACAGCCCTGTTAATTTCAATATTGCCGCAGTGGTAATCGTTACAGTAAGCAACATGTTTTCTTACTAAATAGTGTGTCTAAGTGTCTATGTGGGTATGCGCGGGTGTGAGTGTGCGTGGGACCGTGCGTGTGTTCGTGAGTTGGCGCAGACGTGCAGGCGTGTAAGCATGTTTGCGCGCAAATGTTCGTGTTCGAGTGTGTATTATGAAACTAAACTTGGAACTATCGATTAGCAAATGTAAATGTGAGTGCTTTTTAGAGATAAGGCAACTGTAGTGTAACATAACATTTGAAAATGACTAATAAATCCTTATGTTTATCCGGCGTAAAATGAGTTGGCTTTTGCCGGATTTACAAATGACCAGATGTCTCTAGGGTTATCTGGTTAATAATGCCGCTATTAAACGTATATGCCGATACCTGCTGTCTGTGTAACTCTTGTGTTAAAACTTTGTAGTTCGCCAATGTCCTTCCCCGCGAAACCATTCCCTCTTCCCTCTCCCCGTTAAATAGTTTCATCCTCGACAATCGCTTCAGTGTTCCAATTGTGTTCACGCTTGTTTGACAGGATCAGGTTGCGTGCATCTGTTTCATCGACTTCTTTGAAGATAAAGTATATGATGGTTGTGACAAGCCATGTCAAGCCAACAGTAAAGTGACTTGCGGAAACAAAAACCGTATACAAGTTTACAGCGTTAAAGGTAGGTGCAGCAAAGAAAACAGCCATATATAATTGAAACATAGATAAACACATTTAAAAACACCTACACCAGTTGTACATGATGAGTAGATACGTAAGTAAATTAATAAGTAAATCATTTAAGAAAGCAACATATATTAACCGTCACATTTCTAAGGAATAATATGGTATATGTACGGATATTATGTTTATTTTTATGTCAGTAGGGAATGTGAGATAGGGTAGCCAGTTCATTTCATATTATGAATTTGTATCGGCATACATAAGGGTATACACATTCATTTGTAGCAAAACAATGTTGTATGTACATAAAGCCTGCATTCCCCAGAAGAATGAAGTGATGCTGTCTGACGGAAACATTCAAATGATGTCTCTAGGATCGGTCCCTTTATGAATAGTCCACACAGCAAATCCAAAATATACACCCGCTGAGGCTAACTGCGAATGAGAGATATTGACACATTTGTTTCATGATATGGATGCTGGTTTCATTGCAACAGCTTTCCTGCACAATATTGCCAAGCCGCTGTAATATTAGGCTTTATTCAAATAATTATTTTCTGAAATATCTGTATTATTTGATAGAGTATTTCGAAAGGTCGATTACATTAAAATGTACTATATGTTCAGGTGCCGATACCCCTGATTGGAAACCAAAAGTTCCTACCAACAATTATGGCTTGAATATGTGCTCGATGTTAAGCGCACCCGATGCAGGAGCTTTGACGTTAACGGACGCGGGATGTGCCACAAATGAGTCAACAATCGGATACGTATGCGAATATGGTTAGTATGGATGCACTCATGTATTCAGCTTGATATATTAATGAACATATTCGCCGACTAGTCCATGTAGCGTTCTTGTACTACACAAATCCCTAGACCATGTCGAACTACATTTACACCTAGATGTAATGTGCGGCGATACCGGTATTAGAAAAACAATATCGAGATGACCCGGGTTCGGTAAGCTGCCGTTTGCAACAATGAGCAAATTCATTCCCTCTATGTCACTTAGGTTCACCCCGCTGCAGTGGTGGATATTTGCATCTGCATTAGCTGCAGTATGGTTTAACGCTTTCCTTAAATAAAATAGTGAAAATTATCGATAGAAAATTAAGTAAACTGCTAAGCGCTAAGAAGTTGCATGAATTGTATATTATACTGTTTATATATATATATATATATATATATATATATATATATATATATATATATATATATATATATCAATAGAAAACTACGTACACTGCTAAGCGCTATATCATAAGTTGCATGAATTATATATATATATATATATATATATATATATATATATATATATATATACATATATATGTATACATATATATATATATATATATATATATATATATATATATGTATATATATATAAATATACATATATATATGTGTGTGTATATATGTATATGTATGTGTATATTTAGGTATATATATATATATATATATATATATAAATACATACATACATAACAACAATTCGTATTCTACGCAGTTCGAACGAAATGTTATATACTATACTGCGTATTTGGCATCTACTGACTCTATTGTTTTAAGATATCGACGCAGGCCCCAACGACACAATCTGTACCGGCGCTTCAGGGACATGCTTCAAAGTTTACCACAATATTATGACCTGGTATAAAGCACGCGAACGCTGTTTCTACAACGGAGGTCGCTTGCTACAGGTCGGTAAACTCGGGACGTAATTTCGAATGGCGAGTTGATGCATTTGCGTGGGTATATATACAGTTTTGTCTTATCTGTGATGTTTATGCGTGAGCACGCGGCTGTGCATACATCAATGCATTTAGCTGTGTTTTATTTGGTGATTGGGTTGGTGAGTGTGTTTGTTTATGTGTGCTATGTTTTATTTGTAATATCATATTTATGCTCATGAAATGCATAAATTCTTGTTCGTCCATCCATCGGCGTTGATGACCATGATATCACTGATCTGTCGGATGTACGCAATGAGTCCGGATATGGCTGATAAGGCCGATTCGAGCACGAAATGTTCTGTGGGAATTCGGATATGGAAGAACAGCAACAATCGGAGAGCCTGTTTCCGCAGTACTGGATTTGCGGAGGAGTCTCTTTTCTTCCGCCTGGCGTATCCTGGGTTGTTCGTATGACCCCGCTCCCTTCTGGATCAGGCTGCGCCAGGTGCCTCGCTCAGCTGCGAGGTCTCCCTAAGACTCGATGTTGATTGATATGGCCTTTTGGAATGATTAAATAGAGTCTTTATAACGTTTGCGCTGACCGCCAATATACCTCCCCTCTGACCGTTATCCATACAGCAGGCGCTTTGGTAACATTTCATCACTAATTCTGACAACATGACCAGCCCATCGAAGTTGAGCTTTCTTCAGTAGAGCATGATTGCTTTGCACGCTTGAGGACTTACATGTCTGGGATTATGTCTTGCCAAGTGATGCGTAGCTATTGATATGGAATCTGTTTAGGTTTCTTGCGTGCCTACAGTTGACAGTTCATATTTAGCAGGCATAGATGAGAGTGCATGGTCAGTACTATAGCTTTGTAGATATTCAGCTTTGTTTGGGGATTGAGTTCTTGCCATTTCCACACATTCATTCTGGACAAGATACTGCCGAGATATGTGAACTTGTCTATAGTTTGCAGCTTCAGGCTTTTGACTGTGATGGCTGGATATGAGTAGTTTTTGTGGGGTGCTGGCTGAAACATAACCTCCGTTTTCTTTGTGCTGATGGTAAGTCTAAAGGCATCGCAGGCAGACGAAACTTTGTTCATGTTCCGCTGCATTTCATCGTCTGAGCTGACATTTCGGGCGCAGTGATAAGCAAATAGAAAGTCACGCATTCTCTCCTCCTTCACTTTAGTTGTAGCTTGCAGTGTCCTCAGATTAAACAGTTTGCCATCAGTGCGATAGCGGATAGGCCATGGAGTCTGTGTCGTCGTGGAGTGCAGTGTTCAGCATTGCAGAAAATCATACTGAAGAGTGTGGTGGCCAGCACGCAACCTAGTTTGACGCCATTTGTGACCTGTATGGTTTCTGACGACTCTCGCTCATCCAAACCACTAGCCAGCATTCCCTCGCGGCAAATCGTATCGAATGTCTTGGTGAGATCAACAAATGCTGTGAATAGATGGCGATGTTGTTCTTGGCACTTTTCCTGTATTCGTCGTGCTGCAAACAATCATGTAGGTCCTTTTCTAAAGCCGCACTGGCTCTCAGGCAGAAGTCCCTGTTAAAGGTGCACCAGAAGACGATCCAGGAGCAGTCATGCCACGGTGTTTGTCCCAGCACTGCCGATTACCTTTTGTCTTGTAGATATGAACATTAGAGACATTCTTAAATTCCCGAGGGATTCCCTCGGCATTCCAGATTGTTTCAAATGGCTCATTGATCTTGATGACTAACCGTGTGCCACCAGCCTTGTAGATTTTCACTGGGATGGCATCAGATCCAGGAGCCTTGCTATTTGAAAGTGCTGCTATGGCCTTCTCCACCTCAACTACAGTAGGTGAATCATCAAGAGACACGAGTGTGTTTGTTTATGTATGCTATGTTTTATTTGTAGTATAATATTTATGCTCATGAAAGGCATACATATTTTACGTTCAATCACACATCAATGACAACCATAGGTTTGTTATAATCAGAGAAAATAAAAAAATTAGGAGATGCTAAACACCAGAACAGAGTATGAGTATACAGTGGTATTAATCTATATCAGTTCCTTTTTACAGTATTAAGCAGTCGTCGACGTTTCCTCAGTATGTATTTCATAACATGCACGTCATGAAAACAACACAAGGCTGTTGCATTATTATAGAGATACTTTGCAAACCCGGAGTTCAGCAGTATACAAGTCTGGATACAATAGCTTCCTCCGTGCTTAGCCTGGTGGATAATACCTCGTCAACGTGAGAAAAACACTCCAACTACCACTCTTGTTGCAGTATCATTGTATAATCCACTGTGTACTACAATAGTATGCTATATAGCTCAGCGTTCGGCGAACGTTTTGAGCTCGATGCCAGTTCCCACACCCCACAACATATGTGCGGCCAACGTATTTAAGTAAAGATCAACTACAAATATAAATGTATCTCTCAGGCATACATTTTCTACCAATCCACATACCACTCTGGGTTTTTAATCTTCATATTTTCGTTCGTTCCTTCCTTCCTAACTTCATTTCGCCAGCGTATTTTGCAATACTGTGTGACATATATATATATATATATATATATATATATATATATATATATATATATATATATATATATATATATATACATATTTAAACTCATCGGTGGGCCATAGAAGAATAACTTTATTTACGTTTTTTTTAAACACAATTACTGTTTATTTTAAGAGAGCATTCACATATATGCTACCCCAGGTTGAAAATCTACTTGACCCGTTGCAATTTGCTTACATAACTAAACGTAGTGTTGACGACGTCACATTGTCAATGTTAAATGTCATTCTTGAGCACATTGAACGTATGACAGAATACTATTCGTTGATATTTCATCAGCTTTTGACACAATCCAGCCGCATTTGATGATCAGAAAACATATTGATATTGGTGTTGGTAAACAATTTGTCATGTTTGTAAGCAGTTTCCTTACCAATCCCTCACAGTATGTGAATGTCAGTGACGAGTGTTCATCACTCCACCGGATCTACTCAGGGATGTATACTGTCGCCATTTTTGTATAAAATGTACACTAATTCACGCTGAAGAGCATACTCAAACAACCACTACTTCAAGTGTGCAGCCGATACTGCTCTTGTCGGTCTGCCGTCTGACGACGAAACTAAATACAGAAGTGACATAGATCACTTTGTGTCATGGTGTGTGGTAAACTGCCTTGAGTTAAATGTTGTAAAAACCAAGGAACTTGCAATAGACTTCCGATCAGGTGTACATCACCCCACATCTGCCAACATTAATGGGCAACACATAGACATTGTGCATTCCTATAAATAACTGTGTAAAGCAATCGATGACAAACTAAGGTATGATGATATTACAATGAATCTATATAAGAAAGGCTAGCAAAGATTGTACTTCTTGAGAAAACACAATGCCTTGCACATAGACAGAAACATTGTATTTGTGTTCTACGATTCATTTGTAAAAAGTGTTATGACATTCGGTCTTGTTTGCTGGTGGGGAAATATCTCAGTCAAATCAGAGAAAACTAAACAGAATATATACAATTTCTTGCAAAATCGCTATGTGCTGTACACCCGATACAAGTCTGGAGCAATTGTACAAGTCAAGAACACTGCAAATGACAACCCATATCTTATCTGAACCAACCCATTTCATACACGACCATTACGACCTTCTCGCCTCTCGAAGAAGGCACAGAATGCCGACAGTAAAAACTCAGCGAGCCCTTATATCCTTCATTCCGTCCTCCATCAAGTATCTGAATCAGCCGCAATAAAATTATTCCTTGTCCTATCACAGTCTATCGCTGCCAATGAAATGTTGTTTTATCATCTTAATTAATGAAATAATTTTTCTTATTATAATATTGTCATTTATTTATTCCAATACATATTTTATATATCTATTAGCTTTAGCATATTTATTTATTCCAATATATACTATATATATTTATTAGCTACCTTTACATATTTACATGCTTGATTTTACTGTATACATGCATTACTATGTGACTTAAATAGTATGTTTTAATGCAACCTCTAAAGTGCAAACTGTGTTTCCACTCTATGATTGAACAATACATTTATTATTATTATAAGTACTTTAAAATGCACATGCGACGCGAATATTGCATTTATTTTATGTTTGAAAACAATTTTGACTTAAAGCCTATTGTGACGTGTTTAATTTGTTATTTGTGGTGGTAGGTCAACTCGAAGGCGTTTTATGATTATCTTACGAAAACACCCCCCGAAGCGTTTACATTACCTCGAGTGCCTAGTATGGATGGATGGTGGCTCGGTGGGTCGAACGTGCGCTGGCGGTGGCAAGACGGTATGTGGACATTGTGGCGAGCAGCAACCATATCGACGACGCAATGCATCCCCTAAACTATGTTTAATATAAAGAAATAATGATACACTGTTGAAACATGTAGCTGTGTCGTCGCCAGTGCAAGTTTTCATAAACTTGACATTCGCAGTAGGCTTCGTTTTCAAATTGGTATTATATCTACCCTACCGGCTTATTTAAAAAGTAATGAAGGAATATATTAACAATCGTTCTTGTATAACCAGTATGCCAAAACGCCTTACATATGTCACACTCCAGACTTTTGGACGACTGCAGTGGTGTAGAAATGTTTTGAAATGCTATGTTTATATAGCAGTAAAGAATTTATTATTGCCATCCATTTCACTGTAATGATTATTACACGAAATCTTGATGTTTAATTAGTTAACATAGCAATCTAATACTGAATATTGACTGCCGTGTTTTTTCTCATTTGAGACTCCCACTCTTACGTGACGACAATAAAATGTTGGGATGTCAGTGACCTGATTTATATATATATATATATATATATATATATATATATATATATATATATATAACGGGAATTGTCGCTGTTGTTAGACCGATGCATGTTGATTAACGGCTGTTTCCACGAGAGTGCCACCGTTTATTGCCAACCAATTGATCGTGGGGCATTTTAATGTTACATCACGTCACGGATGTCAACAACATGTACCGCGTTAAATTTCCACTTATTGACATAGAGGAACGAATATTTAATAAAGCAAACAACTATGATTTATTTGGTTGATTTTGTTTACCCCAGGACGCGACATACTCTACACAAACTGGGAGAGAGAAACACCGCATACGAAATCAGAGACATGTCTTAGTATCACTCAAATTCCCGGTGGAATCCGATGGAAAGACAATAAATGTGAAATGGTTATTCCTTTCTTCTGCCAAAGAGGTAAGACATTCATTTTACCACGTGTTTATAATATAATTTATATATCAATTCAAAAATGACCTTACCGGTCAGGCAATAAGTGATGCGTATAAACACAAATGGCAACAGTTCGTACGAACATGATACAGGTCAACCCTGAGATGTCAACACTTATCTTCATATAATTAGTACAAAAACATATTTATGTATATTTAATGTAATGATATTGTAACACATGACCTGTCAAGAGAATATAACTGAGAATGAAATACGGCTATATATATATATATATATATATATATATATATATATATATATATATAATACATATATATATATATATATAAATTAACACTCTTGTGGAATAATAGCATTCAGTAAGGCCACACAAGATTGTTATCCAGAAATGTGTGATTTTAATCTTTTTTCGAAAGCTTGAAAGAGGAGAATTCAATTTTTTGACTTGGCAGAAAAAGTCTAACAAAATCAATAATTCGTATGATGTTAAAAGTAGTTTGATAAAATTGTGATACCTGACATACGTTCCATTGTCTCGAAAAACTCGTGTTTGCACAATTTAGACTACGGCCTTTGGTTGCAGATATAGACGAATGCGACAGCAATCCTTGTATGAATGGAGCAAGTTGTACTGACGGTGTGAATACGTACACTTGTGGCTGTGTCGATGGTTACACCGGAACGCACTGCGAGACAGGTTCGTCCATGATAATGACGTCATACGCCACTCGTCTGAATAATAACATTATTTTCAATTCGCTAGGCGGCTATTACTTGATTACGGATTAATCTCCAAAGAAGGTGTGACATTGTTTTAAACTCTGTTATTTATTATTTGAATGCAGATATCGACGATTTCAGGGACATGCTTGCCATATTCTGTGCACATTTCTTCCACCTGGGACAGTAATGATTCTATATTGGGCTATGTGTTATCACCCCTGCAGTAATTTCCATAGAAAAACATTTGTGGTGGAAATGGGAAAACGGTTAACACGAGTGATTTCATATAGAATACTTTGAACTTAACATTGCTGTCACCTGTTTTCAATATCTAGCTATATATGCAAAAATCACAACGAAAACGCTATATGCGGTCATTACAAAGAACTTTCAGTGATTTTATTGATGAAAACCCGAATGGCTTTGATTCCATTTTACGTTATGGTAGATACAATGTTATGACATCCAGAATTCTCAAGATATTAAAATAATGTTAATATGGTTCTGAAGTATATATATATATATATATATATATATATATATATATATATATATATATATATATATATATATATATATATATATATATATATATATACATGAAAAGGTGGCGGTCAATAAACTCACAGGAAAGCTTTCCATTGGCGATGCAGGGAGCACGGTACTTTTCGCAAGCTGGTTGTCCGTCGGACTAGCTGACTTATAGATGACTAGTCCTGAATTGGTTTTACTAGTCCTTAGACACTAGTCCTTATAGAGGGATCCCCACAATGCGATATCACAATGTCTTGCTAATAATCTTTATTTGGATTATTTCCCGACCGACCCTACATGCATCATGTAGGGTCGGTCGGGAAATGTGAAACAAGGTATTTATTTGCCTAGGCCTGAGTATTCTTCGTGGAATCACTTGTTTTAATGTTTTCCCGTTTCCGCTTTTCTTAATAATTTTCCATTTTACGATATTATATAATTTTGATACTGTTTAGCATATTACATTATGCTATATCACATGCACATTTAATACTTTTGAGATAGTGAATGACTAGTCTTTGGTGGTTTATCTTTGATCACCCCTACAGTAATTTCTATTGACAAAACAGTAACGGCGAAAACGGGAAATGGTTTTAAAACTGTTATTTCACAGGTTACACATATTGCAAATATCTAGGATTATAAATTAACACTCTTGTGCAATAATAGCATTCAGTAAGGCCACACAAGATTGTTATCCAGAAATGTGTGATTTTAATCTTTTTTCGAAAGCTTGAAAGAGGAGAATTCAATTTTTTGACTTGGCAGAAAAAGTCTAACAAAATCAATAATTCGTATGATGTTAAAAGTAGTTTGATAAAATTGTGATACCTGACATACGTTCCATTGTCTCGAAAAACTCGTGTTTGCACAATTTAGACTACGGCCTTTGGTTGCAGATATAGACGAATGCGACAGCAATCCTTGTATGAATGGAGCAAGTTGTACTGACGGTGTGAATACGTACACTTGTGGCTGTGTCGATGGTTACACCGGAACGCACTGCGAGACAGGTTCGTCCATGATAATGACGTCATACGCCACTCGTCTGAATAATAACATTATTTTCAATTCGCTAGGCGGCTATTACTTGATTACGGATTAATCTCCAAAGAAGGTGTGACATTGTTTTAAACTCTGTTATTTATTATTTGAATGCAGATATCGACGATTTCAGGGACATGCTTGCCATATTCTGTGCACATTTCTTCCACCTGGGACAGTAATGATTCTATATTGGGCTACGTGTTATCACCCCTGCAGTAATTTCCATAGAAAAACATTTGTGGTGGAAATGGGAAAACGGTTAACACGAGTGATTTCATATAGAATACTTTGAACTTAACATTGCTGTCACCTGTTTTCAATATCTAGCTATATATGCAAAAATCACAACGAAAACGCTATATGCGGTCATTACAAAGAACTTTCAGTGATTTTATTGATGAAAACCCGAATGGCTTTGATTCCATTTTACGTTATGGTAGATACAATGTTATGACATCCAGAATTCTCAAGATATTAAAATAATGTTAATATGGTTCTGAAGTAGTATATATATATATATATATATATATATATATATATATATATATATATATATATATATATATATATATATATATATATATATATATACATGAAAAGGTGGCGGTCAATAAACTCACAGGAAAGCTTTCCATTGGCGATGCAGGGAGCACGGTACTTTTCGCAAGCTGGTTGTCCGTCGGACTAGCTGACTTATAGATGACTAGTCCTGAATTGGTTTTACTAGTCCTTAGACACTAGTCCTTATAGAGGGATCCCCACAATGCGATATCACAATGTCTTGCTAATAATCTTTATTTGGATTATTTCCCGACCGACCCTACATGCATCATGTAGGGTCGGTCGGGAAATGTGAAACAAGGTATTTATTTGCCTAGGCCTGAGTATTCTTCGTGGAATCACTTGTTTTAATGTTTTCCCGTTTCCGCTTTTCTTAATAATTTTCCATTTTACGATATTATATAATTTTGATACTGTTTAGCATATTACATTATGCTATATCACATGCACATTTAATACTTTTGAGATAGTGAATGACTAGTCTTTGGTGGTTTATCTTTGATCACCCCTACAGTAATTTCTATTGACAAAACAGTAACGGCGAAAACGGGAAATGGTCTTAAAACTGTTATTTCACAGGTTACACATATTGCAAATATCTAGGATTATAAATTAACACTCTTGTGCAATAATAGCATTCAGTAAGGCCACACAAGATTGTTATCCAGAAATGTGTGATTTTAATCTTTTTTCGAAAGCTTGAAAGAGGAGAATTCAATTTTTTGACTTGGCAGAAAAAGTCTAACAAAATCAATAATTCGTATGATGTTAAAAGTAGTTTGATAAAATTGTGATACCTGACATACGTTCCATTGTCTCAAAAAACTCGTGTTTGCACAATTTAGACTACGGCCTTTGGTTGCAGATATAGACGAATGCGACAGCAATCATTGTATGAATGGAGCAAGTTGTACTGACGGTGTGAATACGTACACTTGTGGCTGTGTCGGTGGTTACACCGGAACGCACTGCGAGACAGGTTCGTCCATGATAATGACGTCATACGCCACTCGTCTGAATAATAACATTATTTTCAATTCGCTAGGCGGCTATTACTTGATTACGGATTAATCTCCAAAGAAGGTGTGACATTGTTTTAAACTCTGTTATTTATTATTTGAATGCAGATATCGACGATTTCAGGGACATGCTTGCCATATTCTGTGCACATTTCTTCCACCTGGGACAGTAATGATTCTATATTGGGCTATGTGTTATCACCCCTGCAGTAATTTCCATAGAAAAACATTTGTGGTGGAAATGGGAAAACGGTTAACACGAGTGATTTCATATAGAATACTTTGAACTTAACATTGCTGTCACCTGTTTTCAATATCTAGCTATATATGCAAAAATCACAACGAAAACGCTATATGCGGTCATTACAAAGAACTTTCAGTGATTTTATTGATGAAAACCCGAATGGCTTTGATTCCATTTTACGTTATGGTAGATACAATGTTATGACATCCAGAATTCTCAAGATATTAAAATAATGTTAATATGGTTCTGAAGTAGTATATATATATATATATATATATATATATATATATATACATGAAAAGGTGGCGGTCAATAAACTCACAGGAAAGCTTTCCATTGGCGATGCAGGGAGCACGGTACTTTTCGCAAGCTGGTTGTCCGTCGGACTAGCTGACTTATAGATGACTAGTCCTGAATTGGTTTTACTAGTCCTTAGACACTAGTCCTTATAGAGGGATCCCCACAATGCGATATCACAATGTCTTGCTAATAATCTTTATTTGGATTATTTCCCGACCGACCCTACATGCATCATGTAGGGTCGGTCGGGAAATGTGAAACAAGGTATTTATTTGCCTAGGCCTGAGTATTCTTCGTGGAATCACTTGTTTTAATGTTTTCCCGTTTCCGCTTTTCTTAATAATTTTCCATTTTACGATATTATATAATTTTGATACTGTTTAGCATATTACATTATGCTATATCACATGCACATTTAATACTTTTGAGATAGTGAATGACTAGTCTTTGGTGGTTTATCTTTGATCACCCCTACAGTAATTTCTATTGACAAAACAGTAACGGCGAAAACGGGAAATGGTCTTAAAACTGTTATTTCACAGGTTACACATATTGCAAATATCTAGGATTATAAATTAACACTCTTGTGCAATAATAGCATTCAGTAAGGCCACACAAGATTGTTATCCAGAAATGTGTGATTTTAATCTTTTTTCGAAAGCTTGAAAGAGGAGAATTCAATTTTTTGACTTGGCAGAAAAAGTCTAACAAAATCAATAATTCGTATGATGTTAAAAGTAGTTTGATAAAATTGTGATACCTGACATACGTTCCATTGTCTCAAAAAACTCGTGTTTGCACAATTTAGACTACGGCCTTTGGTTGCAGATATAGACGAATGCGACAGCAATCATTGTATGAATGGAGCAAGTTGTACTGACGGTGTGAATACGTACACTTGTGGCTGTGTCGGTGGTTACACCGGAACGCACTGCGAGACAGGTTCGTCCATGATAATGACGTCATACGCCACTCGTCTGAATAATAACATTATTTTCAATTCGCTAGGCGGCTATTACTTGATTACGGATTAATCTCCAAAGAAGGTGTGACATTGTTTTAAACTCTGTTATTTATTATTTGAATGCAGATATCGACGATTTCAGGGACATGCTTGCCATATTCTGTGCACATTTCTTCCACCTGGGACAGTAATGATTCTATATTGGGCTATGTGTTATCACCCCTGCAGTAATTTCCATAGAAAAACATTTGTGGTGGAAATGGGAAAACGGTTAACACGAGTGATTTCATATAGAATACTTTGAACTTAACATTGCTGTCACCTGTTTTCAATATCTAGCTATATATGCAAAAATCACAACGAAAACGCTATATGCGGTCATTACAAAGAACTTTCAGTGATTTTATTGATGAAAACCCGAATGGCTTTGATTCCATTTTACGTTATGGTAGATACAATGTTATGACATCCAGAATTCTCAAGATATTAAAATAATGTTAATATGGTTCTGAAGTATATATATATATATATATATATATATATATATATATATATATATATATATATATATATATATATACATGAAAAGGTGGCGGTCAATAAACTCACAGGAAAGCTTTCCATTGGCGATGCAGGGAGCACGGTACTTTTCGCAAGCTGGTTGTCCGTCGGACTAGCTGACTTATAGATGACTAGTCCTGAATTGGTTTTACTAGTCCTTAGACACTAGTCCTTATAGAGGGATCCCCACAATGCGATATCACAATGTCTTGCTAATAATCTTTATTTGGATTATTTCCCGACCGACCCTACATGCATCATGTAGGGTCGGTCGGGAAATGTGAAACAAGGTATTTATTTGCCTAGGCCTGAGTATTCTTCGTGGAATCACTTGTTTTAATGTTTTCCCGTTTCCGCTTTTCTTAATAATTTTCCATTTTACGATATTATATAATTTTGATACTGTTTAGCATATTACATTATGCTATATCACATGCACATTTAATACTTTTGAGATAGTGAATGACTAGTCTTTGGTGGTTTATCTTTGATCACCCCTACAGTAATTTCTATTGACAAAACAGTAACGGCGAAAACGGGAAATGGTTTTAAAACTGTTATTTCACAGGTTACACATATTGCAAATATCTAGGATTATAAATTAACACTCTTGTGCAATAATAGCATTCAGTAAGGCCACACAAGATTGTTATCCAGAAATGTGTGATTTTAATCTTTTTTCGAAAGCTTGAAAGAGGAGAATTCAATTTTTTGACTTGGCAGAAAAAGTCTAACAAAATCAATAATTCGTATGATGTTAAAAGTAGTTTGATAAAATTGTGATACCTGACATACGTTCCATTGTCTCGAAAAACTCGTGTTTGCACAATTTAGACTACGGCCTTTGGTTGCAGATATAGACGAATGCGACAGCAATCCTTGTATGAATGGAGCAAGTTGTACTGACGGTGTGAATACGTACACTTGTGGCTGTGTCGATGGTTACACCGGAACGCACTGCGAGACAGGTTCGTCCATGATAATGACGTCATACGCCACTCGTCTGAATAATAACATTATTTTCAATTCGCTAGGCGGCTATTACTTGATTACGGATTAATCTCCAAAGAAGGTGTGACATTGTTTTAAACTCTGTTATTTATTATTTGAATGCAGATATCGACGATTTCAGGGACATGCTTGCCATATTCTGTGCACATTTCTTCCACCTGGGACAGTAATGATTCTATATTGGGCTATGTGTTATCACCCCTGCAGTAATTTCCATAGAAAAACATTTGTGGTGGAAATGGGAAAACGGTTAACACGAGTGATTTCATATAGAATACTTTGAACTTAACATTGCTGTCACCTGTTTTCAATATCTAGCTATATATGCAAAAATCACAACGAAAACGCTATATGCGGTCATTACAAAGAACTTTCAGTGATTTTATTGATGAAAACCCGAATGGCTTTGATTCCATTTTACGTTATGGTAGATACAATGTTATGACATCCAGAATTCTCAAGATATTAAAATAATGTTAATATGGTTCTGAAGTAGTATATATATATATATATATATATATATATATATATATATACATGAAAAGGTGGCGGTCAATAAACTCACAGGAAAGCTTTCCATTGGCGATGCAGGGAGCACGGTACTTTTCGCAAGCTGGTTGTCCGTCGGACTAGCTGACTTATAGATGACTAGTCCTGAATTGGTTTTACTAGTCCTTAGACACTAGTCCTTATAGAGGGATCCCCACAATGCGATATCACAATGTCTTGCTAATAATCTTTATTTGGATTATTTCCCGACCGACCCTACATGCATCATGTAGGGTCGGTCGGGAAATGTGAAACAAGGTATTTATTTGCCTAGGCCTGAGTATTCTTCGTGGAATCACTTGTTTTAATGTTTTCCCGTTTCCGCTTTTCTTAATAATTTTCCATTTTACGATATTATATAATTTTGATACTGTTTAGCATATTACATTATGCTATATCACATGCACATTTAATACTTTTGAGATAGTGAATGACTAGTCTTTGGTGGTTTATCTTTGATCACCCCTACAGTAATTTCTATTGACAAAACAGTAACGGCGAAAACGGGAAATGGTCTTAAAACTGTTATTTCACAGGTTACACATATTGCAAATATCTAGGATTATAAATTAACACTCTTGTGCAATAATAGCATTCAGTAAGGCCACACAAGATTGTTATCCAGAAATGTGTGATTTTAATCTTTTTTCGAAAGCTTGAAAGAGGAGAATTCAATTTTTTGACTTGGCAGAAAAAGTCTAACAAAATCAATAATTCGTATGATGTTAAAAGTAGTTTGATAAAATTGTGATACCTGACATACGTTCCATTGTCTCAAAAAACTCGTGTTTGCACAATTTAGACTACGGCCTTTGGTTGCAGATATAGACGAATGCGACAGCAATCATTGTATGAATGGAGCAAGTTGTACTGACGGTGTGAATACGTACACTTGTGGCTGTGTCGGTGGTTACACCGGAACGCACTGCGAGACAGGTTCGTCCATGATAATGACGTCATACGCCACTCGTCTGAATAATAACATTATTTTCAATTCGCTAGGCGGCTATTACTTGATTACGGATTAATCTCCAAAGAAGGTGTGACATTGTTTTAAACTCTGTTATTTATTATTTGAATGCAGATATCGACGATTTCAGGGACATGCTTGCCATATTCTGTGCACATTTCTTCCACCTGGGACAGTAATGATTCTATATTGGGCTATGTGTTATCACCCCTGCAGTAATTTCCATAGAAAAACATTTGTGGTGGAAATGGGAAAACGGTTAACACGAGTGATTTCATATAGAATACTTTGAACTTAACATTGCTGTCACCTGTTTTCAATATCTAGCTATATATGCAAAAATCACAACGAAAACGCTATATGCGGTCATTACAAAGAACTTTCAGTGATTTTATTGATGAAAACCCGAATGGCTTTGATTCCATTTTACGTTATGGTAGATACAATGTTATGACATCCAGAATTCTCAAGATATTAAAATAATGTTAATATGGTTCTGAAGTATATATATATATATATATATATATATATATATATATATATATATATATATATATATATATATATATATATATATATATATATATATACATGAAAAGGTGGCGGTCAATAAACTCACAGGAAAGCTTTCCATTGGCGATGCAGGGAGCACGGTACTTTTCGCAAGCTGGTTGTCCGTCGGACTAGCTGACTTATAGATGACTAGTCCTGAATTGGTTTTACTAGTCCTTAGACACTAGTCCTTATAGAGGGATCCCCACAATGCGATATCACAATGTCTTGCTAATAATCTTTATTTGGATTATTTCCCGACCGACCCTACATGCATCATGTAGGGTCGGTCGGGAAATGTGAAACAAGGTATTTATTTGCCTAGGCCTGAGTATTCTTCGTGGAATCACTTGTTTTAATGTTTTCCCGTTTCCGCTTTTCTTAATAATTTTCCATTTTACGATATTATATAATTTTGATACTGTTTAGCATATTACATTATGCTATATCACATGCACATTTAATACTTTTGAGATAGTGAATGACTAGTCTTTGGTGGTTTATCTTTGATCACCCCTACAGTAATTTCTATTGACAAAACAGTAACGGCGAAAACGGGAAATGGTCTTAAAACTGTTATTTCACAGGTTACACATATTGCAAATATCTAGGATTATAAATTAACACTCTTGTGCAATAATAGCATTCAGTAAGGCCACACAAGATTGTTATCCAGAAATGTGTGATTTTAATCTTTTTTCGAAAGCTTGAAAGAGGAGAATTCAATTTTTTGACTTGGCAGAAAAGTCTAACAAAATCAATAATTCGTATGATGTTAAAAGTAGTTTGATAAAATTGTGATACCTGACATACGTTCCATTGTCTCGAAAAACTCGTGTTTGCACAATTTAGACTACGGCCTTTGGTTGCAGATATAGACGAATGCGACAGCAATCATTGTATGAATGGAGCAAGTTGTACTGACGGTGTGAATACGTACACTTGTGGCTGTGTCGGTGGTTACACCGGAACGCACTGCGAGACAGGTTCGTCCATGATAATGACGTCATACGCCACTCGTCTGAATAATAACATTATTTTCAATTCGCTAGGCGGCTATTACTTGATTACGGATTAATCTCCAAAGAAGGTGTGACATTGTTTTAAACTCTGTTATTTATTATTTGAATGCAGATATCGACGATTTCAGAGACATGCTTGCCATATTCTGTGCACATTTCTTCCACCTGGGACAGTAATGATTCTATATTGGGCTATGTGTTATCACCCCTGCAGTAATTTCCATAGAAAAACATTTGTGGTGGAAATGGGAACACGGTTAACACGAGTGATTTCATATAGAATACTTTGAACTTAACATTGCTGTCACCTGTTTTCAATATCTAGCTATATATGCAAAAATCACAACGAAAACGCTATATGCGGTCATTACAAAGAACTTTCAGTGATTTTATTGATGAAAACCCGAATGGCTTTGATTCCATTTTACGTTATGGTAGATACAATGTTATGACATCCAGAATTCTCAAGATATTAAAATAATGTTAATATGGTTCTGAAGTATATATATATATATATATATATATATATATATATATATATATATATATATATATATATATATATATATATATACATGAAAAGGTGGCGGTCAATAAACTCACAGGAAAGCTTTCCATTGGCGATGCAGGGAGCACGGTACTTTTCGCAAGCTGGTTGTCCGTCGGACTAGCTGACTTATAGATGACTAGTCCTGAATTGGTTTTACTAGTCCTTAGACACTAGTCCTTATAGAGGGATCCCCACAATGCGATATCACAATGTCTTGCTAATAATCTTTATTTGGATTATTTCCCGACCGACCCTACATGCATCATGTAGGGTCGGTCGGGAAATGTGAAACAAGGTATTTATTTGCCTAGGCCTGAGTATTCTTCGTGGAATCACTTGTTTTAATGTTTTCCCGTTTCCGCTTTTCTTAATAATTTTCCATTTTACGATATTATATAATTTTGATACTGTTTAGCATATTACATTATGCTATATCACATGCACATTTAATACTTTTGAGATAGTGAATGACTAGTCTTTGGTGGTTTATCTTTGATCACCCCTACAGTAATTTCTATTGACAAAACAGTAACGGCGAAAACGGGAAATGGTTTTAAAACTGTTATTTCACAGGTTACACATATTGCAAATATCTAGGATTATAAATTAACACTCTTGTGCAATAATAGCATTCAGTAAGGCCACACAAGATTGTTATCCAGAAATGTGTGATTTTAATCTTTTTTCGAAAGCTTGAAAGAGGAGAATTCAATTTTTTGACTTGGCAGAAAAAGTCTAACAAAATCAATAATTCGTATGATGTTAAAAGTAGTTTGATAAAATTGTGATACCTGACATACGTTCCATTGTCTCGAAAAACTCGTGTTTGCACAATTTAGACTACGGCCTTTGGTTGCAGATATAGACGAATGCGACAGCAATCCTTGTATGAATGGAGCAAGTTGTACTGACGGTGTGAATACGTACACTTGTGGCTGTGTCGATGGTTACACCGGAACGCACTGCGAGACAGGTTCGTCCATGATAATGACGTCATACGCCACTCGTCTGAATAATAACATTATTTTCAATTCGCTAGGCGGCTATTACTTGATTACGGATTAATCTCCAAAGAAGGTGTGACATTGTTTTAAACTCTGTTATTTATTATTTGAATGCAGATATCGACGATTTCAGGGACATGCTTGCCATATTCTGTGCACATTTCTTCCACCTGGGACAGTAATGATTCTATATTGGGCTATGTGTTATCACCCCTGCAGTAATTTCCATAGAAAAACATTTGTGGTGGAAATGGGAAAACGGTTAACACGAGTGATTTCATATAGAATACTTTGAACTTAACATTGCTGTCACCTGTTTTCAATATCTAGCTATATATGCAAAAATCACAACGAAAACGCTATATGCGGTCATTACAAAGAACTTTCAGTGATTTTATTGATGAAAACCCGAATGGCTTTGATTCCATTTTACGTTATGGTAGATACAATGTTATGACATCCAGAATTCTCAAGATATTAAAATAATGTTAATATGGTTCTGAAGTAGAGCCATTCCCCAAATTTGCTTATACATTTGTCATACTCCTGGGTTGTATACTCATTATTTTATAATGGCTTGTCTTAGACCACCCCTTTAGCAATTTCGCTGAACTTGTGTTAAAAACAATGATTTCTCACACAAAGCTATGAGTCATGCAATACTATCACATATTTACCATTTATTGGGATGTAGATTTATCCAAACATCGCTATGAGTATTCGCCCCTAAAAATATGCTTTTTTGAATCAGGGTTAGTCGCAGGAGAAATTGGTCAGTCAGGTCACCATGCACGGACATAGGCCGGGGTGGAAATCAGAACAGATCTCGTACATGTGACAAGTTCATCAACATGTGTTGCCATGGATGATCGATTGATTCGATATCATGCAATACTGTTGTATGTCCAACAGATATTTGTATGTCCAATATCACATTGCTATTAATAGTTTGTATACGTTTCTATCGAATACAAATTAATTGATACATGCGCACTCCCATGTATGGGCACCTGTACAGGCGAACAAAATGCACATACGCAAACAGGTATCGACATAAAATATGATGTGTGTTTGGTATGTGTGTGTGTCAGTGTGTGTGTGGAGTGTGTGTGTTTGTGGTGTGTGTGCTGATCTTTTTTATCATATATATATGCATATATATATATATATATATATATATATATATATATATATATATATATATATATATATATATATTATATATAAACAGTATAATATACAATTCATGCAACTTCTTATATATAGCGCTTAGCAGTTTACTTAATATTCTATCGATAATTTTCACTATTTTATTTAAGGAAAGCGTTAAGCCATACTGCAGCTAATGCAGATGCAAATATCCACCACTGCAGCGGGGTGAACCTAAGTGACATAGAGGGAATGAATTTGCTCATTGTTGCAAACGGCAGCTTACCGAACCCGGGTCATCTCGATATTGTTTTTCTAATACCGGTATCGCCGGTATATATATATATATATATATATATATATATATATATATATATATATATATATATATATATATATATATATATATATACGCGTGAATATAATGTTAGTTATCCACAGGCGAAATTGTAGGTTAGCCTTGAAATATATTTAAATGTTCATACATATACCAGCTATACACACACACACACACACACACACACACATATATATATATATATATATATATATATATATATATATATATATATATATATATATACATATATATTATAATATATACATAAATATATCTAAATATTTATGAATAAATTATAATATATATGTGTGTTTATACTGATATCATTTAGTCATATGCTGATCAGAGACATGCGTCACTTTCCTAAGAGCCACGAATGTCCCAATTACTTTGGATATTTGACCGTTCTGTTGTTAGTAGGTACAACTGATCCTCCTATTCGGTCAAGAATGTTTACACATGGGAAGGCTGCGAATGACAAAGGAATCAAGTGCTCAAAGCGATTCCGCCTCGGACTTTCCCGACCATTGTTGTTTCGCCCGCCTGTGAAGCTGTTCGACTTCGTAACAGACAGACTCGTGGTAAGGACACACAACAATATTTAATTTCTGCATGAGGCAAAAACTTGATAACGACTCACTGCGATGTTTCCTTGCTTTATCAGTGAGAGTCGTGATGATAACACACAGTAGTGAGGACTTTATCAGACAAAGAAAGTAATCAATGCTATGTTGCAGGTGCACATTGTACAGTTTTCTGCTCACGTTCTTATTCAGGCATTGTTTTGTTGAAGACAGTGCTTACTTTCTTGCTTAGATAAGTTGAATACGTGGGTGTTTACTTTCATTTCCAGTCATAGTCGATGGCGCACTCCTATTAATCAGACATGCATCACATCATAAATGCCAATGTTCGTCAGAAGACATATTCTTGGTGATAACACGTTTCCCAAAGCCAGTTCAAAATATGTTGATACAAACGTATTTAATACATTTCTGAGAAATAGAATATTTCGAGATAAAACCGTGTTTGTATTTTAAAACATTTCACTTCATAGAACTGTACTGAAATATCAACGCTTAAATCTTGTCCATCATCGTGATGCTGTATAGTTACAGTTATAATTATTAATGAACCTTACAATCCTGTTAATTTATGATTACCTGCGCGCCGTAAATACAATACAATAATGGTCTGGATAATATCGAGAAAGTTACACAATTGACAATAATGTTATGTCCTTGAATACGCATGCAAGTACAAAATACCATAAGCTGAAAATCAGTCAAGGTTTCAACTTAGTCTATGGTATATGTGTAGCTAGCGACATTATCATTTAAATAATCATTTAATACATATGATTTTGTTGGCCCCAACATTGTCTTGTATCGTCCTTTACAGATATACACACACGGCTACTTGTCGTTGTGCCAACGATTTCTGAAAAGGAATCCTCCTGTAAACATAATGGAGGCAATGGGAAAAAGAAAGGCAAACCACGCGAGACGATATGGGTTCGGCCTGCTAGCCCCGTTCTGGGCTGACAGCGACTGCACACAAAACAGCACGACATATTACCATGTGTACGACAGCAACACTGCTGCCTCTAGCCCTGCAGAGAAAACGAGAACGGACGCCATTATGAACTTGGCTAAAGAATACATCAAGAAATACTCAGGTGACCAGGATGTTAATCCCGACTGGGTGTTGGTGGTCACGTGGGTAAACAACTTTCCTCTATTGGAAAACGACTCCACCCGTAACAAGGTACGTTATTTTTATATTGGTGAGTTTACAATTTAATAGATACACACGCACGCACGCACACAAGCACGCACGCACGCACGCACGCAAGCACACACTTGCATACATACACACACGTACATACATCTACAAGTAGTAGTTTGATTAGAGGACCGATGAAAATGTAACCAATATTATACAAGGGACATAACTATGGACGTCGTCTGTTAAGATGTGGACTCACAATACAACCGTTCGTACAATTAATGTTCACTTACAAAATTGCCCAAACTTGGATGTCGCTACAGACGTACTTCACTGACAGGAATTATTCACAACAATCTGCAATCTAAATTAGATATCCCATCGAAACATTTGTTAAGAGTAAGAGTTTTCTTAAACCGATGTTTCCTAATGCTTATTGTAACATGCGAAATACCAGTAAAAATAGGTAGTAAATCGAATATGACCTTTTCACAAACATTATTAAGTAAAAATTAAATTGGGATGAATACGTCATATCAGAAGCATTTATTTAATTAAATGTTGTCCATAATGTATTTTTGTAATTTTTTTGGGGGAAATTGTTTTCGAATTTTGAAAGGGAATACTTTCCACGCGAGATCTTTAATGCTCGGCAGGTAAAACATGGAGTCCGTTTTTATCATATGTGTGACCGACGACATATAATGTGAGTGTCAGTAAACCACCAAAAGCAACAAATACTGTGTGTGTATTTTATGACGCAATGACGTAAATTGGTTTGCTTTCTTTGACTTTCTATCTCCCTTCCTCCCTCTCTCCTCGCTCTCTCGATCCTTCTCTCCGTCCTAACTTATGGTCTGATAAACTAACTTCCAGCTTCTAGCGGCACCGCAGGTTCTGACAGGCTGGAACAAATCTGACTTCAGCTTTGGAACCAGCGTTATGGATATAAGCGAAAAAGATCCCACTAGCAAAAAGTGCAGTATTGCGAAATAGACGAAATAGAAAAAATGCGCTGTGCATGAAACATGAAATCCACGAAAATAACTATATATCGCAATATGTACGTTATTACATTATCAGGTGAAAATTATTACATTATCAGGAGGCAAGAGCAGTTTATTACAATATCATGTGAACGTTATTACATTTTCAGGCAATAGCAGTTTATTACATTATCAGCAAACATTACTATTTTTTCAGGCAGCAAGTTGATTTCATTATCAGGTGAAAGAAAGTATTACAGCATCAGACAGCTATTACATTATCAGGCGTTTTTGTTACATTTATTATTACAATAACAGGCGATTATTACATAATAAGTTGTAACACCCCTTGTCAACAATTAGTCGGCGAAGATGCAAAGGCGAAAACAAACGACTGCGGGGCAGGATAAAAACAGGTCACACACTCACGCACTACTGCAAACCTATAATCTGATCTATATTGCTTGATGTTGACAGCCAATCACCTTTCAATTGGTGTTAATGAGCGACAGAGAAAAGAAGAAAACGTACGTGGTCTATCTTTACGATTCAACCGGCTCGGACAATCCTGTGAGTGCTCGGCCTAGTTTCCTTGGGTATTATATGACAAAGAACGGCAAGACCCATTCGAAAATCATAGAGGTTTCAAATACCTCGAACCCCTTTCGCGTCGCAGACCTAGAAGGAAACACCAGTAAGTTTGTTTGACTTAAAGCAAACTTGCCTACTATATTAACTAGTTGCTGTCAGGAATAACCAGTTCTAAGGAATGGTCAAACGTTGGGTTATATATTCGTTATTGCTGGTTGTAATTTTTCTGATTACAACTTATCAAGCTTCCATCTGTCCATCAGTCCGTCCGTTAGTATATGTGTCTGTGTTGTGTTACAGTGTGCGACAGACTGTCTTCGGCTGTTTATTTATAGTCAATATGTGAACTAAGTTAATTGTGAATATTTGTATTAAGGAGTGTGTATATATAATCTAGCAATATAAAATCAGAAGGATTGATTGGTCAACGTTGCGAGTGGTCAGTTTATCGTATTATTATAAAACCTATTGTAAAAATCTATAGTCCCTGATAACCTGTCAAATGAATGTGTATCTAGTAGTTAGTGTGTGTAACTATTAAACTACAAATATTATTATTTAATTATCAATGTGTATATTATAAACATGCATTATAATTAACACTGTGAAAACAAGAATGTATTTTGTATTACCACAGCATAAGCAATAGCTTAAGCTGCTCCTGTTAATATTTTCGCATGATTGAAGTTGACTGAATAAATAAATGCTGTTGTGGAATTGACATATACTAACACGTGTCATCGCTAGCGATATATTACTTCCATTATTGGTATATCTTACAATATCTCATACATTTGTAACATCAATTGTCGTAAAATCAAGACACAATGTAAATATAATGGTTTAAAATTATTCTACGACAGGCGAATATTGAGTGGGAAATCAAAACTGCAATCAGTTGTGACGACTTAATCTATCGTCTATTTTAAGTATTTCAAAGAGTAGATTATAGCAAATATTTGTTATGATACAGGTACATTACATTTCGCAATATGTTTCGCAAATGTTTGTTTTTAACGTTTGCGTGTCACCGAGAGCTGTTACAACTATTGAGATATCGAACGTGTGTCAAATTATGTTAATGCTAATACTTATAACGCAGGCGTGTGTTGTATGCGTGTGTGCGTATGCGTGTTTCATGCGCGCATGTGTTGTGTAGACGCGTGCGCGCATATGTTTGTGTGATAATTAACTTTTCTTTTTCAGTGACCACTTTGCCTATTTGTATGTGCATTAAAATTGATAAGCTTTTTTATTTCTTCGTACTATGCTAAGTCAATCAGTAGGTCTATACAATTTTGTCTTGCTGTCATCGCTAAGTTTAATATACGGTGTTCTGTTTCAGGCGAGAAAGGCATATTCTTCTTTCCACTCACGATTTCGACTACGTCTTCCGGTCACCTGAGTTGCTTGAACTGGTACAAAGTGGAAATGACACAACTGGCCAACATAACAAACCTGATGGAATCTACTACTACTTGTCCGTGCGAGCTACCAATGCTCTCGAAGGATAGCCGCTGGATGTTCGACTGGAGCAGATTCGTGACCAAGAGCGGATGTCATTCCGTATGCTTCTATGAACGGCAGCAACGAACGCAGTCAACTCAGGTGAGTGTTTTCTGGTTTATTGTCTATGTCAGATAGTTGTCATTGTTGCGCCAAAATTACGGCAGGGCACAACTCTCGTAGATGGCAGGAACATTATATGGACTGATGTAGATCGTTGACATTTTGGTGTATAAAAGTTATATAGCAAGGAGAATTATTGATTGATAAGTAGTATTCATATTTATTTATAAAGTAGTACTAGGCATATATTGAGTAGCAGTTTTAGTTAGTTTGTTAGTCAACAACATTTTAAAGCAGATTTCACTAGTGGGAGATAATAGTGTAATCTAGCTTTCGACAAGTTATTCATACACCGGTACATACACTAAAGTGAGGGAAGGTTATTGCAAGGTAAGAAATTGGAGAAAGAATGGCAGACAGCGATATACAGGAAGGGGACAGAGGAGACAGTGAAGACGGAACAGGACAGAAGTACATTTGACAGGAGGAACGACGAAGGGAAGGATGGAAGTGAGAGTAGATGTGACAGAAGGGAAGTCGATAAAAGGGACGATTACAGCAAGAAAGGTGTCAAGAAAAAAACCATGAAATAAAGGAAGGCGGGAAATCAACAGCCAGGTAGATACAAACAAAGAGCTACTGTAGGGCAGTGATTGAGCGCCATTGAGAACAGAAAGCATACTTATGAGCGACTGCATTTTGCGAAAAACAAAGAAGACACAAAGCAAGGGAGATGACGTCGTTGTTTGTCTCCCTGGTGCTAGGCAAGAATATGTGACTGAAAAGATAGAGGCCGTATTGGGGCATGGCCAGGGAGGATCTGTACTTGTACATATAGGGACGATTAAAGCAGACATAGAGGGAACAACTATTATAGTACAGAAATACAGAGAGTTGGTGGGGAAATTTAAGAAGATAAAAGTTGAACAGATTATAATCTCAGGAATGTTGCTCTTAATGGGTGGAAGGGGAGCAACATATATAAACTGCAAGAGGATTGCAATCAACGCTCTAGTTGAATAGATATGTGTAGAACACGGATTAGGATTCAACAATTTGTGAGGATACTTTGTTGGCAAGGAAGATATTTATATGAGAGATGACTTCCATCTAAATGGAAAGAGGGCAGCAGTGTTCGCAGAGAACCTGCTTCGATTTATTGACAGTGGAACAAGTTTCAACGGTTTAAACTAGATTCGCAGGAGACATCACAGCGAAGCCAAAGACAGGAGGCATAGTCAAAACAGCACAAATAAATCACCAAAGAACAGTCTGGAAAACTCTTCTGAATTTAGCTTAGAATATTATTAGGCGGGATTTCAAAGTTGTTTAGCCGCTCCCTCGACGGGTGATAAATATCGCCAATTTTTTGCAAACTAAACAAAGTATACTCAGGTTTTCTTGACTGTCGGCAAACACTTGAGGATGTCGACCAGCGTTATCGAATGCCGATGAACGGAAGTGACAGCTGAATCGAGCATGTAACGAAAAACCTGAACCAAAATCAGCTGACCTCTATTATCGCCCGACGCTATGGCCACGCCCATGACAGCTACCGGCGACAACGTCATTGTCATCAACGAACTCTTATGCTTTTATATAAATAGAATGGACATCTTGCCGCGTTCTGTACTTCTCCGAATTGTACTTGACAATTTTACGGACACTGACATCAATAAAGCCAAAGACGTTCTGCATTCGCACATTTCCGTTACTTTAAAAAACCGGCGTATCAAACGTCAAGGTTCAGACAGAGCGAAACATAACATCGACGACATCTCCAAAGTCCTGGACGAAATTGACCCGAATCACATACCAATCTTCGTGGCCCGTGATCTTGGTAAGCTGCCAAACATCGACTTTAATCATGTGGACGTTTCCTCTTTATCCCGTGAAATCACTATGTGCAAGAACAAACAGAACGACACTGATGACGCGTTCCAGCTACTAACCAACTCAGTGTCTACACTGTCGACGCAGATCTCTACTCTGGTGTCGTCACTTACTTCAGGAGTGCCCAAACTCGTGAATGCCACTGCGAAATCCCTGCTGCCACTGCCGCATATCATTACTGCTGATGTTGCTACAACGACAGCCGCCAAATTCGTGCCTACACGTCTCGCCATCTCCTCTGAACGCTGTAGATCATCCCAGAGCTCAACATCTCCGCCAATCACTCCTCTACAATCTGCGGCGTCAATCTCGATTGAATCAGCGATCACTTCCCTGATGGGCTCGCGCCCTGCTCCACCACAGTCAGTCGAGACCACTACATCTATTACGCCTACCGGTAACACATCTTCGCCACTGTGGACCGACGTTGTCTCCAAGAAACCACGCAAGCCACCAACGAAAACGTATGTGTCATCTGTTAGTGTTAAGCAACACAAAACGCATCAAATGACCACTGGAAAATCGTCCGTCAAGTGTGGTCTCAAATGTGCTCCCGCTCGACTTGTATCGGCGGATTACTTTTTAACCGGTTTTCATACCGACACATCATGTGTGGACGTCTCGACGTATGTGTCTTCTAACTTGAAGATGAAGTGCACCTGTGAACGCATTCCATCAACTCACAACTACTACGCCTCTTTCAAACTGTGTGTCGACATTGGCAGACCGAACACTCTCTATGACGCCAACCTTTGGCCAGTTGGCACTAAGATTGGTCGATACTTTCCTCCAAGGAAACACAACACAGCTAATTCGACACACCTATAGACTGTCGTATACGTATTGCTTCCTTTAATGCGAGAAGCATACGGAACAGTTCACTTGATTTGATTAACATTTTAACTGCATGTGATATACTTGCTGTGCAAGAACATTGGCTTCCCAAACAGAGCCTTTCATATATTAATTCTTTGCACTCTGACTTCAGTGCCAGGGGCATTAGCTCCATCGATTATGGTGATGGCTTCAGTGGTCGTCCTCACGGTGGTCTTTGTTTTTTATGGCGAAGATCACTTGACCCATCCATCGAAATTTTGGTTTATGATGACGAGAAAAGACTTCTTGGTCTAAAAATCACTACTTTTAATGCCACAATTCTTGTTCTTAATGTATATCTACCATATCAGAGCGATGATAATGTTGATGAATATCAAGCTATTTTAGGCAAGATCCAAGCCATAACTGACTCATTTGATTCAAGTAATATTTTTATTGTTGGAGACTTTAATGCTGATTTAATCAAGACTAGCTTATTTTCACCATTTCTAAATTCTTTTATTAGTGAATGCCACTTTATCCCAAGTGACATTAAGTATCTTCCCCCCGATTCGTTTACATATGTTAGTGACGCCCATGGCTCTAGGAGCTGGCTGGATCATGTGCTTTGCACCCACTCCAGTCACTCATCTGTCTCTGATATGGTAATTAATTATGACTGTGTCTCTTCGGATCATTTTCCTCTATCGTTTACCATTTCTATCAAATCACTACCCACTTCTGAATCATCCACTACGCAACAAACTTGTAAGCCCAGTCCCATGTGGGATTGTGCTTCCTCCCATGACCTTCTCAACTATTACAACAATTCTGGTTCTCTTTTATCCGGCATTGACGTACCACATGCTGCTCTAAGTTGTACCAATCCTAACTGCCATGATGTAGCCCATCAGCTGCTCTTGTGCAAATTTTATAATGATATCATACATTCTCTTACGGATGCTTCCGATATCATTCCTACTAAAACGTATAACACATCCCGAAAATTCAATGTTCCTGGTTGGAACGACCTAGTCAGGGACTCTCATCAAGCTGCCAGAGAAACTTTTCTCATCTGGCGGTCTGCTGGGAGTCCGAGACATGGTTCTTTGTATGACTTAATGAAAATTAAACGTGCCCAGTTTAAACGCAACAAAAGACATTGCGAAAAAAATGCTGAATCTCTTAAAGCGGAGCGACTAGCTTCCAATCTGAGCAGCCATGATTTTAAAAACTTTTGGAAGGGCATCAAACAAGCAAACAATGCCAGGTTACCTAACCCCAGTAATGTTGGAGGTGCCTGTGGTGCTGAAAACGTCAGAAATATGTGGCTTCAACATTACCAATCACTGCTTAACTCTGTACCCGAGTCTACTGTTCACATTCATAAGATTGACATGTATTGTAGCAATATTCAACTTAGCGACAATATGGTTGTTAAAGTTAAAGAACTACAAGAATTAATAATTGCTATGCCTGTTGGTAAAGCCTGTGGCTATGACCATATCAGTAATGAACATTTTAAGTATGCTAACGAAAAACTACATATTCTTATGTCTTTGTTGTATAGCAGTCTGTTAATACATGGTTTTTTACCTGATACTATGATGACAACAATCATAGCTCCTATCATTAAAAATAAATCTGGTGATTTGTCAGACAATAATAACTATAGACCCATTGCCCTTGCCACAGTAGCTAGCAAACTATTTGAATCATTAATATTATCCAGGGCTATCCCATTTCTCATTACATGTGACAATCAATTTGGATTTAAAAAGCATCACTCTACTGAGATGCTCATATTTCTGTTAAAAGAACTTTTTCGAAACTATATTGCTAATGGGTCTTCTATGTATGTTACTATGTTGGATGCCTCCAAAGCCTTCGACAAAGTTAACCACAGCAAGCTATTTGGTAAATTAATTGATCGTGGCTGTCCAGCTTTTATTGTACGCATTCTATACCACTGGTACGGTACCCAACAATTTACCATCAGATGGTGTCAGGGATTTTCTAGCTTTTTTACTGTTTCCAATGGTGTTAAACAGGGTGGAATCCTTTCCCCCCATCTTTTCAATGTGTACATGGACGACTTAAGCGTTAATCTAAACAAATTATATATTGGTTGTCTTTATGCTGGCACCTTAATCAACCACTTGATGTATGCTGATGACCTCTGTATTTTTTCTCCCAGTGTTGCTGGTTTGAGAAAACTTACTGATTGTTGTGCCAAGTATGGCGAATTGTTCAATATTACTTATAATGCCAAGAAGTCCTTTTGTATGGTTATTGACAACCAATCCCAGGACAGGAAACATTTTCATTGTATCCATCTCGATAACCATCCATTACCTTATACTACAAAATGTAAATATCTTGGTCATATAATCAACAATAACCTGACTGATGATGACGACATAGCCAGACAAAAAAGATGCCTTTATGCCCAAGCCAATGTATTAGCTCGGAAATTTTGTCTTTGTAATATTTCTACCAAAATTATTTTATTTCAAGCATACTGTGCTCCTATGTATACTTCTAGTCTTTGGTGCACATTCAAAAAATATAGCCTCAAAAGCATTACTGTCGCATACAATAATAGCCTCAGAATTTTACTAAACTTACCCCCAAGATGTAGTGCAAGTTTTATGTTTGCCACCAACTATATTAAATCCTTCAATGAACGCATTCGTTCATCAATATTCAGTCTTTTATGTCGTCTTCATCAGTCAGATAATATCCTTTTTATTAATTACCTTCATACCGACATTCATTTTAAGAGCCATTTGTACTCATACTGGAGGTCTTTATTGTACACATGTCATTAGTATTGTATTTATTTTTTAATCTTTTTAATTTTTTTTTATTTTATATTTATTTTTACAACTTATTTAATTCATTTCCTCATATATTTAGACATAACTTTTTAAATTTTACACTTATATTTTTACGTTGATCTCATTGCTTTGATTGTATTATATGTATTGTACTTTTCTTTTTTTTTAATTGTATTTTATGTATACATATATGGACGTCTTGTCTGAAATAAACCTTATATTATTAATGTATTTGTTTAAATGCAAGGAGCATAGTAAACACATAGAAATGAATTAAGCTTGATGATAGAAGATATTAACCCTTACTTAATAGGCATAACTGAATCATGACCCACCGCCGATATGTCAGATGCCGAATTAGGAATTACATCATAATGATGTAATGTTTAGGAAAAATAAAACAAGAAGAAGTGGAGATGGAGTTATTTTATACATTAAATAATCCACCAAGGCTGATGAAATGCAGTTAGAAAAGACGCAAAATGCAAAGAAGCTGTTTTGTGTAACAGAGTTACAAGAAACTCATCATTAACTGTTGGGGTAGGTAGGTAGAAGAAACTGAGAAAGTACAAAAAGCTATAATTAAATAAACAAAAGTGAGTAAACAGGACTGTATCATTATGGAGGATTTTATTCATGGACATCAGACATGGGGTCAAATATATCGGAGCTCATTATATGTCAGACCAGTATGTCTTACGCAATACTTGTATTACGTCTACCCAGAGAAGTTCCGTATTCACTGACGATGATTTACCCTTTAGATAACATATCACTTCAGTGACTCGGCAGCATGTGTGTGCTTTTTGCTGGTGAACAAACTGATAATTAAGTTCGAGAACATCACTTTACAGTAAAAAGTTTAAAGAGCAAACACAACCAAAGCAAAAGTACAAAATGGGTAAAAGACGAGAACAGCGCTCAAAATTGGCGTATCAAGTGAGACAACTGAAACAACATTTTACAATAAGTGATTCTCGCATACTTAAGCGATCGGCTAACATAACTATAACAATTGGAACCAACGTGTGATCCCCGCATTTCCATTAAAATGATGCTGTCCATGCAATTTCAAAGGTTTCATGTCAACCTTTTTTTCTGAGAAATTACAGGAATACAAGTTTCAACTGTAATGACAAATGACCCAGTGTTTTGAGATTTATTTAATTACTATAAGCTGTTAACAATAAAAGTTGTTAAATAGTGGTGTTAATGGTGTAATGTTAAATGCCTACCAGGTGCTGTGCAGTGCTGTGTTTATTTGTGCCAGAGGATGGATTAGCACCTGATAGTAACTATATGTCAATATCCACTTTGTTCTTTAGTCAGCCTCCAAGCTGGCACCAGGCTAATCTGGTTTCCTGGTTGACTTTGAAGTTGAACTGTCACATTTCGTCACACGATCAGAGCAGTCATTAACAAAGTCTCTTCTAAGGGCAACATAGGCATTGCATTTTGGACCCCTACGACAAAAAAAACCCAATATATGTTGGTTTTTACCTCTGTGGATAGAGGTTTTGGAGTCAGTTGTCACTGTGATACAGATAGAAATAACAATACTCCCTACTGCCTGTTATCATATGAGCAAAACACTATTTATGCCTATAAACTAGATGTCTCGATATACGAGTTGCTTTTCTTTTACCTACATAGTAATATATCCTGTAAATGAAACGTTTTTAAAGTAAAGTATTTGAAATACTTCCGTGTGTATTGGTCTTTTAATACATGTGTATTTATAAGTATTTGTACTTCAAATTCTCAACAATATTTGTATTTATATTTAAATACATTTCAATGTATTTGACCCCATGTCTGATAGCAATTTATACAGTTGACATCTCTACAGAGAACTAGGAGTGAATATCAACGGTTTTTTAGTGTGTACAAAATAATGTCCTTTCTCAACATGTGCTAGAACTAAGAACGTGTTAGACATAGCCTTGACTTCACGGAAGGAATGTATTGATAATGTCAAGTTATGTAAGCCAGTGGGGAGTATTGCTCACAACTAGGTACATTTTATCATCAAAGTAAAAGCAGAACAGTATCAACAAATACGGCACAGGAACTATTTCCACAAAGGAAAATGTAAGGACATGAGGAAATATTTAGCAACGATCGATTTCTTACATGGAAGATATTAAATTGTTACCAGTATCGGAAGCTAAGTTCGAGGGGAGAAAGTCAGATTATTTAAGACAAATACTTGTAACCCATAAATAGTAGCTAAGAAAATAAAGGTTATGAAAGAAAATGCATCTCCCGGAGAAGATGAGACTCTACCCAAATTAATATTAGATAATGTTGCCTTGCCTTGCCTATCCCGTAGTCTCAGTGGACCGTTGGGGCACCACAGATGACTTGGCAACCAGCTCCCTCCACTCCTCTCGTCTCTCGGCTTTCCTCATGGCGGCGCCCAGTGTCAAGCCCGTCCATTCCGGGATGTTGTCTTACCATCTCTTTCTCTGCCTGCCTCGTCTTCTCCCTCCTTGGACCGTACCTTGCATGACCGTCTTGGCAAGCCCTGTTGATCTTGTAATGTGGCCGTACCATCTCAGTTTTCGTTGTTTAACTGTGGTCAGGAGGTCTTCGTGCGGTCCAATGGCTTGACGGGTTCTGTTTCGGACCTCTTCGTTGGTGATGTGTTCTCTGTACGTGATGCCGAGGAGTTTTCTGAGGCATCTCATCTCCATGGCCTGTATCCTTTTCTCGGTTTCTGCTGTTAATGTCCAAGACTCACAGGCGTACAGGAATATGGACATGACTAGGGAGCGCATCAGTCTGATCTTTGAGCTGAGCGCTATATTCCTGTCATTCCAAATGGTCTTGAGTTTGGCGAGTGCTGCTGTGGCCTGGGCGCTCCTGGCGAGAATTTCAGGTTTAGATCCTTCATCTGTAATGATTGCTCCCAGATATTTGAATCGGTTGACGCAATCTAGTTTCTCGCCGTTGACCCTGATGTCAGTGCTGAAGCCATTGGTGTTGTTGGTCATCAGTTTGGTCTTTTCTGCATTGATCTGCATGCCGAAGGCTGTAGAAGTCTTATCAATGCGCTCCACCAATTCAGCTAGCTCGTCTTCCCTTCCTGCCAGGCCGTCTATGTCGTCGGCAAAACGCAAGTTTGTGATATTTCTGCCACCAATGCTGACTGTCCCTTCATGTGTTTGTGTTTCTTGTTAAACATAACTTGGTAAACCTATCTCCACATTGGTTTGTAAAAGCGAGGCATAACAAACATTGTTTTTGGAAGATGTCACAAAGTGGGTAGATGAGGTGTCACCAGAAGATATAGTCTACTTTTTTTAAACATGCCTTCGACAAAGTGCAACATCAAATATTACTACTTAGACTAAACGCCCATGGCATAGGAAATGGTATGATTAACTGAACAGAAAAATTGCTTATTGATAGAAAACAACGAGTAGTAGTTTTATATATATATATATATTTATATATATATATATATATATATATATATATATATATATATATATATATATATGTATATGTATATGTATATGTATATGTATATGTATATATGTATATATATATATATATATATATGTATATATATATATATGTATATATATATATATATATGTATATATGTATATATATATATATATATATATATATATATATATATATATATATATATATATATATACCCCACTGTATATTGTATATCTCCATTCCCGTGTCATTTGTGGAGGCACTTTCATTTTCCACAATTAAACAACATTTGACACTTCTCAGACCGTTTGAACAATTTATTAACATAATCTTGCAAATGCTGTCTATCTGGATCACTGAATTATACGTATTCTAAACACTTTTGTATCGTCCATAAACCTCACTGCCTTTATACAATGTGTGCCTGTGTGTGCGTTCGTGCGTGCGTGCGTGCGTGCGTGCGTGCGTGTGTGTTATAAAGAGTACAGAGGAGAGACACCAAACTGATATTGGAACTCTGGGATATTGGTTATGAAATGCGTCTAAGATAATATGGTTTAACAACACTAGAAACCATTAGAGGAGTTCCGATAGAAGTGTTTCAAAAAATGAATAGGTATGACATTTTTGATATAAATAGTTTCGTATTGGTCAATGAAGAGAGAGGTCGACTGGAGGACATTAAGATACATTAGCCAAGGAGCAGTGAATACTATATATCATAACAGTCTCGTTTTTACAAATAACATTCAAGGAATGGAAGAGATTACCTGCTGATTGTGTAAGTGCTAGTAGTGTTAATATGTATAAACAAATAACCACATATACCTCAGAAGGGCGTGATACACTTAAATGGATAAGTTGGACTATCGATAAGTGAAATGACTTCCTTATCCACCTGTTATCTAGCGTTGATTCTTTAGATGGTAATGTTGTTCAATCCTGTTCAAAAAAAGCTGTTCCCAGTTAGTTCATTCGATCTCTTAGAGTAAACGCAGATACTCGATCGAGCATAATTGTCTTTCTTCGTAACCATCGAAATATCCATGTAGCCCCACTATTTCGGACATGAACCCCGCTGATTGGCCACCTTGTTAAATCTTGTTATGAACCAAGCTGTTTCCAGTTAGACCAATCGATCTTTTAGAGTCAACGCTGTTACTCGAGCGAACATAATAGTCTTTATTCGTGGCCATCGAAATATCCAAGTAGCCGCACTATTCCGAACATGTATCCCGCTAATTGGCCACCACAGCCCCAATTCGTTTCATTCGTTTCGTGCTATATGTTGCAGTACTGTTGCTACAATCCAATGGGGAAACTCATCCTGGGGAATCACACACTTGCTAGTCGGCTGTTCCTGTACCGCCCAGCATTAACAGAACAACACCGATTGAACGACGTGGTGCCCAAGGAATGGTGCTGCGACCAATCGAACAACTGCGACAAGTTCCACGAGGTTCGGCCGTTGCGCGCCTGTAATGACAAGTGAAATAGACCATCGGTACGTTTGCGCAATTACTTACTTACTTTACTTATCCTCTTCATCCCCAGTGGCACATAAGGCCACAACAATCTTTCGTCACAAGGTCCTGTCCTTAGCTGAGACCTGACCCTCACCCCACGACAGCCCCATCTCTCTCAGCTCGGCCATCATTGTTTGTCGCCACGTCATCTTTGGCCGTCCTCGCTTCCTTTTTCCAGGTGGTGTCCATCTCAGTGCCACTTTGGGGATGCTGTCCCCGGGCATTCGCAGGACGTGTCATCTCAGCCGTCGGCGTTTGATTTCGAGGACAGCACTGTTGCAACCCGCCTTCTTATAGAGGTCCACGTTGGAAATGTTATTTGGCCAGAATATTTTATTTCGGCAGATCTTTCTCAGACATCCATTGTGGAACGCATCGATCTTTGCCATGTCCCCGTTAATCACTCGCCAGCACTATGAGCCATACAGTAGGATGGACTTCACATTACTGTTGTAAAGTCTTATCTTTGTTTTTGCGTGCCTGCGCCCTTCCCGTTCGTAGGTGTGCCCTAATATTCCCTAATAAACTACAGCTGGGCCTAGCTCTGTTTACGGTAGATCAATAAGACACAAAATACCTTGTAATGGTAATATGGCAATCTAGATCTTTTATTTACAACTGGATTGCCTGGCGCTAACTTGACGTGTGCGCCCGGCTGATTGTACCTTGAAAGACATACAGTGTTATGGTAAATGATAAGCATCCAAGTACAACAAAAAGCCTATCGTACAATCAGCTGCTTGCATGTATACTGATACAATATATTGCATAATAGTGTATCGACAGAAACACATGCGTTAAGCGAATGTATACATTGACAGAAACCGTAAAGGGGGGAAAACAACCCCCCCCCGTACTCTAACGAGTACCCGCACTAAAAACCCTGTATACTCCGCAGAACATCCAGAGGAAGAAAGGCAAATTGCCAAACCTCGTGTATATAACGAATGCAGGGAAAAGCGTCAAATAAGTAAAAACTGTATACGGCCTATTCGTGAGTGATGGCGCACAAGCGTACACAAATAACAACGGTAAGGGATATAGAAACATCCAGGGAGATAACGACAAGCGTGTAAGACGGAAGCGGTAGCTGAAAATATGGGTAACTCAACCCCATCAAGCCACAACTTAACGAGGAACGCATTAAAGTGCAGACATATACAAATAGTCGCCGTATGTGTAAACACAAGTGCACACGGAAGACACGAACACACAATGTAGCACCAAACATGTAAAACGGACACACTAGTCGAGGAACAGGGAGGGCGGGCGGGAAATTTCGTTAAAACCAACAGAGGTACCCAAAATACCCTGTTGCATTGTCAACGAATACAGCGGAACTGCTCGTTCGAGGTCACCGGCCAGATGGCTGCGCCTCGGGCTCGGGCTCAGGCTCGGGCTCGGCGACGGCCGACGGTGACCTTAGGAGTCCTACATTCGTATCGTATGCCTGGCTTCATTCAGGGCTGGCCTCAAAATTATATTGCATCCCTCTCGAAACAATATCGTTTTGGTGGTGTACTGGTTAGACTTCCAAATTTTCTGCAGTTTGGCGAAAGCACAGCGGGTTTACCGAGTCTTGCCTTGATGTTATTTTGGCCTCCATTGTCTTTGCTGATGAGACTACCCAAGTAAGTAAAGTCCTTTGCAAACTCAAGTGGTTCACTATTTACGGTAACAGGTGTGGTGTTGATTGCTCATCACTTGTGTCTTGGATGTATTGATGGTAAGTCCAGTTTGCTTTGCATATCTCTCTAACCAATCAGTTTTTTCCCTGCGGATGGACATGCTTTACTGATAGAAATGCAAGGTCATCAGCAAAGTCGAGGTCTTCTAATTGGGAAAAGAGAGTCCACTGGATACCCCTGGGTTTATCTGATGTAGTTTTCTGCATAATCCAGTCGATGACGACCAAGAAGAGGATGGGCGAGAGGATACATCCATGTCTAAAACCCGATTTCACGGGGAACCATTCAGAGGATGTATTACTGAGGATGACACTGCATTCAAAGTTGTTGTCTTTAGAGGTACTCCATAGGATGTTAGGATATTCCACAGAGTGTCATGGTGGATACTGTCAAAGGCCTTTTTGAAATCAATGAAATTGATATACAGTTGGCAGTTCCATTCTAGAGTCTGCTCTGAGATGTTTCTCAATGCATATATTTGATCAGTGCACCCTCTTCTCTTCCGGAATCTCGCTTGTTCTTGCTTCAGCTTCTTGTCAATAGCTGTCTCGATTCTTCCAAGAAGGATTCTACAGAAGATTTTGCTGGGGTACATTTCGACCAGTCGAACAACTGTGACAAGTTCCACGAGTTTCGCCCGTTGCGCGCCTGTAATGAAAAGTGAAATAGACCATCGGTACGTTTGCGCAATGATCGAGTAAAACACGCAACAGTTTGGTCAGAAAAGAACGTTACAGAGGTCCCACATTAATGGTAAATTCGTGGATCAGGTGATGTTCAACCGGGTCTTTTCAAAGCGCTCCACACGTATTCCTTGGTAGATCTGATCAATTGAACCCCTACCTCCACTTCAGCCCCGCCAACAATTCTGCGCCGAAACTGTTGTCTCAACAAACAGTGGTTTCTACCAACATACCATAATATTAGCCTGAATAAATCGTGATCTAAGTTTGTATTTAAATTTGTATTCACAAATCTGTGAGGTTGCTATTAAATCCTCTAAACTTGCCAGTGAATTATAATGACGACAGACATGCCACATTGTTTGGATGGCAATCCGTATGTTTGACCTAAAATTCTGTAAGAATCCGTATCAATCCGTATCACTAATAAGATTTTCTAGTTAACTGGCCTAAGCTATTAAGGCCTTTTCCAAACGTATGTGAATGTGTTAAGAATATAATTCTGCACCACATAATTCAGATATATATTTTTTTAATAATTGTGTTTTAGATTAATTTAATGCCATCGAGTTGACGTAAATAAGCCGATGTCACAAGGCGCGAGCAGTTAGCGCAGCCCAGGCACATCGGGACCTCAAACCCCGGCTTTGTCAGAGACGATATATAGCGTGTGCATTGCGAAGTCGAAAAATAAAAAATAAAAAATATTTTATAAATGTATGCTTAAAATAAATATATCTGCATTATATAGAATAAAAAGTAGCCTTAGTTTTGGGGACATATTCGCAAATCGCAACACATCGCATTTGCGGTCTTGATACGTCTGCGGAGCGCTATGTATTGCTCAGGCCGAGTGACATCGGCTTATTTACGTCGACTCGACAACATTAAATTGATATAAAACACAATTAAAAAATGATATCCGACTTCGTTTTAGCGGGTGTGATGCAACATGACATTCATACACATAGAAAAAACGTGGTAAAACCGTTTTGAAAAAGCCATAATAATTTAGGTCAGTTAACTGGAAAATTACCGATGTTTTAGTTAATTTCAGCACATCAGCACCGCAAAACAGACAGTGTCATAAAATAATAACAATTTATCTCAGCAGTTCGCGCGTATATCGAAGTTTCAACATCTAGAAATCAGAAACACAAGCGATTTCGCGGCGTCGATCTCCATTTCTTGTACTGCTTTTCATAATCGTCACGCGCCTGCCACGCCCCCTGTTCACACCCGTTGAGCCACCTGCCGCAGTTTTCAGAACAACAGATTTACCATCGCGCCATCTAATACTATTACGCGCTACCATAAACTAATCGGTGGTTTAGTTCGTTCGTTTTGAATCGATTTACTTAATCACTAACAGTAAACGATTATTCCATTGTGCTATAGGTTTTTGACATAATGTGGTTAAAAATAATGTCACCATAAATTTAGTTAAAATCCGTATCAAAATGGAGTACGGCCGTATCACTTAAAAAACCGCTAAAATCCGTATCGGATACGGGTAATCCGAATCATGTGGCATGTCTGTGACGACTTTATGGCCTGACCACATGGTACCAGCAAACATGATACACCAAGATTATTTTACAAAACATCAATGCAGATAATTAACTAGAGACGGATTGTGGACAGAAATGCCTATGGGTTATCTGAGTTGTATACTTTGTGTGTGTGTGTAGTATGTGTGTGTGTAGTATGTGCGCGCGCGTGTGTGTGTGTGCGTGCGTGCGTGCGTGCGTGCGCAAGGTACGTGTATGTGTGCGCGCGCGTTTATGTGTGCCTTTATGAGTGTTCTTACCTTCTTGTTCGACTTTTCCCACTAGTTGCAGTCAGCGGCCAGAATTCTTGATTTCCAGAATGTTCTGTCCTGGGCATCCTCCGGGGTGACCCGCAGTTCCAGCATGTCCCTTCGGAAACAATCCATCCATCTCCCTCATGATTTCCCTCTTTGTCTTTTTATTGGCACTATCATACCAACAACTGCTCTCATTTCGTTGTGTTCTCCCATTCTCTGCATTTGTCCATACAGCGTAGTCTCATTTCTCTAACTTTCTCTTGTACGCTATTCATTCCTAGCTCCGTTCTGTTGTCCATACACTTTACTTTGTCTCTCAGTGTTACACCTTTAATTCTTCTCGACATCCTCATCTCTGTTTTCTCGTGAATATGTTCGTGCTTCTTTCTAACTGTCCAACATTCTGCATCATACAGAGGTACTGGTCTAATGACAGCAATGTAGAGCTTGATCTTTAAATTCCTTGCCAATTTCTTGTCATTTATATCTCCGGATAGGTCTGTCCACTTCCTCCACACTGCACGAACTCTTGGTCTTTCGGCTTCTTCTGGTCCTACTTTTTCACTAATGGTGACACCTAAACATACGGATTTATTCACCTGTCTTTGATGTTTGCTTGTGTTCCTCTCGTGCTGCTGACCATCACTTTCGTTTCCCCCGTGTTGCTTCTTAGTCCTAATCTGCCAACCAAGCCTACTCCTCTGCATCTCCGCCTCTGTATCTGCTACTACTGCCAGAACGTAAGCAAACATAATTTCTCGTGGCAGCCCGCATCTGAACTCTTCACTGATGACAGCTAGTACTATGATAAACAGAAATGGACTTAGCCCTGAACCCTGGTGTAGGCCTTCTTTGATGGGAAACTCGTCAGTTCTGCCATGCATGGTTCTCACTACTGTTGGTGCTCCATGGTATGTTGCTTCTACTAGCCTCACTAGCTTCTATCCTTCTCAGATACCAATATACCAGATCCATGGGCCTTTTTCCAAAGGTAAACAAATCCTTTTGCACTTCTAGGTGTATTGCTTGCAGTTGTTGTATGATTAATACTGCATTTTTTAGTACCTTTTCCTGAACTAAACCCAAATTGTATGTTGTTGATTGTGATCAATTTTTTGAGTCTGCGCTCCAGGATCTTCTGAAATATTTTCATCCCATGTTCCAACCGCCTCTAAAGTTCCCACATTCTAGTGGGTCCCCTTTTGCTTGTATATGGGGATGATCTCACTTTTATCCTACTCTTCTGGCATCTGTTCCCAAAATACCTTCGGTATTTCATTCATCATGTCCACTCCACTCTCCCCTAGGTGTTTGATAAGGTCTATCGGGAGGCTTGACCATCCTACAGCTTTTCCTTTCTTCATGCTCTCTGTGGATGTCTTCACCTCTTCCCTTGATATTTTCTGCTCCTTCTACTGCTGGTACCTCTCCAAGCTGTTCCATGGCGTATTCTATATTTAGTCGGTTGCTGAAATACTCTTTCTATGATCCTTTCCTCACCAGTTTGCATCTTCCCTATTTGGTCTTATATCACATTCACTCCCCCAGCGTCTGTTCTTGATCTTACCCTTCGATTTACCACTTTGTAGATCATCCGCTCACTTTCCTCTGTTCCCATATTGACATGCGACTCTTTGTCTGCTCCGGTTTTAGCTTTGGCTACTGCAAATTTTGCCCCTCCCTTCATGTTCTTATTGGCCTACTTTAGTTCGTTTCCACCCTGCATCTGCCATTTCTCGGATGCATCCTTCTCATGCTCTCCTGCACCTCCTCACTACACCACCATATATCCCTCTCCGGTGGTTTCCCTCCTCCACAAATCCCTTCTGCTGCACCCATGACGACTTTCTTAAATACTTTCCAACTTTCTTCTGCATTAGTGTTTGCCTTCAGCTGGGTTTCGTCTTCCACTTTGTGTCTTGTATTTCGTCACATTTTCTCCCTTCAGAGACCAGATCTTAATTCTTTTTCTCTGGTCCTTCTCCTATGTTGTTTCTTCTTTTGTCCTCATCATTACACATAGCAGCTAATGCTGAGATACAACCTCCTTTCCTGTAATTACCTTGCAGACTCGCATTTCCTTCAGATCAACTCTTCGTGTCATGATGGAATCAATTTGTGAGCTGTGCTATCGACTTTTATAGGTGATCTGATGCTCTTCCTTTTTGTTGAAGAAAGTGTTTACTAGTGCTCTCCATGCTTTTCAAGATTGTCTCCCCTTCTCTTTTCCGTTGGCCATAGCCTTTTCCTCCCTGCACTCTTCGAAAAACACCAGGATTGTTTCCCACATGTCCATTTAGGTCAGCTCCTACACTAATCTTCTCTGTTCTCAGCACTCTCGACATCAGATCTTCCCAGTCTTTCAAACACTCCTCCTTTATCTTCTCTGTTTCTCCACTCTGTGGACATGCTGACGCTATGTTGAATATCTCTCCAGCTATCACCAGTTTTAGATTAATAAGTCTGTATGTTGGTCTTGTAACTTTAACTACTTTCTCTTTGATCACGGGGCTCAGAATGACCCTCACTCCGTTTCTACTGCTTTTATCTCCACCATAAAGGCTCTTAGATCTTTCTCCCAACTCACTTGCGCTTTTGCCGGTACGATTAGTTTCACATCTGCACACATAGTATTCCTATGTTCCGTCTTTTGCAAACCTCTACCAGCTCTCCCCCTTTCCCAGTCATCGATCCTACATTCCAGCTTCCGATCTTGACATTTCTTTCTGCTATCTTCTTTAACTGCGGCCATGGTCTCCGCAGTACCCGTCGTCCATTCTCATGTCAGCCGGGGGCTGCTGGCACGCGTCGCCTCCGGGGGAAGCCCTAGCATTATTTGTCCATTGTTGAAATTCAGGCATTAATTTGTGGCAGATATGTGTTATGATTGGATGCCCTTCCTGACACCAATCACACTTATTAGCGGTGGGCCAAGCCTTTGATCGTCCTCGACCGGTCTGCAATTAAGGCAGCAGAGGTGTTTTAATTTGGGACACCATTACCTGGACTTCCGTTCAGGGTTAAATCCCCTAGGCCTTCTCTTGAACGAGTATTGCCGCAAAGCAGCGGAGTTATAAATCAGAGCTTTCCTTCTCCTAGATAGGCTATCCTCAATGGGTTGACGAGCCCTATCTATGAGTTTTCTTATATATATATATATATATATATATATATATATATATATATAATTCCATGAACACCATTAACCATTATAACAAACATTTGAATAACAGTAGTAACTGTAACCCACTATCCAATCTCCTCGATAATGGTATCTGGAATCATTTTAGTCGCTTGTTCCGGTATGCGTCACGAATGCACTGCTGGGCCGATCTGTACCAGCTCAGTTACCTGAGACATCTAATGACGTAGCTCTTGCTGGGACATTTCAACAGTTTTTCGTCGAGAAAATCACTGACATACGTCGTTCAATTGACTGGCGTGCCGTGATGACCACCACTTTTGATCGGCTGCTGTGTGATGATTACCAACCTGCGAAACGAATGACACGAATTTACGCCAGCAACGACTGCAGATATCAGACGGATCATTTTGCAGTCGTCTGCGAAATCCTGCACCCTCGACCCGATGCCAACAAGCCTGCTCAAAGAAACCATCGACGAACTAGTACCGGTTTATACAATCATCGTTAACTCGTCACTAGAATCCGGCATCGTACCTGCGGCCATGAAGCACGCAATTGTAACACCGATCCTGAAGAAACGCGGTCTCGACGTTAACTGTCTGACAAACTACCGTCCGATATCGAACTTAAGTTTTCTATCGAACACACTAGAGCGGTACGTTGCCAGTGAACTTCGCCACTACCTTGACACAAACGGCTTCAACGAACCATTTCAGAGCGCGTACCGGCCCAAACACAGCACAGAAACAGCGCTAGTGCGAATACATGAAGACCTGATACAGGCAGTGGATTCACGGCGTGGCGTACTGCTTGTGCTATTAGATCTCAGCGCAGCGTTTGACACGCTGGACCACAGCACTCCCCTGCATCGTCTTCGTGCTATCGGACTAAACCAGACAGTGCTGGCTTGGTTTAGTTCATACTTAGTAGGCCGCACGAACGCAGTAAAGATACGCGAAGTTACATCTGCTCCGCTGATTACTCAACATGGTGTTCCACAGGGCTCGGTCCTAGGTCCACTATTATTTAACATTCACCTTTTACCTATTACGGACATTTTCGATCGCCACCAGATCCGCTATCATATATACGCAGACGACACTCAATTGTACGCTGAGTGCTCGCCATCGAGTCACGCTGATGCACAACGAAAAATTGAGGAATGCGTGAGTGATATTAGACAGTGGCTGGATTACAACCACCTTCTTCTAAACGAGGCGAAGACCTAAGCAATCGTTTTTCGTTCCTCCGCTGTCCACTCGCCTTCTTCATTGTCCACCATCTGTGTATGCGGGTCATCTATATTACTGTCGCTAACTGTTCGTGATATAGGCGTTTTACTTGACAGCCGACTTGACATGTCAGCGCAAGTATCGAACGTCTGCCGTACTGCATACTCAAATTTATTGCGTATTGCCAAAATACGAACAAGTCTGACAACTGTCGTCACATCACGGCTAGACTACGGAAACGCAGTCCTGTATGGCATCTCCGACCGCCTCTTGCACCGCCTTGAGATGGTGCAGCGGTCGGCGGCCAGAGTAGTGCTGCGGCTCAGGCGCGGTGACCGGCGAAGCATGACGGCCGCA
>OZ024854.1:18405054-18430054 GCA_964017155.1 Oasisia sp. SBJ-2009
CATCATTGCTGTGTGAAAAAGGCAGTCTGTAGCGATCTGTGCCACAATTATATTATTTTGCTACCTTATTTCTTACTGTTGTCAAAGATTCAAAATATTTTTATGGTGCTCGTGTATGCAAGACCACACCTTTGTATTATCTAGACAGTGTCTGAATAAAAGTATTTTGTGAGCTTATTTCCAGTGACTTTCCTGGGCAAAACTGTTATTGTTTAACTCTAATAAATGACTAAGGCTGGCAGGGCAAAACAACAAAACAGTGACATATTATGAATGTTTTCAACAGTGTTATCAAACTGTTCTGTTACCAGAATGCTCACTGGCAACACGTTGTTTACCTAAATGTCATGGTTAGCACATGCTATCATAACAAAGTTAAACGCGCGCACACACATATGCCAAAACCCGCCCCGCGCAAGGCCTTAATATGTATACAATATTATAACATGAAACTGTTATTGATGTGCAGTGCAAAATTTCAATTGTATTTGTTATGGAATAGTCGCACACCTTTCGACACTCATGACCATGCATGCACTACTGCTGCGATGCCTGGCATTGCTGTGATATGCACACCGTGGATTTTAAGTAGCGAAACACACGCTGGGCTGCCTACAAGGCCGAACCTCCATGGTGCGCGTTAAGACAGAATGTTCGTGTCTTGAAGGCGAGTGTTCCACACGGTCCTTTTTGATCTTTACATTGCAGCGATATATATCATGTATGTCCCATAGTGTTTACAGTAACACGCATAGGGAACGTAGCTCTATCGCAGTTTATCGGGATGCTTTGGTTTTCCTTGCGCACGGAAACGATTTGCTTGGTTCACAGTTCTTGAAGAATGTCTGTAAAATTGATAGTGGTATTATTATTAATTCGTTCATCCATATATCAAAGAAGTCTGTAAACACTGACCAACTCGAAAATTTCTTTCCAACTTCAATAATCGATGATCATCACCTAGGAAACGCGTCTGATGGGCGAGCATCTCCTCTTCATGTTCCCGCTGCAGCTTCTTTTAGGCCTATAGCTCAGATAGTCCGTGGCGTCGATGTCTGTCACAGCATGATAACGTGGCGGCGGTGGTTGCGGCATTGCCTTCAACAGCGGTACTGATAAAGCAATCTGTTCGGTCATTACTACTTTCGGTCTGCTCGAGAAATAACGCAAAGGCTTTGTTGAACATCTCGAGAAATAACGCAAAGTCGGGCTTTTATTTCCCGAGCAGCTCGCGAAATAGCCAGCGCGTACGATGAAAGATAATCGGTACGGGCGAAGCTGTAGAAATCTGGCGCTCAGAGAGGCTGATCGAATCTTGTGAGTGTGAACCAGCGTACTTGGTACGCGGGCACCGGTAAAGACCAAGCGAGATTATGTGTGTTCATCGAGTAATCTTGACTGTGACACGATGAATCAGTGCTGGGCGGACATATGCGTATCTGGCGAAACGTGTGTAAAGGAAACCATAAATGGCATGCATGGACCATGAGTTGAACAGCAGGTTTCGTGTTTTATAAGTCAACGTAGTGCTATTGATTTTCAGCTGGCACGGCAGCTGGTTGAACAATAAAACATAGTCGTAGATCAGTTAGAATGTACCAAAACTTGATGTGAAGTAAACTGTCACGTCATGCCTTGATAATAATATTGATAAAGAATCAAACTAACATACGATAATCCCGTAATGTAGATAAAACTGGACTTTCGTTGTGAATTCTTTCAAGCAGGAATACTGGAATATTTTTGTAAATCATTTAAGCTAATTATGATGACTGCACGAGGGTGGAGTCATCATAATGCTGGATTCTTGCATTTGTATTTATTATCAATTCACTTATTCTGAGTTATTCATGAACGTCTGATCCACATCCTGGAATGTCTCTGTGGTGGCAGTACATGCGCATTTCTCAACCCCATCAAAATATTGAGAAATAGCGTACATCTTCAATTTAATACCAGTTGACAATCAAAGTGAAGTTCTACCAAGAAATCCGTAAATATGATCTCGCATACCCAAGCCATGGTGGATATACCAATGGAATGAAATTAGAAAATCAACAATCACACACTCTACCTCAAACATCCACACACATTACCTTACACGCTGACACATTCTCTCATACACGCAGGCATGCACACATCGTTGGATTGGAATGTCCTGTATATCCAAATCACAACACATTGTAGGCCTACGTTAATTATCATGACATGGTAAGCAACGTAGTTTGGTAGCCTGATCCGGACATACATAAAATAGGAATCCAACGTTTAACAAGATTGTCATCTAGAGAATCAACTGTAGAAGATAGGTGTACTAGGAAGCAAATAGGCTTACTTATCGAGAGTCCAACCTATCTAAGATATATGTTGATTTAATGTTTAAATATATTAACTCTACTGGCAGCCACACAATCAGCTGATAATCTGTTCCATTCATTTACTGTTCTTTGTGAAAATGAGAATTATATAATATCCAGTCTACACTGCTTCTTTGCTAATGTAAATCCATGTCATCTAGTCCTCTCTTCCTTAAGTGAGAACAATTATGTATGTCAATATTTCATACTCATCAAACCAATTAAATACTTCTATCTGATCTCCTCTCAATCTCCTGGTCTCTAAGTGTTGATAAACTACATTCGGTTAGACGTATTTCATAACTAATACTGCTGAATTATGGTATCAGTTTGGATGCTCTCCTTTGTACCCTTGTGATAAGGCCGCCATGCCTGTATACACTATTCTAAACGAAGCCTAACTATTGTTTTATACTGCGGTAATATTAGTTATTTTCCCTTGTACTCTATATTTCGCCTAATTAATCCAAGAATTTGGTTTACCATCGCTACTGCTATTCCACTCTGCTCTGATACCTTCATACCAGCACTAATAGTTAATCCTAAGTCCCAATGTTTCGTGTATGTGTTTGAAAGAATGTGTGTGTATCTGTGTATGTTTGATAGAATTGGTGTGACAATATTGTGTGCGAATTTGACAAATACTCTCTAGTACATACCAGTAATCAATATCAAATACATGCACCTTTGTGATTTCCAATTCAAATACAAAACAATCTGTATTCAATATAAATACATATTTTGACCCAACTCTGGTGTCTCATAACTAATAAATCGATATCGCTGTGAAAAGTTGGGTGTTGCTCAGCGTGTAGTACACTTGACAATTACCTTTTTTATAACAGAACCAAAACAATACATCAAACACTAAAATTGCACACAATCAAACGTTTATTTGAAAGGCAAACATGTTAGCATTAGATGATGATATTAAGTTAAGGGTGTTGTTTGACTATTTTGTTATAGGGTAATGCCAAATTGTAAATGATTTTACATTTTATTGATAGCTGCAATGTCGACGGACTGTATTAACAGACCATTGGTGATCCAAATTGATACCCTATATGTGTAGCTATTAAATGTTGCTAGCTTGTTTGGCATATGTATAGTAGTTGTAGCACGTGTAATTTCATTATATATTATATCATAATTTCAATTTGGGTTAGCAGGTGGAGTTTTATTTATTTTGTCATAAATGTTACCTGATATTATTTCATTCATAACACTTATCATTGCGTCCGCATGTACGGTATTTGTTTTTTATTTAGGAGGGGAGTGTAATTTTTCAATATTATGCGTAATCATAAAATACGGTTGGTGATCGGAAAATCGTTTGGTATTTTCTTACATTGATTTATGAAGTCTACAAAATAAATAATCTATCAGGGTTCCAGTTGTTCCAGTATATCTAGTGGGTACAGACTATGCGATATTATCGAGTCAAAGAAGCTACTAAACATGTCATTTTCATTTAGTTTAAAGGGCACAAAAGGCAGCGGTTTGGTGTTATGCACCTAAAAGAGTTTACACAAGTTAACCATTTTCATCTACAATCAAATTTTTCGCATTAGTAGTTTCCTCAGAAAATGGTGTTAAAGTGGGTAAATCTAGCTAAATCACCGACACCATGAACGGGCCCATCCATGCAACCAATCACAACCCAGCTTCTATCTGCATTTTGGAAAAGTATTAGGTCATACATTCGTCTGCTGGTTCAGCTGTCATAACAGAGAGCCAAGCGGTTCGCTAGAAGTGCCTTACGTCGGTTTACAACGAAATCGCGACAGCAATATGCGACAGTGTTCCTTATATGCTTGTAGTAACAGTACAGTGAAAGAGAGTATCACTAATGTGTTTGTTAACCTTTGAATCGAGCAGAACTAAAACAGTGGTTCGGTGGATTCGTTCCTCACATATCTTACAAACATATGCATAAGCTATGTTATAAAACAAACTCTTCTGCATTCCTCTAACGAAGAAAATTCACAAACTAAACGCGAAGATCTCTAGCACAACTTTCTCGGCCGCCCAGCGGTATCGTAAAATCGCTATAAAAGGTTAGCTTTACACAAAATACCGCTAGACGGCACATTACTGTGTGCGAATATTAAAAAAAATTACCTAATGCATTCGCAAACGCGAAATAGTTTAATTACTTATAAATAATATAATAATAATAATTAAGTATCATCATCACTACGATTTGCAGGAAATTAAAAGTTTTATTATATATTAAATTTATGTTATTTATATAGCGCCACATCCATAATTGTTTATGGCGCTTCACAACATAATGCTATTAAACAAAAATACAATAAAGAGAAAACTACCCACAGCTAATATTTAAATATAAATAATGAAAATACATGTGTCTACATAATTACCTAAAGTGACCTATCAGTCATAAATAAACATACATATTCCATAACAATAATTGTGATAAATGAATGTAACGGCATGGCTAATAGTAATACATAATTAGAATAGTAAAATAAGTACGACGTAACAATAATTTGTATTCAGCACATACACACATTATGCATAAACAAATATTACTGAGGCTATTTGTCAACTTATGAATGATATTTCCACGACCATATATGTAATAATAATACATTTTGGACAATACACTATATTAATTATCGGAACACTAAATCACTTAAATTTAAACAGGAATATGAATATATGGGAAATATATGGTGGTAGAAAAAGAAGGTGTTGGTGCATTTAGAAACAATAATAATAATATGTTATTGTTTTCGTTATTATTGTTAAATCATCGCTTATGTAATATAAGCTTGCATGCTCGCAGTACACGCGGAATGTTTATAGAAATATTGATAAAATATGCAATGTGACATCATTGAAAAACTTGTAATTTCCATACCTCTTTTATTACTAATAGGCAATTTTAGATAATTCATGTATTTTTTTTAATTTTTTTTTAAATATTACCTGAGGTAGCGTTCTTCTTATTGCATATTCTTAAAGAAAGGTATGTTCTGAATCGCCACAAACTATTATGGATATCGCGCTATATAAAATAATTTATTAAAATTATATTAATTTATATTAAATTGTTACTTTGTATCAACCCTATTAGGCCCATATCACCAAAGCATTGCCTTTGTTTGTCGTTTACAATTTTCTGGAGACCATACCAACGCTGCTAATTATTATTATATTATCAGTATACCCTGCTGATGCTTATACTGGCAGAGAATTGAGCTTGTTTGCTACAAAAAATAAACAAGAGTTCTTGTTGTTGGTAAAGGTCACTTAATAAATGTATCCCGGTTGTATACAAACTCCTCCAGACAATATAGATGCAGTTAGGAAATGACGATATTAGCAAAGGTGATAACAACTGGATGTAACATTTCCGTCACTAGACACAAAGAGTGTTATTACATTTGGTAATGTTTAAAGAGTAGCATACATGTTGGTTCAATAACAGCAGTCCCTACAAGCCCATACTATATTCGTTGTTTGCGATCTCCATTAGTCTAGTCAGTTGGTCGGTTTCCGAAGACTGTCCGTCCTGTCCAGCAAGCACAAAGTCATGGTATTTGTCAGGAGCCATGTTGGCATCGCTGAGCAGATTCAAATTTGATGTTACCGTAGTGTGTCATGTTGGTATCAAACTCTACAAAAATGCACACGTATAGTTTAGACAATAGTAAGGCCTCGTTTAGAAAACTACACACAACTGCGCGCTGGCTTCGTTCGACATACAAAGGATATATATATATATATATATATATATATATATATATATATATATATATATATATATATATATATATATATATTCTATATATACAAATACCGGGACAAGCGACTATAATGATTCCAGAACTGATAATATCCACAAATATGCCTATGAGAATGAAGATTTACAATACCATTAACACGGAGATTGGGTTAGAGTTATTATGGCTTTTCAAATGTTTGTTATAATGGTTATTAATGTTCATAGAATTATATATATATATATTATATATATAAATGTATATTATATATATATGTATATATATAATATATATATATATATATATATATATATATATATATATATATATATATATATATAATTCTTTGAACACTAATAACCATTATAACAAACATTTGAATAACCATAATAACTCTAACCCAATCTCCTTGTTAATGGTATTTTAAATCTTCATTCTTATAGGCATATTTGTGGACATTTTACGTTCTGGAATCATTATAGTCGCTTGTCCCGGTATTTGTTCTAGAATATATCCCCATATACAAGCGAAAGTGGACCCACTAGAATATGGGAACTTTATAGGCGGTTGGAACATGGGATGTTTGAGAAGATCCTAGAGCGCAGACTCAGAATACTGATCACAATCAACAACATGCAATTTGGATTTAGTTCAGGAAAAGGTACAGCAGATGCAGTATTTATCATACAAAAACTGCAAGAAAAACACCTAGAAGTGCATAAGGATTTGTTCTTTACCTTCGTAGATTTGGAAAAAGCGTATGACACGGAGGGGTCCCAGATAAGTTAGTGAGGCTAGTAGAAGAAACATACCAATGAGCATCAATAGTAGTGAGAACAACGCATGGCAGCACTGACGAGTTTCCCATCAAAGATTGCCCACACCAGGGATCAGGGCTAAGCCCATTTTGTTTATCATAGTACTATATGTCATCTGTGAAGAGGTCAGATGAAGACTGCCATGTGAACTGCTGTTTGCTGACGTTCTGGCAGTAGTAGCAGATACACAGGAGGAGACGCAGAAGATATGGCTTTGTTGGCAGATTGGGATCGAGAGCAAGGGACTAAAAGGCAACACCGGGAAAACAGAAGTGATGGTCAGCAGCAGGAGAGGAACAAAAGCAAACATCAGAGACAGCCAAGGCATGAGCCTCAGACAGGCGAATACATTCCTATGTTTAGGTGTCACCATCAATGAAGAAGTAGCATCAGGGGAAGCAGTAAGAGCAAGAGTTAGTGCAACGTGAAGGAAGTGGACATACCTATCCGGAGTTATAAGTGAAAAGAAAATGCCAAGGAAATTAAAGATCAAACTCTATTTGGCTGTCATTAGACCAGCACATCTGCATGGAGCAGAATGTTGGGAGATCATGAGGTAGATGGATGGATTGCCTCCGAAGGGACTTACAGGAACTGCGGAACACCCCGGAGGATGCCCAGGAAAGAACATTCTGCAAATGAAGAAATCGGGCCGCTGAACTCACCTAGTGGGAAAAGGCGAACAAGAAGATAAGAAAACTCTTAAAAGCACAGACACATAAACGCGCGAACACACACATATACCTTGCGCACGCACCCACGCACGCAGACACTCACACACACACACACACACACACACACACACACACACACACACACACGCGCGCACGCACGCACGCACGCACACATACACAAAAAGGTATACAACTCGGATAACCCATAGGCCTTTCTGTCCCCAATCCGTCTCTAGTTAATTATCAGGATTGACGTTTTGTAAAATCATCTTGGTATATTATGTTTGCTGGTACCATGTGGTCAGGCCATAACGTTTAGAGGATTGAATAACACGATGACAGATTTGTGAAGAAAAAATAAATAAAAACTAAGATCACGATTTATTCAGTGCAAGCAAATACAATTATGATTTATTGACATAAACCACTGTTTGATGAGACAACAGTCTCGGCGCAGAATTGGTGGCGGGGCTGAAGTGGAGGTAGGGGTTCAAGTGATCAGATCTACAAAGGAATAAGTGTGGAGCGCTTTGAAAAGTCCCCGGTTGAACTTCATCTGATTCACGAATTTACGATAAGGTGGGACCTCTTAAACGTTCTTTTCTGACCAAACTGTTGCGTGTTTTACTCGATCATTGCGCAAACGTACCGATGGTCTATTTTGGACTATCAACACAGGCGCGAAACGGGCGAACCTCGTGGAACTTGTCGCAGTTGTTCGATTGGTCGCAGCACCATTTCTTGGGCACCACGTCGTTCCGTCGGTGTTGTTCTGTTAATGCTGGGCGGTACAGGAACAGCCGACTAGCAAGTGTGTCATTCCCCAGGATGAGTTTTCCCATTCGGTTGTAGCAACAGTACTGCAACATATAGCACGAAACTGTATATGAAGTGGGGCTGTGGTGGCCAATCAGCGGGGTACATGTCCGGAATAGTGGGGTTACTTGGATATTTCGATGGCCACGAAGAAAGACTATTATGCTCGCTCGAGTATCTGGTTTGACTGTAAAAGATCGAGTGGTCTAACTAGAAACAGCTTGGTTCAGAACAAGGTTTAACAAGATTGCCATCTAAAGAATCAACGCCAGATAACAGGTGGATAAGTAAGTCATTTCACTTATCGATAATCCAACTTATCCATCTATAAGTATATCACGCATTTCTGAGTTACATGTCGTTATTTGTCTCAGACATATTAACATTACTAACATTTACAAAATCAGCAGATAATTTCTTCAATTCCATTATTGTTATTTGTGAAAACGAGAATATACTAATACATAGTATACATTGCTTCTTTGCTGATGTATCTTCATGTCTTCTAGTCCATCTCTCATTATTGACCAATAAGAACATATTTCTTTCAAAAATGTCATACCTATCTTTTTTAAACACTTCTTTTGGACATCCTCTTACGGTCTCTAGTGGTGCTAAACCATATTATCTTAGACGCATTTCATAAGCAATATCCCAGAGTTCTGATATCAGTTTGGTTTCTCTCCTTTGTACTCTCTCTAACACACGCACACACACACACACACACACACACACACACACACACACACACACACAAACAAACACACACACACACACACACACACACACACACACACATACACACACACTCACACGGACGCACGCACGCACGCACGCACACACACATTGTATATTGTATATATCCATTCCCGTGTCATGTGTGAAGGGACTTACATATGTGTGTGATCTATATATATATATATATATATATATATATATATATATATATATATATATATATATATATATATATATATGTATATATATATATATATATATATATATATATATATATATATACATATATATATATATATATATATATATATATATATATATATATATATATACATATATATATATATATATATATATATATATATATATCGGTGACTTGGATGATAATATAATAATCAAGGCATTGAAGTTGATGGATGATCCAAACGTGTTTAGAATACGTATCATTAAGTGATCCAGATAGAGAGCATTTGCAAGATGATCTTCATAAATTGATCAACCGGTCTGAGAAGTGGGAAATGTTGTTTAATTGTTGAAAATGTAAGTGCTTCCACAAATGACATGGGAATGGAGATATACAATATACAATTGGGTATATATATATACATATATATATATATATATATATATATATATATATATATATATATATATATATATATATATATATGTATATAAGCCTAAAGGCAGCTTATATCGACCAGTGCCTAGAGGTCCGGCTTATGTAGACCAGGCATATTTTATTTTCTACTTAATATCTACATTTTCCAAAGATGTAAAACTGGAACATTGTTTCTAATACTAATTTTTAACACATAGTGAACGTTCATAAAAATATTTCAATAAATAATGTATATGCAAAAAATCGGTCTACACAAAAACCGCGTATGCACAGATGCTGATTTATGTGGACCGAAGCTGCCTATATGTATTTAGCCTTTTTTGCGGTAGACCACCGAGTCTAGTATTTGATGGTACATGTTTGTACATTGTATTTAACAATTTAGTGAATGCTGCAAAATGTGTTGCCGAGTACCAACGATAAGCCTATATTCGAGGGATCTATCGGTTCGCAACAAAGACAAAATGCAAGTTTGTCTAATTTACACATAACAATATAGCCTTTTGCATCAGTATGAAGCATATCATACAGTGAACACGAAACTCCAACCCTTCGTTCAGTATATATCACAAATATAGATTGATAAGTACTTTGACCCGGTACACATAACCCGGCACACACTATACTCAAAACTATGCACGGCGCTGGAGAAAACATGCTCAAAATCACTTGAGCTGTTGTTCATTTAAAAATGTATTACGCACAGTACATCACTGTCATATGAACTGTGTGCACAAACAATGGCACTGATCAATTAAATTGTGTTAGTTGTGAACTAACACGGCGAATCTTTATGTAGAACAGTTTTGGTCTACATAAAACAGCGGTCTACATAAGCCGGTCATATATGCATAATCGGTCGACATAAGCTGCCTTTAGGAGTATACATATATATATATATATATATATATATATATATATATATATATATATATATATATATATATATATATATATATATATTAATACAAAAAATAGGTCCCAAAACGGATCCCTGTGGTACTCCTCTAAAAACCGTTTCCCAGTTTGAAGCTTCCCGAAAAACTACAATTCGTTGTTTTCTATCATTTTTCTATTCAGTTGAGCATACCTTTTCCTATGCCATGGGCCTTTAGTCTACGTGTTAATCTTTGATGTTGTCGTAGGCATGTTTGAAAATATCTAAGTAGATTATATCTACTGGTGACACCTCATTTAACCACTTTGTGACATCTTCCAAACATTAAGTTTGTTATGCCTCGCTTTTAGAAACCAATGTGGAGATAGGATTACCAAGTAATGTTTAACAAGAAACAAATTGAACTATATTGCAAGGGGTATTCTAATTCGATCAACACTTTCTTTTAGTAACTATTTATGGTTACAAGTATTTGTCCTAAATAATCTGTCTTTCCCCCTCGAACTTAGCTTCCGGTACTGGTAACGAATTAATATCTTGGAAAACATCGACCGTTGCTAAATATTTCCTGATGTCCTTATATTTTCCTTTGTGGAACTAGTTCCTGTGCCTATTTGTTGATACCGTTCTGCTTTTACTCTGATGATAAAATGTACCTAGCTGTGAGCACTATACACCCCAGTTGCCTACATATCTTGACATTATCAATACATTGCTTCTGTGAAGTCAAGGCTATGTCTAACACGTTCTTGGCACTAGCACATATTGAGAAAGAACATTATTTTGTCCAAAATAAAACAACCTGTTGATATTCAGTCCTAGTACTCTGTAGAGATGCCCACTGTATATATGTCCATCAGACATAGGGTCGAATCCTTTGAAATGTATTTAAATATAAATACAAATACTCTTGAGAGTTTCGAATACAAATACGTATAAATACAAATGTATTAAAATATAAATACACAGGAAAGTATTTCAAATATTTCTTCAAAAACGTTTCATTTTCTGGATGTATTACTATGTAGGTAAAAGAAAAGAAACTCATATATCGAGACATCTAGTTTATAGGCATAATTAGTCTTTAAAAAGCCTCTATCCACAGAGGTAAAGGCTAACATTTATTGTTTGTTATAGGAGGTCCAAAATAAAATGCCTATGTTGCCCTCAGAAGAGACGCTGTTAATGACTGCTAGGATTTTTCGACGAAATGTTACAGCTCAACTTTAAAATGAGCCAGGAAACCAGATTAGCCTGGTGCCGGCTTGGAGGCTGACTAAAGAACAAAGGGGATATTGACATATAGTTTCTATCAGGTGCTAATCCATCCTCTGGCACAAACATAGACAACACTGCACAGCACCTGGTGGGTATTTCAGATTACAATATTAACACTATTTAACAACTTTTATTGTTAACAGCTTATCGTAATTAAGTAAATCACAACTCATTGGGTCATTTGTCAGCACAGTTGAAACTTGTATTTCATTAATTTCTCAGAAAAAAAAGTTTACATGAAACCTTTGAAGTTGCATGGGAAGCATCATTTTAATGGAAATGCGGGGATCACACGTTAGTTCCAATTGTTATAATTATGTTAGCCGATCGCTTAAGTATCCGAGAATCACTTATTGTGATATCTTGTTTCAGTTGTCTCACGTGATACGCCATTTTTGAGCGCTGTTCTCGTCTTTTACACATTTTGAACTTTTCCTTTGGTTGTGTTTACGTTTTTTTGTTACTGTAAAGTGATATTCTCGAACTTATTTATCAGTTTATTCACAAGCAAAAAGCACACTCATGCTGCCGAGTCACTGAAGTGATATGTAATTCGAAGTGTCAATCATCGTCATCGTGGATACGGAACTTCTCTGGGTAGACGTAATGCAGGTATTGCGTAAAACGTGCTGGTATGACATACAATAAGGTCCGATCTATTATACCTCATGTCTGATGTTCATGGGTAATAGCCTCCATAATAATACGGTTCAGTATACTCACTTCTGTTAATTAAATTATAGCATTTTGTACTTGCTCATTCTCCTCGATACGATAACCTAACCCAACCGTTAATGATGAGTTTCCTGTAACTATGTTACACCAAACGCTTTTTTTTTATTTTGCTTAATGGTGGCCCATGATTCAGTTATGCCTATTAAGTAACGTTTAATATCTTCTATCATAATGCTTAATTTATTTTTAGTTACTATGCTTTTTGCATTTAAATAAACACATTAATAGCCAAACTCAGTAGAGTTTTCCAGACTGTTCTTTGGTGATTTCTTTATGCGATTTTTATCTATGACTGTAGTCTTTGGCTTCGCTGTGATGTCTCCTGCGAATCTAGTTTAAATCGTTGAAACTTGTTCCACTGTCAATGAATCGAAGCAGTTTCTCTGCGAACACTGCTGCCCTCTTTCCATTTAGATGGAAGCCATCTCTCATGTACACATCTTCTTTCCCAACAAAGTATCCTCATTCATTTTTGAATCCTACCCCGTCTTTCTCACATATCTTTTCAACTAGAGCGTTGATTGTAATCCTCTCGCAGTTTATATATGTTGCTCCCCTTCCACTCATTACGGGCAAAATTCCTGAAAACATAATCTGTTCAACTCTTATTTTCTTAAATGTGCCCATCAACTCTTTGTATGTCTGTACTATACTAGTTGTTCCCTCCATGTCTTCATTAATCGGCGCTATATGTACTAGAACAGACCCTCCTTGGCCATGCCCCAATACGTTTTCTATCTTTTCAGTCACACATTCTAGCCAAGCTCCAGGAAGACAAGCAACGACATCGTCTCCCTTGCTTTGTGTCTTTTTTGTTTTTCATCAAATGAAGTCGCTCATCAGTACGCTCTCCGTTCTCAATGGCGCTCAATCACTGCCCCAGAGCAGTTCTTTGTTTGTATCTACCTGGCTGTTTATTACCCGCCTTCCTTTCTTTAGTGGCTTTTTGCTCTTTACACCTTTCTTGCTGTCATCTTCCATGTTATCGATTTTCCTTCTGTCACATCTACTCTCACTTCCTTCCCTTCATCCTTCCTCCTGTCAAATGTACTTCTCTCCTGTCCCATCTTCCCTCTCTCCTCTGTCTCCTTCCTGTATATCGCTGACTCTCTGCCATTCTTTCTCCAATTATTTCCCTTGCAATAACCTTCCTTCACTTTTGAGTAAGTACTGGTGTATGAATAATTTGTCGAACGCTAGATGACCGTATTATCACCCACTAAGTTAACCTACTCAAAAATGCTGTTGACTAACAAACTTTAATTAAAATTGCTACTCAATATATGCCTAGTACTACTTTATGAATAAATATGAATAGTACTTATCAAACAATAATTCGCCTTGTTATTCAACTGTTATCCACCAAAATGTCAAAGATCTACATCATTCCATGTAATGTTCCTGCCATCTACGAGAGTTGTGCCCTGTCGTAATATTGCCGCAACAATGACAAGTATCTGACATTTACGATAACGAAAATAAAAACTTACCTGGGTTGACAGCGTGATTTGCTGCCGGTCAAAGAAGCATACGGAATGACATCCGCTCTTGGTCATGTATTTGTTCCAGTCGAACATCCAGCTGCTTTCCTTCGAGAGTATTGGTAGGCCGCATGGACAAGCAGTAGTAGATTCCATAAGTTTTTTAATGTTGTCCAACTGTGTTATTTCTGCTTTGTACCAGTTCAAGCAACTCAGGTGACCCAAAGGCGTTGTCGAAATCGTGAGTGGAAAGAAGAATGTGCCTTTCTCGCCTGAAACAGATCATCATGTAATAAACTTAGCGATGCCAGCAATACAAGATTGTGTACACCAACTGATTGACTTCGCATAGAAAGAAAGAAAACAAAAGAAGAAAGAAAGAAAAAAGCTCATCAACTTAAAAGCGCTTACATATAAGCAAAGTGTTCACTGAAAAGAAAAGTGAATTCACGCACACAAACATATGCGCGCACACGTTTGCACAACAGATACGCGCATGCAAACACTCATACGCATACACTCATACAACGCACGCGTGCGTTATAAGCATTAGCATTAACATAATTTGACACACGTTCGATGTTTCAGCAGTTGAAATAGCTCTCGGTGACACGCAAACGTTAAAAACAAACATTTGCGAAACATACTGCGAAATGTAATGTACCTGTAGCATAACAAATATTTGCTATAATCTACTGTTTAAAATACTTAAAATAGATGATAGATTAAGTCGTCTCACCTGATTGCAGTCTTGCCTTTCCCAATCAATATTCGCCTGTCGTAGAATTATCTTAGACCTTTATATTCATATTGTTTCTTGATTTTACGACAATTTATGTTACAAGTGTCGATATATTGTAAGATATATCGATAATGGAAGTAATATATCGCTAGCGATGACACGTGTTAGTATATGTCAATTGCACAATATCATTTAATTATTCCCTCAAGTTACATCATGCAAATATATTCACGGAGCAGCTTCTTAAGCTACTGCTTCTTTTGCTCTCGTAATACAAAATATGTTCTTATTTTCACAGTGTTAATTATAATGCATATTTATAATATATACATTGATAATTAAATAAGAATATTTGTAGTTTAATAGTTAAGCACACTACCTACTAGATACACATTCATTTTGTAGATGATCAGTGATAATATGTTTTACAATAGGTTTTATAATCATACGATTCACTGGCAACCGGCAACGTTGACCAATCAATCCTTCTGATTTTATATTGCTAGATTATATATACATACTCCTTAATACAAATATTCACAATGAACTTATTTCATATCTTGGCAATTAAAAAATAGCCGGATGACACTGTGTCGTACATTGAAACAAAACACAATCCCATATACAAGTGTACGGACTGACGGACAGATGGAAGCTTGATAAGTTGTAAACAGAAAAATTACAACCAGCAATAACGAATATATAACCCAACGTTTGACCATTTCATAGAACTGGTTATTCCTGGCAGCACTTAGTTAATATTGTAGGCAAGTTTTCTTTTTAAGTCAAACAAACTTACCGGAGTTTCCCTCTAGGTCTGCGACGAGAAAGGGGTTCGACGTATTCGAAACCTCCATGGTTTTCGAATGGATCTTGCCGTTCTTTGTTATATAATATCCAAGGAAACTAGGCCGAACACTCACAGGATTGTCAGAGCCGGTTGGGTCGTAAATATAGACCACGTACGTTTTCTTCTTTTCTCTGTCGCTCATTAACACCAATTGAAAGGTGTTTGGCTGTCAACATCAAGCAATATGGATCAGGTTATAGTTTTGCAGTAGTGCCTGAGTGTGTGTCCTGTTTTCGCCTTGATATCTTCGCCGAGTAATGGTTGGCAAAGGGTGTTACAACTGATTATGCAACAATCGCCTGTTAGTGTAATAACTGCCAGATAATGTAATACAAACGGCAGATAGTGTAATAGCTGTCTGATAATGTAATAATTTCACCTGATAATGTAATAAACTTGCTGCCTGATAATATAGTAAATTATGCCTGATAATGTAATAAACTGCTCTTGCCTAACAATGTAATAACTTTCACCTGATATTGTAATAAACTGCTCTTGCCTGATAATGTAATAATTTTCACCTGATAATGTAATAACCTACATATTTCACATACTACTTATGTAGTCGTTTTCGTGGATTTCAAGTTTCAGTCACAGCGCATTTGGTCTATTTCGTTTATTGGGCAATACTGCAATTTTTGCTAGTAGGATTTGTATTAGCTTATATCCAATACGCTGTTTACAAAGCTGAAGTCAGATTTGTTCTAGCAGGTGAGAGCTTGCGGTAACAGTAGTAGCTGATAAGATAACTACTCCATCCCGAATAATCACCTTCCTTAGAAATACTTTTAACGCAGAATACATGGAAGTTAGGTTATCAGACCGATAAGTTAGGAAGGAGGGAAAGATCGAGAGAGTGGAGGGAGAGGTGCAGAGAGGAAGGGAGGGACGTGGAGGGAGGGATGGAGAGAGGGAGGGAGGGAGATATAATGACAAAGAATGCAAACCAATCTACGTCATTACGTCATAACATACACACACAGTATCTGTTGCTTTTGATATTTACTGACACTCACATTATATGTCGTCGGTCACACATATGACAAAAACGGACTCCATGTTTTACCTACGGAGCATTACAGATCTGACGTGTAAATTTATCAAAATTATAAAATAGTTTAACTAAAAACAAATTTGATAACTAAAAACAAAATTATGGAAACAATTTAATTAAATAAATGGTTCTGATATGAGGTATTAATACCCAATTAAATGTTACTATATAATGCTTGTGAAAAGTTCATATTCCATTTAATACCTATATTTACTGGTATTTCACATTTCACCATAAGCATTAAAACACCTCGGTTTAACAAGACTCTGAACAAATCTTTCGATGGGATATCTAATTTATACAAGCAGATTGTCCGAATAGTTCCTGTTAGTGAAGTACGTCTGTAGCGACATCCAATTTTGGGCAATTTTGTAAGTGAACATTAATTGTAGGAACGGTTGTATTGTGATTCCACATCTAACCAGAAGATGTCCGTAGTTATGTCCCATGTATAATATCGGTTACATTTGCATCGGTCCACTAATCAAACTACTACTTGTAGATGTATGTACGTGTGTGTATGTGTGCAAGTGTGTGCTTGCGTGTGTATCTATTACATTGTAAACTCAGCAATATAAAAATAGCATACCTTGTTACGAGTGGAGTCGTTATCCAATAGAGGAAAGTTGTGTACCCACGTGACCACCAGCACCCAGTCGGGATTAACATCCTGGTCACCTGAGTATTTCTTGATGTATTCTTTAGTCAAGTTCATAATTGCGTCCGTCCTCGTTTTCTCTGCAGGATTAGAGGCAGTAGTTTTGCTGTCGTAGTCATGGTAGTACGTGCTGCTGTTTGTTGTGCAGTCGCTGTCAGCACAGAACGGGGCTAGCAGGCCGTAACCGTGCCGTCTGGCGCTGTTCCTGTTTCCTGTTGGCATTGCCTCCATTATGTCTACAGGAGGATTCCTGCGACGAAATCGTTGGGACAACGACACGTATTGGTGAGTTTACAATTTAATAGATACACACGCACGCACGCACGCACACAAGCACGCACGCACGCACGCACGCAAGCAAGCACACACTTGCACACATACACACACGTACATACATCTACAAGTAGTAGTTTGATTAGTGGACCGATGCAAATGTAACCGATATTATACATGGGACATAACTACGGACATCTTCTGGTTAGATGTGGAATCACAATACAACCGTTCCTACGCAGTAAACTGTACAATGTGTACCTGCAACATAGCATTGCTTACTTTATTTGACTGATAAAGTCCGCATTACTGTTAAACAGAAAGAAAACATCGCAGTGAGTCTTTATCAAGTGTTTGTCTCTCATAAAGAAAGTAAATATTGTTGTGTGTCCTTACCACGAGTCTGTCTGTTACGAAGTCGAACATCTTCACAGGCGGGCGAAAGAACAGTGGTAGGGAAACTCCGAGGCGGGATCTCTTGGAGCACTTGATTTCGTTGTCATTCGCAGCCTTCCCATGTGTAAACATTCCTGACCGAATAGGAGGATCAGTTGTACCTACTAACAACATAACTCTCAATTATCCAAAGTAGTTGGGACAATCGTGGCTCTTAGGATAATGACGCATGTCTCTGATCAGCATATCGTTAAATACTATCAGTATAAACACACACACACACACACACACACACACACACACACACACACACACACACACACACACACACACACACACACACACACACACACACACACACACACACACATACACACACACACCACACACACACACACACACACACACACACATATATATATATATATATATATATATATATATATATATATATATATACATTGTGTATAGTTGGTATATGTATGAACTTTTAAATATATTTCAATGCTAAACTACAATTTCCTGTGAATAACTTGAATAACTAACAATATATTTACATATATATATATATATATATATATATATATATATATATATATATATATATATATATATATATATACATATATATATATATATATATATATATATATATATATATAGGATAAAGGCGATCAGCACGCACACACCACACACACACAGAACCCCCCCACACACATAAACCCCCCCCACACACACACCCACACACCACACACACATACTCTCACACGCACACACATACACACACACCCACACATACATATATATATATATATATATATATATATATATATATATATATATGTATATATCATATTTTATGTCGATACCTGTTTGCGTATGTGGATTTTATTCGCATGTACTGGTGCCCGTACATGGGAGTGCGCATGTATTAATTAATTTGTATTCGGTAGAAACGTATAAAAACTATTAATAGCAATTTGTTTATCTGTTGGACATTACAACAGTATTGCATGATATCGAATCGGTGGATCATCCATGGCTACGCATATTGAGGAACTTGTCACATGTTCGAGATCTGTTCTGATTTCCACGGTTCCACCCCGGCCTATGTCCGTACATGGTGACCAGACTGATTCAAAAAAGTATATTTTTAGGGGCGAATACTCATAGCGATGTTTGGATAAATCTACATCCCAAGAGATCGTTGGTAAATATGTGATAGTATTGCATGACTCATAGTTTATCATTGTTTTTAATACAAGTTCAGCGAAAGTGCTAAAGAGGTGGTCTAAGACAAGCCATCATACAATAATGAGTATACAACTCAGGAGTATGACAAATTGATAAGCAAATGTGGGCGAATGGTTCTACTTCAGAGCCATGTTAATATTGTTTTTAATATATTGATAATTATTGATATTATAACATTGTATCTACCATAACGTAAAATGGAATCAAAGCCATTCCGATTTTCATCAATAAAATCACTGAAAGTTCTTTGTAATGACCGCATATATCATTTTCGGTTTGAGTGTTGCATATATTGCTAGATATGGAAAACAGGTGACAGCATTGTACTCTATATGAAATCACTCGTGTTAATCTTTTTCCCATTTCTACCGTAGATGTTTTTCTATGGAAATTACTGAAGGGGTGATAATAAATAGCCCAATATAGAATCATTACTGTCCCAGGTGGAAGAAATGTGCACAGAATATGGCAAGTGTACCGGAATTCGTCGATATCTGCATTGAAATAATAAATAACAACGTTTAAAACAGTGTCAAAATGCATTGCTTCTTTGGAAGTTAATCCAGAATCAAGTAACAGATGCCAGGCGAATTGAAAATAATGTTATTATTCAGATGAGCGGCGTATGACGTCATCATCACGGACGAACCTGTGGAATCGAATGTCGTCATCATCGTCATCTCCGTCATCATCACGGACGAACCTGTGTCGCAGTGCGTTCCAACGTAACCATCGAGGCAATTACAAGTGTACGAGTTCACACCGTCAGCACACGTTGCTCCATTCATACATGGATTGCTGTCGCATTCGTCGATACCTGCAACCAAAGGCCATAGTATACATTTTTCGAGACAATGACACGTATGTCAGGTATCACAATTTGATCACAAACTACTTTTAACATCATACGAAATATTGATTTTGTTAAATGGAATCCTCCTCTTTCAGGCTTTCAACAAAATATTACAATCACTCATTTCTAGCTATCACAAAGTTATGAAATATGCATGTGATATAGCATCATGTAATGTCGTAAACTGTATCAAAATTATTCAATATCATAAAAATTGTAGATTTTATACTACTTTATCTGCTGCGTCAGAAGACGAAATCCTGATAGTTTCTTGCTAACAATCTTGTTAATCTTCGCAGGAGGTTATTATTGTACTAAGATGTTGGTGTGCATCTACAAATATGAAAAATATGTGATAGAATTGCAAAACACCCAGTCTAGTGAAATAACTATTTTGCAAACGATTTTCGTTTTCGTTTTTCTATGGCAATAATTCAAGGGATGACCACACAATTATTATAGAATAATTTTTGTCCATTCCATGTGTATGAAATGTGTGTATGATGTGGTAATCAAGGCATGTTTTATAGCAATCCAAAAACTACTTCAATATTTTGTGAATAACATATTTTATGACAATGTTTCTCCCACATCTCAAAATAATAGTATTAAGAATAAGAATAAGAATATGTCTTAAGAATATGTCTTATATTTAGGGCTAACAGGTTCATCGAAGATTCCCATTGCAAGAATATAATTACGTCTCTAGATATCGAAAAACAGATTTATAGCACTGGAAAACACTCAATTATCGACGTGAAAGCACTCTTTTAAACCTTTTTTGCATCTCGGCCGTAACTGGTTTTCTATGGATTTACTAAAGGGTTATATTAGATTGGCCCAAAAATAGTTTTGAAATCAACAAGGCGTACAGGCTAAAAAGATGAGGTTGGGTGAGAAAATGACTCTGTTAAAATTTTCAGACAAATCTATTGACTGGAATAGACGCCTCAAAGCACCCAAAGTTTATCGCATAAACCAATATTCTAGTTCAAAAAGAACATCCTGTGAGGATATACACGATTGTCAGTCAGGAACTTCCAGATAATTGTTCTTTTTTGAAAGCCTGAATGTTGAGGATTTAATTTTGAGTTGCGACAAAAAACGTGCCATAACATCTGCAATTTCAAAGCTATATAAATCATGTTGTCATTACCATAACACATTACCTTTTCCACAGAACATGCACATTTCATACACCTGGATCACGTAACATGTAATACATATTATATAATTGTCTATGTCTGACCACCCTTCAGCAATGCCCATAAAAACAGTTACATTGGAAAGGGAAAAATGTGATTTCACAGAGCATACAGTTAGTTTTGCGCTGCTATCAACTATTTTCCATATCTAGAAGAAATGGAAAATGGTTTAGCAAAGTGATTTCACAGAGCATTCAGTTAGCGTTACGGTACTATCAACTATTTTCCATATCTAGGGACGTAGACCAACATTCTCGAACAATGAAAACCTCCATTGAGGATATACAAGATTGTTCGCCATAAATATTTGAGCGATTTGCCATTTATTGAAAGCCTTATTATCAAGGATGTCAATTTAAGATGCTCCAGAAGAAGAACCATGCAATCCACACTTCTCAAAATATTGAAGTAATGCTTATAGTTTAATACAATCCAATAGGTTTGCCACATAATAATCAAATTCCATACATCTGGGACAGACGATAATTATTGTATAATGGTTTTCTATGGCCACACTTCAACGATTTTCATTCGTTAAGAATTGTTTTTATGGTACTTTTTATCTTTCCAATAAGGAACAAAATCGCCGATATTCCTTGTTAACAGTCTTGTATCTCCTCACCTGGGGTTGCTATTGCAACAGAATGTTGGTCTGCAGCTATAAATAAAAACAATGTAATGGCAGTGCAAATCATTCAGTATTATCTATAAAATAACCATTTTGTATTTTTTTCTTATTTCCGCAGTAACATGTTTTTTAAGAAAATTTAAGAAGCGGTGGTCACAGAAATCATTATAAAATAATTATCGTCTAACCCATGTGTACGAAATTTGTGTATGACGTGGCAAACACGTCATCCTTTACAACATTCCCTACACCACTTCAATAATTTGAGAATTGCAGACTTTATGGCAATATTTATCCCGGATCTAAAAATAATATCCTGAATAATCAGTCTCCCAAAAAAGAAACAAATGCCTTACATCTCGGGCTAACAAGTTTGTGTATTGTTGTTGAAGATTCCCTTTGCAATAAAGTAGAGGAACATGTCTCTAAATATGGAAAAGGATTTATCGCACAGAAAAACACTCAGTACTCTACGTGAAATCATTCTTTTTAAACCTCTTCTCTTTTAGGCCGTACCTCATTGTCTATGGTAAACGGCTGACCACAAACAAGACATTGTAAAATAATGCTAAAATGACCGCGGTGGACAAAATATGCATAGAATATGGCATGCATGTCGCTATTTCGTCGAAACCTGCATTCAAATAAAGTAGTTTATGACAATGTGCAAACTACTTGGATGTTTTGATAGTAATCCTGCATCAAGTACTTGACGCTAAGTGAATTGAAAATAATGTTATTATTCAGATGAACGGTGTATGGTGAACACTTGACGTCATTGTCAAGGACGAACCTGTACCGCAGTGCTTTCCGGTGTAACCAGCGACACAGTGACAATTGAACGAACTCACACAGTCAGTACACGTTGCCCCATTCATACAATGATTGCTGATGCAGTTGTCGATATTAACAGCAAACACCACCAAAACAACCAACACATTTTAGTTTTTATTCCAACTGTACGAAATATGCATGTGATATAGAAAACACGTGACGAGGCATAACCGCATAAAAACTATTTTAATACCATTAAGAACATGTGGATTTTATGGTACTTTATCTGCTGTATCACACAATGAAATCTCATTCATTCAGACATTCTACAAATAAACAAAATCCCTGCTATTCCTTGCTAGCCACCGTGTTTATCCTCATTCAGTATTGCAGTAGAATGTTGGCCCGCTATATAAATGAATGAAACAAATGGCCTACATTTCAGGCTAACATAAAAAATTATGTGTGTATCGTCATTGATTCCATTTGCACTAAAGCAGTGGAACACGTCTCTAGACATGGAAATGGATTTATTGCAGTGCAAGACTCTCAGTACAGTATGTGAAATATATATATATATATATATATATATATATATATATATATATATATATATATATATATATATATATATATATATATATATATATATATATATATATATTCATATACACACACTAAAATATAATTCCGTATATATACAAAACGTTCCAGTGCCAGTTTTCAAGAGCAATAACTATGTATATTTGAACTATTTGTCGTTAGTGTTCAGGACGAACAGGATGAAAATAAATTGGTTGTTTTCATATTAATCCTGCATCAAGTAATTGACGTTATGCGAATTAAAACTAATTGTATTATTCAGGTGGGCGGTGAATGGTGAAAAGTTGACGTTATTGTCAATGACAAACCTGTCTGGCAAGCCGTTCCGGTGTAACCAGCGACACAGGAACACAAGTACGAATTCGGATCGGATAGACACGTTGCTCCATTCATACAAGGATGGCTGTCGCATTTTGAAGGACCTGCAAACAAACATCAGTTTAAAACAGTACACACATTTAGTTATTCGACAATATGGCATGCATGTCGGTTATCATAATTATGATGAAGTGTTTTTTAGTATGAAGACAATTGTTGATTTTATTAAACGCTTTCTGCCACTTCAGGAAACGAAATGCTCGTGTTTCAGGCTTTCGACAATATAACAAAATCACTTACATTTCTGGTTAGCAATCTTGTTTGGCCTCACTGAATGTTGTTGTTGCTCAAGAATGTTAGGCTATATCTCTAGATATTGACAATAATTATGTGTTAGCGATGCAACACGTCAGTATGTGAAACCACAATTGGCAATCCATTTCCTATTTTTGCCGTTACTGCTTTTTATTCCAAATTACTGTTGTGTGGTCAAAGATAAACCACCAAATACGAATTGTTCTGTATCCCAATTGTACACAATATGCATGTTTTACAGCAAACATGTAATTTGTCATAACGGTATCAACACTATTTTAATTTCATTAAGAATTGTAGATTTTATGGTACTTTATCTCCGGTACAATAAAACGTATTATTCAGACTTTCTATTAAAGAACAAAATCCCTGATATTCCTTGCTAACAAGCTTGCTAAACAAATCCTCACTGGAGATTACTATTGCAATATAATGTTGGCCTGCAGCTATAAATATGGAAAGTACGTAATAACTGTGCAAAGCATTCAGTATTCTCTGTAAAATAACTTTTGTACATCCCTTAATTACCTTACTTCCTCAGTAACAACTTATATAAGAAAACTAAAGAAGTGGTGGCCACAAAAATCACTATAAAATAATTATCGTCTATCACATGTGTACGAAATGTGTATATAACGTGGCAATCTAGTCATGTTTTATCATATTTCCTAAACCACTTCCTTAGTTTGAGAATTGCCGACTTTATAGCAATGTTTCTCCCATATCTTAAAATAATATTCTCAATAATAAGTCTCCCCACAAAGATAACATTTGCCTATAATTCAGAGTAAAAGGTGTGTGTATCGTCGTTGATTCACTTTCCACAAAAGTAGCGGAACACGTCTCTAAATATGGAAGATGATTTATTGCAATGCAAAACACTCGGTACAGTATGTGAAATCACTGTT
>OZ024854.1:18432554-18467554 GCA_964017155.1 Oasisia sp. SBJ-2009
GCGTGTGCGTGTGCGTGTGCGTGTGCGTGTGCGTGTGCGTGTGCGTGTGCGTGTGCGTGTGCGTGCGCGTGCGCGTGCGCGTGCGCGTGCGCGTGCGCGTGCGCGTGCGCGTGCGCGTGCGCGTGCGCGTGCGCGTGCGCGTGCGCGTGCGCGTGCGCGTGCGCGTGCGCGTGCGCGTGCGCGTGCGCGTGCGCGTGCGCGTGCGCGTGCGCGTGCGCGTGCGCGTGCGCGTGCGCGTGCGCGTGCGCGTGCGCGTGCGCGTGCGCGTGCGCGTGCGCGTGCGCGTGCGCGTGCGCGTGCGCGTGCGCGTGCGCGTGCGCGTGCGCGTGCGCGTGCGCGTGCGCGTGCGCGTGCGCGTGCGCGTGCGCGTGCGCGTGCGCGTGCGCGTGCGCGTGAGCGTGAGCGTGCGCGTGCGCGTGCGCGGGCGCGGGCGCGGGCATGGGCATGTGTGAGTGATAACGTGTGTGTATATAAATGCGAGCGTGCGCGTGCATGCCACTGGTGTCTGTCATACAGTACAAATTGTATAGCTGTTAAATTAAGAATAGCTATTATTATTTGTTTCAACGACAACAAGTGTCTGTCAATGTTTGTTTGTCTTTCCCTCGGAATGAATCACGTGATCTATATATTATAATATATAATATATTTAGCATAATAGATATGCAAAGTGAATTAGCAATCATAAGTCTAGCAATAGTTTATCATACGTCCTCAAACGAAAGTGTTTGCTTGCGTATTCCTAACCGTTGCATTTAACAACAAGGACATTGCAGTCATATATAACCGTATTATAAAATGTCACCCAGGCTGTGAGATGGCTATTTTTGCCCTAACCCAAAATTCCGTGATAAAGTTTTTTTCTCTGCTGATTATCAAGGTATAGGGTCTCTGTAATGCTATCCAGGTTGATGTGAAGTTCTCACCATTGAGCAATTTGAAATATTCACGTTTGAAGTTGGGCACCGTTACCCAAGATTTCATGGGGTCACAAAATACACAAATTTCGATATCTCAGTCTCTAAATGACATAGAAACATGATTTTTGTGGTTAAATATATGTTTCTGGGGTCAACAAATGCAATGGGACAATTTTCAATTTTGAGTCTTTGGCGGCCATCTTGAAATTCAAGATGGCCGACATGTGACCTTTGTTTTTGTTTATCATTGAAAAAATCGTACTTGAAATCATCTACGTACTTGAAATCATCTAAATCAATATTTCAATATTTAAAACTGCCTAAATCTACTGCAGGTCAATTATATTGATGAATAATATACAGATCTCAATCATAAATCACATTCATTGCGACATATTGGATCATCAATGGCGAAGGGGGTAATTTTAGAATTGACCGAATATGGACAAATCGGCTTAACATTTGTAAAGGTTAGCATTCAAATATGCCAGAAACATAAATGTTGTTTCTTAATGAACATTGTTGGCATAAAATAAATTATGGAAATAGTTTTGGTATTTTTATGTTATTTTCCACAATCATGATATTGTGTTCAACTTGTGAGGACTCAATAAGTTGTATATCTATATTCCAATCTCTTTAATGCACATTGTACACACACACAATGAACAAATGTCAGAATTATCAAACAGTCAATCACCAGATTAAAGATCATCAGTCATCATCATTCGCATCATCATCATCATCTTCTGATCCATCATCTGCTTGGATCCGTTCCATGGTCTTCTCATTGAAGCAACCATCACCACCTTGGCAGGCGCAGAATGAAGTACATGCCATGTTGGCATTGTGGCATCCACATCGCTTAGATGGCGTACTACTGCCACAAGAGCACTTGATCATCTTCAGTATGTCATCTGGAGCAAGAACTACACCATCAGCAACGGTAGTGGGAGTCAGAGATGTGGATCCATCACGTCGCGTCCATCCATGGGTGAGAGGATCCATATTTGGCGGTTCCGTTGTAGGGCCTGCTTCCAGATGGCTACCTGGAGATGTGCCCTGGCTACGTTTTCCACAAACGCTTCATTTGTAGGTGGCAGGGTTTTCAGCTTTGGTGCTGCACCGAGACTACGTGAGACCTTCCTAGACCATATCTTCTTGCGAGCATCCGTCAGAGATGCCGATTCCGGATGACCATAGCAAGACAGAACAAAGGGTGTTGACTGTCCAAGCGCATCTTGTACTGAGCTGCTTATGTCACCAACCTTGGACAGAGAGAAACCACTGGATCTTAGGATTTTCAGTGCAACCCCTTTGCCAATACCATGATAGGTTGCAACTGTATCATAGCCAGTGATACCATGTGCAGCCAACATATCACCCATGATAGTAGGGTTCTTGTCTACGCTAGCACTGATGTCAATAACTGTCCTACCCCGGATCGGGAATATCATCATAACATGCCCAGTGATATCGCCGCAGAACACAAAGTGACACAGGAGTACAAAGATATCTGTGTCGTCAGCTACTACGAGGACGTTGGTGGCACCCACATAAGCCACTTGTTGAATGATCATTGTGTCAGATTCTTCGTGTGTGATTACCATTCCCTCCATCTTAGACACCACACCTTGATAGATCTGAATAGGTACAGGATCGTTACCTGTGACAACGAGTTTCCCATTCAACACATCCTTGTTGGGTTCAAGATCTGCCAGGATCAAGTCGATCAACTGTGTCTTGTTACTGCTCACAGTAAGAACTACCTTCTGTGCTGGTAGTCTGGCTGGAGGACGTAGCGTGTACACACGACTGGCCCCTTGATCTCTCTCCTTTCTGGTTGACTCCTTGATGCTACCAGCTGTGAATCTATCGAATACTAGGTACACATCACTGGATTCCAGACAACCTTTGATGTGACGTCGGAAGTTGTCCAGAAAGTCCTGAACAATTCTACCTGTTGGCCATGGCACGACCCACAGCACTGCACATCCGTCCAAGAATGAAGCATCAACTGCTGCATGTCTCCGTGCTACTTCCACTTTCAGATCATTCTTGAGGACAGACTTGGTTTTGACCACCTTCATGGCTCCACTATCATCAAACATCGATGCGGGTCTGGGAGACAGTTCATGTGCCATCATATTCTTGGTATCATAGTTTCGTAGACTGCACTGTAGAGCCATAGCTCTGGCATATATCATCTCTGTGTCAAACATCTTCATGTCATTTACTTTGATATGCTTCTGAGAGACTGCCATTGTAGTTACACGCCTGTGAATGGTTTCATGGAAGCTATCTGGCAAACCCCTTACACATTCCTCCATCTGTTGTTCTCCGAGTTCAGGAGCATTGTCGACATTCACCGAAGAATGTGTCAATACTTGTCCAGTCACAATATTCACAAGGCCCTCTTGGTTGTTCTCGGTGTTAAGTGGATTAATACAGACCTCCAATTTGTCACACAGTGCCTTTCTGTCTTTTGCATCTGTCTGGATTCTAGCCTTAGCCTCTTCCTTGTGGTGAGTTTGGGAGGTTGGCTAGAATTTCTCCTGTGTTCTCATCGCATCCAGGTTACTGACGACTGTGTTGCATGCGTGCAAGCTATAGGCCCATGTTTTGAGTGTTTCCGGTCTTAAAGTGATCCCTATGATGCCGCTCTGCCCGTGACCATATTTCATAAACGTGGTCTCGATCGCCATATCGCTCCAGATGCCGTTAAAGAGCCCTGGATTGTGGTGCATGGTATGCTCTCCATTCACGAAGTGTTGGCGGACATCTTCGGGCATTGCTGCCGTTGTTCGTATGTAATAGAGTCCATATATCGCATAGTTGCAGTGGGAAGCCGCGAAGAATAGGGGCATCATCTAGCGGACACAGGCCAGATGGAGACACCAATCTGCTTCTCTCTCGGCTCTAATATACTTCATGATGGTGAAGACTGGCTTAATCAGACAATTGACCCAGAGTTTGGCTGTCCTAGAGTGTGATGCTGCATCATCCAATGCCTGGAGAAGATCAGTCATGCAACCCAAGTTTTGTGTTTGGAACAATGGCCGAATAATTTCTTCCACAAGCATACGGAGAGCTCACAAATTGTCAGGATATTTTTTGCCTGTCAGCATCTTCAATACCCCGGCAAATGCCTCACTCAGTATTTCTGTTATTCCGGATCCAGCCATCAGGGACCCTATGCTCCCCACATAGCTCATCAGGAGGTGCATGCCACCTAATCGTAGGTAGACATTACTGAATAGGGCCTGGTTCTCCCATATCACATGTACTGCTACCTTATATAGCTGTTGGTCTGCGGTGAAAATGACATACTCCTGACCTGTGGCTCCGGTCACAGCTTGGGCTTTTAACAAATTAGACGTTAGGGTTGCTGGGTCCGCCGGCGCTTTGTCAATGAGCGGTAGATATACTATCTGGGTCTTCTTTCTCAGCATGTGCCCTTGCTCACGACAAACCATGGTGTTGTACCCATTGTATTCTGGACAGCTGGGAAACGTGTTCATATCCTGCATGAATTGGAAGCCTAGCTCTGCTGCTCTATCATTCGATATGCGCTGATGTGTCTTGAATTCATCTGGAAGGAATGCTTCAGGTAATTCCGGCATAGGAGGTTTATTCTGACCAGCATAGTGTAACGGAGCCTCATCTTCACCTTCATCTATTGGAAGTTTCACATCACCATGTGCCAGTCGGACAATTGTATCCGCGTCATGATCATTTCCAGGACTAGATGGTTGTGTCAATATCATAGCCAAAGAGTGGGTGGACAATTTTCCGTTTGGTGAGTGAATATCTGCATCAAAATTGTCAACTACTGTTTGCACTAAACCACTTTCGGCACTCGAGATCCCGTGCACACTCGGATCTGCAGCTGCAGCGACAGCTGCTGATTTCTTGAATCGCCGGATTTCATCGTAACTACAGGTAATGCCATAATCATAGGTGTAGCCAAGTATCGACTTGTAGTCTCTCAATAACACACCAAGTGCAATGCGTAGATATGTTGACTTGTTTCTCACAACGCTGGTAATTATGTTACCAATCAGCAGTGCCGGAGGAGTACTGTCGAGCTTCGTCGATATCGATGCTAAGAGATTCTGAACAGTACACGAGACTGATTCTTGGACTAGCTGTTCGTCTATGTTCAGTCGATACTTTGTTGTATCTAGAGGAATATCTTTACATTCCTTTTTGATTTGCTTGGCGACATGGCGAATGTTGTTTTCAAGATCGTCCTCATTGTCTTTGAACATCTTCAGTGTCACAGCTGCATGACACTGAAAAGCCACAACATTGGCATAACCCGGTGAGGATATCAAGAGTAAGTCTCCATCAAAGTGGACACACAGTTTCTCCACTAGTTGTGAACGTGTAAGATCAGTCCCACCATGGTCTTGGTACTCTTTACATAGCTCAACCGAACTCCATACACGCTTCTGATCTGATGACAGGGTGGTTATGACATGCTTCAATGCCATATCTGGTTGATAGTCTGAAGTCTGGGATTGACCTTCTTGTGCCGTTGGAAGTTGCCTTTTAGCAAAGAACCTACACATACAGTCCCTATGATAACGTGCTTCGGCAGCATGTAGATCTGACACTGAGCCAACCACGCGGCTGCGTACCTCTTCGGCCCAAGCATCATCACGACTGGCACACCTCTCAATGATGTATTGTTTGTATGGTGTTTGGTCCTGATCGGAGACTGTTGATCGACGTATGAAGGCTGGCCTCCACCTGTTTGGATTTGTGGGGTCCTTGGACAGGTCGCATCGCTCTCCACAGTACAGACACTGAGAGAAGAAGTCAAATGAACTTTGAGATCTACGTGCCTTCTTGACCGGAGGGTCATTGGCATTCGAATGCTCTCGTGTATGTTTGGCCGTGTTTGATGAGGAAGTGTAGCGTGAAACACAGTTCCTATGAAAGTATACTGTTAGGTTTTCGTCTTCTTCAACTTGTTGTTCAAGTTCAACATGAAGATCGTCCCTGTACATTTTACTGGCTTTGACGATATAGTCTATTCTAGCACGCCCCTGGTTAGAAGAACATGGTTTGCTGTTATCACACTCGGAACCGTAGCGGAACTTGAACATACATTTCATCTCCATGATATTCACTCAATACTCGTCACCTGCAAATATACATGCACGCAAATATGTATGAACACCACCACCATTTATGTATTAATCAGAATGTATTAATATGTATGTATATTACAACACACCTGCTATGACCTGAAATAGAAAGAAATGTTGATTAATAGGATTGTGATCATTGTTCAGTAAATACGGGTATCAAACCAGCAACAGCATGCTATTTAAATTTCAAGATGGCCGCCAAAGACTCAAAATTGAAAATTGTCCCATTGCATTTGTTGACCACAAAAACATATATTTAGACAAAACAAAATCATGTTTCTATGTCATTTAGAGACTGAGATATCAATATTTGAGTATTGTGTGACCCCATGAAATCTTGGGTGACGGTGCCCAACTTCAAACCTGAATATTTCAAATTGCTCAATGGTGAGAACTCCACATCAACCTGGATAGCATTACAGAGACCCTATACATTAATAATCAGCAGAGAACAAAAACATTATCAGAGAATTTTGGGTTCTGAGCCATACTGCCGGACTACCACTTTCTGCGTTGATGTGCCCAGTCAGCAGCAACAGCAGCGCCAGACGAACCAGCGGTGACGTTTGGCTCGTCGCCATCACGTCGCCCTGAACACAATCAGCTGATGCACGCAACATCGTCACCAACTCTTGAATGTATCATGTTTAATATCACAATGACCCATTCACTAGCATATATATATATATATATATATATATATATATATATATATATATATATATATAATTATGTTCGTGAATGGGTCATTGTGATAATACAAATGAAAATGACACGTTCAAGAATGTATTCATATATGCATAAATACTCACAGTTATTAGAATGAAATATTATTGTCGCTTCTCTAATATATTAAGCGTAGTGCACGCTTACTAAAAGGTTATGGCTTTAGCGCATTAATCTTGAATAAACAATCGGAATAACCAGGTGCGCGTTGCAGAGAGTGTGGGTATGTGAGAGAGACATACATACATACATACATACATACATACATACATACATACATGCCATGCATGCATACATACATACATACATACATACATACATACGGACGGACGGACGGACGGACGGACGGACGGACGGACGGACGGACGGACGGACGGACGGACGGACGGACGGACGGACGGACGGACGGACGGACGGACGGACGGACGGACGGACGGACGGACGGACGGACGGACGGACGGACGGACGGACGGACGGACGGACGGACGGACGGACGGACGGACGGACGGACGGACGGACGGACGGACGGACGGACGGACGGACGGACGGACGGACGGACGGACGGACGGACGGACGGACGGACGGACGGACGGACGGACGGACGGACGGACGGACGGACGGACGGACGGACATACATACATACATACATACAGACAGACAGACAGATAGACAGACAGACAGACAGACAGACAGACAGACATACAGACAGACATACAGACAGACATACATACATACATACATACATACAGACAGACAGACAGACAGACAGACAGACATACATACAGACACACAGAGTAGATGGTCGCAACCGTTAAGCGGTGTATCACTGTTCTGGATTATTGGGCTCATTCATATGATTTTGTTTTGCAATTGCAAAAGATAACACATGTGTACCAAATGCGCCATCTAGCATGAAACATTGAACTAGACTAGGAACTAAATTGAAAAGGAACTAGTGATTAAATAGGACTGGTGTACGGTTATTAGAATGTCTATGCCAAACATGGATGTCAACTAAGTTGTTGTCCAAAATATATGCAGTAAGTGAATATTCCATGAGTACTACTATACTAAATTCTATTTGTAGCATTGCAACGAAATTCATATAATCTAAATATTATGTAGTTATTATGATTTCGTATCTGTGTCAACGCCCCGTTTATATTCATGATTGCATGATTAACTGTATTGTAATGTTTTGTGAAGTCAATAGCTGCAATAAATCACAGTGTTACTGAAACGGCTATCTTGATGTTAGCTTTTCAATCCAACTCTTACTAGTACAGAGGCGCCATCGCACGGATTAAATAATACTAAAACCGAGGAACCCAATTCACGCGGTTGTTAAAAAACGTGACCAAAAGGTGCTTTGAACAGGATAATGGAATTTGTTAAATGGCGAAAAAGTAATTGTTTGTTGCTACATACATAACAGTGTGAACCTAACCATTTGCATCTACACTCAATTTGTTAACATCAGTGATTGACTAAGAAAGTGTTCTTAAAGTGGAAAAAACTACCAAAACCACCGACACCATAAACTGGACCATTTCATTATTTATTTTAAAATATTAGCTGTGGGTAGCATCCTTTTCATTGTATAATTTATTAATAGCAGTATGTTGTGAATCGCCACAAACAATATTATTCTGGATGTGGCACTATATGAAGTAAAACATGATTAGTGTATTATAATAAAACTTATAATTTCCTATGTTAGGCAAGGAGATTCAAAGAAGAACCATGACCTGATGGACAGCATTCGCCAAGCACCGCGAAATCTTCAAGGGTAACATTGAAATATGCTTGAAGAGACAAGTCTACAAATCATATGTACTTTCGACAATGCCATACGGCCCGGAAGCACGTTTTGACTCACCACATAGGTTAAGGCGACAGGGCGTTTTTCGACCAATGAGTAACGAGCATGTGTCCACGTGGGCAGCCTCTGTTTGCACGGTACACGTGATTATGTTTCCATGTGGTTCTGCTTGTGTTTATATACACGTGGTGAAAACAAACATTCGTAACTAGTTTGCTAAACCTAGACGTAATCTTTTTTCGCATTCCGTGTTTACAGTCTGTAATGTGTGATCATCCTCTGCGCACTATATCTCAACGAACAGAGCAAAAATATTATAATTTGAAATAGCAATAAAAAGTTTGATTGAAATAGTTATACGTACCCCCACTTTGAAGAGAAAGTACGTGTCCTTTAATGTACAGGTCTGTCGTGAGTTTTTTTGGCATTTCAAATGAATTTATGTGTGTATATAATTACTAAAAACAATGTAAAAGTAATACATTAATTAGTAATATAAAAATAAAGCTGGTACAAATTTAATATAATTGATTTTATTGAACAAACAACAACAAATATACAAGTAACACATAAAGAACAATCTTGACACAGCAACTAATTGTTGTGCATACATAAACACTATACCATGCCGAAAGCAATATATAACCCAGATAGCAGTAATACATTAATTAGTAATACGAAAATAAAGCTGGTACAAATTTAATATATTTTATTTTATTTTATGCACCAAACAAAAAACATAGACAAGTAATACATAAAAATTAATCTAGACACAGCAACTAATTGCCATAAACATACCATACTGAAAACAATCTATATCCCAGATAGCAGTAATACATTAATTAGTAATACGAAAATAAAGCTGTTAAAAATTTAATATAATTGATTTTATTCAACAACAACAACAACATATACACGTAACACATAAAAATAATCTAGACATAACTAATTGTTGTGCATACATAAACACTAGACCATAATGAAAACAATCTACAGCCAAAAACAAAACAAAGTCATATATGTTAACATGGAGAATATGGACAAAGCTCATTTTAGGACATTATACTGATTAGTTGTTGGTCTATGTTACATTGCTGCACGTCATGTCATCGCTCTGACTCACTAACTTTACCATAAACTAGTTTAGTTATTCACAATTGAGTTGAGGCGTATATAGACTTGCCTTGATGAGTGTGTCCTGAAACTCTGGACAGTTGCAACTGAGAGACATTTCTGCCGTCAACTAAGTCTCATAAGTTGGACACTGTTCACGAGTGTAGCTAGGATGTCTGCCGCCGCAACTACGGCTTTTTTAACAGGAAATGTTATCACACCATTGATAACATCTGTACCTTGGGCTTCAGCTAACTGCTTCATGTAAGATATCAAAGCTTCATATGTGCGTCCTACTTGCCCAGTTGTAAATTCTTTGTATATGCTCAATAGATCTGTTTGCAGTTCCGCGCATATAATTCCAACTATGCATTCGGCCAGCACACGTTCATTTGATTCACGGTTATCGCGAAAGTCACATTTTAGTGCCGGTAACTTCAACTGGGTCCTGAAGTTATCCACTGACTCACACTCATGTTGTTCGTAACTCTGCAGATATAAACGAGCGACACGAATGTTGTGTTTTGGCTTAATTAATTTTTCAAATTGATTTCCAGATATTATCTGGAATATTCTATTCAGTGTCTGACAGAGTCCAAACGTTGAAATGTTTCAGTCCTTCTTCGCTTGACAACAACATAATGTCATATGTTTCGCTTTGTTCACGTGTTTTACGCTACAGTATATTTGACAGTTTTGTTTGTATAGTTTAAATGTCTTGGCCAGGACCGGTCTGGCCCAGTTCTAATGTGGTATGCATTCCGCCACAACTCCACACATTTTCTAAGATGCCTCCATATATACTACTTTTACGCGCGCATTTCTTTTGCCGTGATTGCGTCGATTGTTTCAGCAGCATAGCGCCATATCAATATCGCTTGGACCGCAAGGCTTATGCTTTCTTACCTGGGTTATCCACCTTGCCACCATGTAATAGTTTTGTTGTTATAAACGAGTACATCCATGCAGCCATGTTGTGTAATAGTTTATTGTTGTACATGAGTACACAAAGGCATGTTGGTAGTTAGCCAAGTGATGCTCCCACCTTCACTCTGATGGAGGTGCCTCATGACATGATTGACCTTATCATTACAGAGTTAGTTTACCGATGTCTGCTAACTGTCACTTCAATAGCAACGTTTTTCTTTAGCCAAATGATTAATCATTATGACGATATTTAATGGCCTCCCCCTCACAACTACTTTTCCAGCAGTTTCCTGAGAAGTAAACTCACATATGTACACATACACATGCACGCACGTATACACACACGAGCGGACATGTATGACCGTACAGACAAACATAAAAAAATAAAATAAACACACACACACTCGCACACACACACGCACGCACGCACGCACGCACGCACACACACAGACACACACACACACACACACACACACACACACACACACACACACACACACACACACACACACACACAAAGTATACAACTCAGATAACCCATAGGCATTTCTGTCCACAATCCGTCTCTAGTTAATTATCTGCATTGATGTTTTGTAAAATAATCTTGGTGAATCATGTTTGCTGGTACCATGTGGTCAGGCCATAAAGTCGTCACAGACATTCCACATGATACGGATTACCCGTATCCGATACGGATTTTAGCGGTTTTTTAAGTGATACAGCCGTACTCCATTTTGATACGGATTTTAACTATATGTATGGTGATATTATTTTTAACCACATTATGCCAAAAACCTATAGCATAATGGAATAATCGTTTACTGTTAGTGATTAAGTAAATCGATTCGAAACGAACGAACTAAACCACCGATTAGGTTATTGTAGCGCGTAATATTATTAGATGGCGCGATGGTAAATCTGTTGTTCTGAAAACTGCGGCAGGTCGCTCAACGGGTGTGAACAGGGCGCGTGGCAGGCGCGTGACGATTATGAAAAGCAGTACAAGAAATGGAGATCGACGGCGCGAAATCGCTTGTATTTCTGATTTATAGATGTTGACGCTTGCCAGTGAAACTTCGATATACGCGCGAACTGCTGAGATAAATTGTTATTATTTTATGACACTGTCTGTTTTGCGGTGCTGAGGTGCTGAAATGAACTAAAACATCGGTAATGTTCCAGTTAACTAGCCTAAATTACTAGGGCTTTTTCAAAACGGTTTTACCGCGTTTTTTCTATGTGTATGAATGTCATTTTGCATCACACCCACTAAAACGAAGTCGGATATCATTTTTAATTGTGTTTTATATCAATTTAATGTTGTCGAGTCGACGTAAATAAGCCGATGTCACTCGGCCTGAGCAATACATAGCGCTCCTCAGACGTATCAAGACCGCAAAGGCGATGTGTTGCGATTTGCGAATATGTCCCCAAAACTAAGGCTACTTTTTATTCTATATAATGCAGATATAGTTATTTTAAGCATACATTTATAAAATATGGCTAATTGATTTTTTTTCGACTTCATAATGCACACGCTATATATCGTCTCTGACAAAGCCGGGGTTTGAGGTCCCGATGTGTCTGGGCTGCGCTAACTGCTCGCGCCTTGTGACATTGGCTTATTTACGTCAACTCGATGGCATTAAATTAATCTAAAACACAATTTAAAAAATACATATCTGAATTCTTTTGAGCGGGAGTGGTGCAGAATTACAATCCTAACACATACACATACGTTTTGAAAAGGCCTTAATAACTTAGGCCAGTTAACTGGAAAATCTGATTAGTGATACGGATTGATACGGATTCTTACAGAATTTTAGGTCAAACATACGGATTGCCATCCAAAAAATGTGGCATGTCTGTCGTCATTATAATTCACTGGCTAATTTAGAGGATTTAATAGCAACATCACAGATTTGTGAATAAAAAAAATAAATACAAACTTAGATCACGATTTATTCAGGCTAATATTACGGTATGTTGGCAGAAACCACTGTTTGTTGAGACAACAGTTTCGGCGTAGAATTGGCGGGGCTGAAGTGGAGGTAGGGGTTCAAGTGATCAGATCTACCAAGGAATAAGTGTGGAGCGCTTTGAAAAGACCCGGTTGAACATCACCTGATCCACGAATTTACCATTAATATGGGACCTCTGTAACGTTCTTTTCTGACCAAACTGTTGCGTGTTTTACTCGATCATTGCGCAAACGTACCGATGGTCTATTTCACTTTTCATTACAGGCGCGCAACGGGCGAAACTCGTGGAACTTGTCACAGTTATATATATATATATATATATATATATATATATACATATATATATGTACATATATATATATATGTATATATGTAAATATATATATGTATACATATACATATATATATATATATACATATATATATATATATATATATATATATATATATATATATATATATATATATATGTATACATATATAAATATATATATATGCATATATATATATATATTTGTATATATATATATATATATATATATATATATATATTTATATATATATATATATTAGGGCCGAGTAGTTAGAGAGCCGGTCTCCCGACTAGATGGATCGGGGTTCGAATCCCGGTGCCAGCAAGTCGTTGGTTCTGTACTAATACAGCCACCGTGTCAACATTTTGGCAATTTCGTTCACCCTATTTCGCATGCACTGGCCAACTGGAACGGTAGGCCTACAACACCAGCATGCAAAGCATTATAAAGCCGTGGCCTCCAGTCCCCAACACGGCTCTGGTCAACTAGGACTATGTGTAGGGGGTGTTAAGAATATCTGGGTCAAACAGAGCCGAAAGAGGGCAACATTAGTAGACCAAAGATAGCACACTACAACGTCAGAACACTACTAAGAGATGGACACAGACAAGAACTCGAAGAAGAACTTAGCGATATCAGGTTCGTGTGGGACGTAATCGGAATATGCAAAGTGAGAATACCTGAGGAAATTCAAAATTTGCGATGCGGGCTGACTGCGGGTCAGGTTACTGCGGGGCAGGCTGCGGGCCAGGAGATGACCAATATGCGGGCGTGGTGGGCTGCGGGCTGAATTGTAATTTGCTGGGCGGGCTGCGAGCTCAGATTTCCAGCTCGCGCAGGGCCTTAACACATTACACACACGTATATATATATATATATATATATATATATATATATATATATATATATATATATATATATATATATATATCGAGAGAGAGAGAGAGAGAGAGAGAAAGGGAATTGGCAGCATGAGCAGCATGGCGTAAGAATAAAGTGTTGATTCCGAAACGAAATAGCGATATGGGTGTTTACATGGCTCATTATTGTTTGAAAAGCAATAGTAAGAAAAACAGTTGACAACAGTTAAATATAAAATAAAGTCAAACATTTACTAGCAGAAATATACTACGTTTCTCTGAAAGTGTTCCAAGTAAACTATTTAATTAAATTGTTCTGCAAAGAACAAACGATGCTTTTGTTTGTCACCCGACATTCCATATTGGTCCATCGTATGTGTTATGTTGCCATGCTTCAATATTTTCATTTACATATATATATATATATATATATATATATATATATATATATATATATATATCATTTGACAATACATTTCTGTTTCACATATATTTTATATTGCCATGCTATTTTCTTTGTTACGGTAACTTCAAGATGACATTAAAATGTATCGTTGATCCATCGTAACATATCACATTAAGTGCAAATAAATTTCGTTCATTCATTTAAATTTGATAACAACTTGATTTGTTTATTGATCCTGAGATCAACCAACTCTTTTGCATTGATGCTCCTCTGAGCCTGGTTTGTAAGGATTTAGGCGCAATAGTGGTTACTCTATCATTAGTGTTATTGTTAAATACCTCGGTAAGTACCACATGTAGCGAAAGAAGATGACACCGGTTTTCTCTAAGCATGTCATCTATTATCCCTACTATTACTCCGACAAGAACCCACTTCTACTTAAATACAAACTAAGTGAATGGTATTATGACACGACACTCCAACATTGCACGGTTTGGTACTGCATGGGATCATATCTCCTGCACATACAGTGCAAATCACAGACACATAATAGGTTGCGGGTAAATATTTTATTACCTCTTTTACGTGCATTAATTAGTTCCATTTAAAACACATCTATCAATGACCAAACCATAGTAGTATACCTAAAGAAAACGGGATTAGTAAAAGAGAAAAGTGTGTTTAAAGCAAAATCAACAAGTAACACACACAAAGGGCGCATTGGTGAGCGCAACAATAATATCCCCATTAATACAGCATTGTTGATCTTAATAAATACTTGAATCACACTTCATATATGTATACGTGTAAGTATATATATATATATATATATATATATATATATATATATATATATATATATATATATATATGTATGGTTGCATGTATACATACATACATATGCATGTATGTATACATACATACATATGTATGAATGTATACATACATACATACATACATACAAATATACATACAGAACGAAAGCAAGGTGGTATACATCCGCACATTTAATTACTAAAACAACACTGCAATGTATATTGTAGCCGCAGCCAACAAGCGCCTACACATACAATTATCAAACAAAAGATCAAAACATATTGATAAAACCAACCCACACAAAGCACATAGCATAGCATATATTTTTAAGCAACTTTAAGTCAACTGTAATTATCAAGCAAAAACGTCTAGGATACAAATTCGGAAATTTCGTCTAAGCAAAATCGTAACAGAAATATTTCTATTGAAATGCAACAATGTTGACATTAGCGTCGGCTTATCATGCGTGTAGCGAAACTTGTAAGTAACATTTCAGTCACTACACACTATGAGTGTTATTACATTTGGTAATGTTTAAAGCGTAACATACATGTTAGTTCAATAACAGCACGCCCTACAAGCCGATAGTATACTCGTTGTTTGCGATCTCCTTTACTCTTGTCTGTTGGTCGGTTTCCGAAGACTGTCCGTCCTGTCCTGCAAGCACAAAGTCATCGTATTTGTCAGGAGCCATGTTGGCATCGTTGAGCAGAGTCCAATTTCATGTTACCGTAGTGTGTCACATGTTTGTATCAAATTATACAAATGTGCACATGTATAGTTTTATAATAATAATTATTATTATATAATAATAATAATAATGACTGCTTTTGCAGTAGCCAAAGCTAAAACCGATGCAGACAATGAATGGGAACAGAGAAAGGTGAGCGGATGATCTACAAGGTGGCGAAACAAATGGCAAGATCAAGAAGAGACGTTGGGATCATAGAGAGGTGGAGAGAGTATTACAGCAATCTACTGAATGTAGAAAACGCCAGGAAACAGCGGTACAGAAGTACCAGCAGTAGAAGCACGAATCCAGAAAATATAAAAGGAAGAGATGAAGAAAGCCATAGAGTGCACGAAGAAGGGAACAGCCGCAGGATTCTCAAGCCTCCCGATATACCTGATCAAACACCTAAGGGAGAGTGGAGTGGACATGACATACCGAAGAGATTTTGAGAAGAGTAACATATGCCAGAAGAGTGGGAGAAAATTGAGATCATCCCTATATAAAAGCGTCACGAGACCCACTAGAATGTGGGAACATTAAAGGCTGTTGGAAGATGGGATAAATATGTTTGAGAAGATCCTGGACCGAAGACTCAGAAAACTGAGAATGGGAACAACAACATGCAATTTGGATTTAGTTAGGAAATTGTACAACAGATGCAGTATGTATGAATAAAAAACACCTAGAAGTGCACAGTGATTTGTTCTTTACCTTCGTAGATTTGGAAAAAGCGTATGACAGGGTGCCAATGGATCTGGTATATTGGTGTTTGAGAAGGAGAGGGGTCACAGAGAAGCTACTGTGGCTAGTAGAAGCAACATACCATGGACCATCAACAGTAGTGAGAACCACGCATGGCAGCACTGACGAGTTTTCCATCAAAGTTGGCCTACACCAGGGATCAGGGCTGGCTCATTTCTGTTTATCATTGTACTAGATGTCATCAGCGAAGAGATCAGATGCAGGCTGCCACGTGAACTGCTGTTTGCTGACGATATGGCAGTAGTAACTAATACAGAGGAGGAGATGCAGAAGAGATATTTGGTAGTCAGATTGGGATCGAGAAAAAAGGAAGCAGTAAGAGTGAGAGTTACTGCAGCATGGAGGAAGTGACCAATCCGGAGTTATTACTGAAAAGAAAATGCCAAGTAAATTAAAGATAAAGTTCTACATGGCTGTCATTGGACCAGAACTTCTGTATGGAGCATAATGTTGGAAAGTTACAAAGATGGAGGAACAGATTCTCGAGAAAACAGAGATGAGGATGTCGAGAAGAATTAAAGGTGTAACATTGAGAGACAAATTAAAGATTGTGGGCATGAGAAAGGAGCTAGTAGTGAAAAGCATACAAGAACAAATTAGAGAAATGAGACTACGCTGTATGGACACATGCAGAGAAGGGAAGAACACAGCGAAATGAGGGCAATTGTTGATATGATGAAGCCAGGAAAAAGACCAAGAAGGAGATCATGAGGGAGATGGATGGATTGTTTCCGAAGGGACATGCAGGAACTGCGGATCACCCTGGAGGATGCCCAGGACAGAACATTCTGGAAATCAAGAATTCGGCCCGCTGACCCCACCTAGTGGGAAAAGGCGAACAAGTAGATAAGAACACTCGTAAAGGCACACACACCAACGCGCGCTCACACATATACATACACATACACGCACACGCACACGCTCACGCACACGCACACGCACACGCACACGCACACACACACACACACACACAAATACAAACACACACACACACACACACACACACACACACACACACACACACACACACACAAAGTATACAAGTAGGAAAACCCATAGGCCTTTCTGTCCACATTGCCGTCTCTAGTTAATTATCTGGATTGCAATTTTGTAAAATCATCATGTTTGCTGGTACAATGTGTTCAGGCCATAACGTTTAGAGGATTGAATAGCACCATCACATATTTGTGAATAAAAAACTAAAATAAATAAAGTATCGGCGCAGAATTGGTGGCGAGGCTGAAGTGGGGTAGGGGTTCAAGTGATCACCTCTACCAAGGAGTAAGTGTGGAGCTCTTTGAAAAGTCCTCGGTTGAACATTACCTGATCCACGAATTTACCGTTAATGTGGGACCTATTTAACGTTCTTTTCTGACCAAACTGTTGCGTGTTTTACTAGATCATTGCGCAAACGTACCGATGGTTTATTTCATCGTCCATTACAGGGACGCAACGGGCGAACCTCGTGGAACTTGTCGCAGTTGTTCGATTGGTCGCAGCACCATTTCTTGGGAACCACGTCGTTCTGTCGGTGTTGTTCTGTTAATGCTGGGCGGTACAGGAACAGCCGACTAGCAAGGGTGTGATTCTCCTGGATGAGTTTCCCCATTGGATTGTAGCAACAGTACTGCAACATATAGCACGAAACTGTGTATGAAGTGGGGCTGTGGTGGCCTATCAGCGGGGTTCATGTCCGAAATAGTGGGGCTACATGGATATTTCGATGGTTACGAAGAAAGACAATTATGCTCGATCGAGTATCTGCGTTGACTGTAACAGATCGAATGATCTAACTGGGAACAGCTTTTTTTGAACAAGATTGCCATCTAAAGAATCAACGCTAGATAACAGGTGGATAAGGAAGTTATTTCACTTATCGATAGTCCAACATATCCATCTATGACGTGTATCACGCACTTATGAGGTATATGTCGTTATTTTGTTTAGACATATTAACACTACATGTTAAGCACAGTGGCTCAGGGGTAGAGCTTCGGACCATCGACTACGAGAACCCGGGTTCGAATCCTGGCTGCGGTGTTAACACCTTGGGAAGTTTTTTCACTCTACATTGCTCCAGTTCACTCAGCTGAATAAATGAGTAGCTGACTATAGACAGTGGTGGATATGTGTACGAGCAGCCTTCGCGCATTAATTGCAGCATATAGCCGGATGCTTCCGAGAGAAGCCGAGGTGGTGTCTGAATGAACAGGTATGTCAGGGAAGTAAAGTGTAAAGCGCTTTGAACGGTCCTGAGGACTGGATACTGCGCTATATAAGAACTTGCTTTTTTTCTACTAGCACTTACACAATCAGCAGGTAATCTCTTCCATTCCTTTATTGTTATTTGCGAAACTAAGAATGTTCTAATATGTAATGTACACTGTTTCTTTGCTAATGAATCTTCATCTTCATCTCTCTTCGTTGACCAAGAAGAAAATATTGTTATCAATAATTCGTTTTTTGAAACACTTCTATCAGACCTCCTCTAATGGTCTCTAGTGTTGTTAAACCATGATATTATCTTAACCGCATTTCATAAGCAATATCCCAGAATTCTGATATCCGTTTGGTTTCTCTCCTCAGTACTCTCTCTAACACACACGCGCATATATGTATTTATATATATTAAGAATAAAATAGGTCCCAATACGGATCCCTGTGGTACTCCACTCAAAACCGATTTCCAATTTGAAGCCTCCCTATAAACTACTACTCGTTGTTTTCTATCAATAAGCCATTTTTCTATTCAGTTAATCATACCATTGACTATTAAGAAATTATAAGTAGATCTACTGGTGACACCTCATCTACGCACTTTGTGACATCTTCCAAACAATTTTTTTTTTATGCCTCGCTTTTAGAAACCAACGTTGATATGTGTTTACCAAGTTATGTTTAACACGAAACAAATTGAACACTATTGCAAGCGGTATTCTAATTCAATCAACAATTTATAACAGGATTTTGGGTAGAATGTCATCTACTCCGGGAGATGTATTTTCCTTCATATCCCTTATTTTCTTTGCTACTATTTATGGGGTTACAAGTAGTTGTCCTTAATAATCTGATTTTTTGTACCAATTAGCAGAAATTTGCAAAATCAGCTTCTCTGCGAACACTGCTGCCCTCTTTCCATTTAGATGGAAGCCATCTCTCATGTACATATCTTCTTTGACAACAAAGTATCCAAACCAATTGTTGAACCCTACTCCGTCTTCTTCACATATCTATTCAACTGGAGCGTTGATTGTAATCCTCTAGCAGTTTATATGTGTTGCTCCCCTTCCACCCGATACGGGCAAAATTCCTGAGAGAATAATCTGTTCAACTGTTATCTTCTTAAATTTCCCCAGCAACTGTCTGTATTTCTGTACTGTACTAGTTGTTCCCTCCATGTCTGCATTAATCGTCCCTATGTGTACTAGTACAGGCCCTCCCTGGCCATGCCCCAATACGTTATCTATCTTTTCAGTCACACATTCTAGCCTAGTTCCAGGAAGACAGAAAACGACATCGTATCCCATGATTCTGTTTTTGTTTTCGCAAAAATCAGTCGCTCAGAAGTACGCTTTCTGTTCTCAATGGCGCTCAATCACTGCCCCAGAGTAGCTCTTTGTTTGTATCTACAGGGCTGTTGATTACCCGCCTGCCATTCTGTCTTCCGTGGCTTTTTTCTCTTGACATCTTTCTTGCCTTAATATTCCATGTTATCGATTTTCCTTCCCATCTACACATCTTCCTTTACATCTACTCTCACTTCCTTCCTTCCCTTTATCGTTCCTCCTGTCAAATGTACTTCTCTCCTGTCCCATCTGCTCTCTCTCTCCTCTGTTCCCGTCCTGTATATCGCTGTCTGTCGTTCTTACTAGAACCTCTTCCCTTGCAATAACCTTGCCTCACTTTCTAGTAAGTACAGGTGTATGAATATTTTGTCGAAAGCTAGATTACCCTATTATCACCCACTAAGGTAATCTACTAAAAAATGCTGTTGACTAACAAACTTTAACTAAAACTGCTACTTAATATATGCCTAGTACTACTTTATGAATAAATATGAATAATACTTATCCATCAATAATTCTCTTTGTTATTTAACTTTTATACACCAACATGTCAATGATCTACATCCGTCCATGTAATGTTCCTGCCATCTACGAGAGTTGTGCCTTTGCGTAATTTTGGCGCAACAATATCAAGTATCGGACATTTACGTTAACCAGAATAAAACTCACCTGAGTTGACTGCGTGCGTTGCTGCCGTTCATAGAAGCATACGGAATGACATCCGCTCTTGGTCACGAATCTGCTCCAGTCGAACATCCAGCGGCTATCCTTCGAGAGCATTGGTAGCTCGCACGGACAAGTAGTAGTAGATTCCATCAGGTTTGTTATGTTGGCCAGTTGTGTCATTTCCGCTTTGTACCAGTTCAAGCAACTCACGTGACCGGAAGACGTAGTCGAAATCGTGAGTGGAAAGAAGAATGTGCCTTTCTCGCCTGAAACAGAACATCATGTAATAAACTTAGCGATGACAACAATACACAATTATGTAGAACTACTGATTGATTTAGCATAGTACGAAGAAATAAAAAAGCGCTTACAAAAACGCATACAAATAAGCAAAGTGTTCAATGAAAAGAAAAGTTAATAAACGTATGCGCGCACACGTTTACACAACACATGCGCGTATGCAAGTATATGTCAATTTCACAACAGCATTTAATAATTCACTCAAGTTAAATCATGCAAATATATTCACAGGAGCAGCTACTTAAACTACTGCTTCTTTTGCTCTCGTAATACACAGTGCATTCTTGTTTTCACAGTGTTAATTATACTGCATGTTTATATATATACATTGAGAATTAAATAAGAATATTTGTAGTTTAATAATTACACACACTATGTACTAGATACACTTTCATTTCGTAGACTATCAGTGATAATAGGTTTTTACAATAGGTGTTATAATCATACGTTAAACTTGCAACCGGCAACGTTGGCCAATCAATCCTTCTGATTTTATATTGCTAGATTAAATATACACACTCCTTAATACAAATATTCACAATGAACTTATTTCATATCTTGACAATTAATAAACAGCCGGATGACACTCTGTCGTACACTGAAACAAAACACAGACACATATAGAAACGGTCGGACTGATGGACAGATGGAAGCTTGATAAGTTATAAACCGAAAAACTACAACCAGCAATAACGAATATATAACCCAGCGTTTGACCATTTCATAGAACTGGTTATTCCTGGCAGCAATTACTTAATATTGTAAGCAAGTTTTCTTTAAGTCAAGCAAAATTACCGGAGTTTCCTTCTATGTCTGCGACGCGAAAGGGGCTCGAGGTATTTGAAACCTGTATGGTTTCCGAATGGATCTTGCCGTTCTTTGTCAGGTAATACCCAAGGAAACTAGGCCGAACACTCACAGGATTGTCCGAGCCGGTTGGGTCGTAAATATAGACCACGTACGTTTTCTTCTTTTCTCTGTCGCTCATTAACACCAATTGAAAGGTGATTGGCTGTCAACATCAGGCAACAAGGATCAGCTTATAGTTTTGCAGTAGTGCGTGAGTGTGTGACCTGTTTTTGTCCTGCCCCGCAGTCGTTGGTTTTCACCTTTGTATCTTAGCCGGCTAATTGTTGGCAAGGGGTGTTACAACTGCTTATGTAACAATCGCCTGTTATTTTAGTAAAAATAAATGGCCAGATAATGTAATAAAGACGCCTGATAATGTAATAGCTGTCTGGTAATATAATAATTTCACCTGATAATGTAATACACTTGCTGCCTGATAATATAGAAATGTTTGCCTGATAATGTAATAAACCGCTCTTGCCTAAAAATGTAATAACTTTCACCTGATATTGCAATAAACTGTTCTTGCCTGATAATGTAATAACCTTCACCTGATAATGTAATAATGTACATGTTTCATATAATACTTCTGTAGTCGTTTTCGTGGACTTGATGTTTCATGCCCAACGCATTTTGTCTATTTCGTTTATCGGGCAATACTGCAATTTATGCTAGTGTGATCGTTTTTAGTTTATATCCAATACGCTGGTTCCAAAGCTGAAGTAAGTTTTGTTTCAGCAGTTCAGAGTTTGCGGTAACAGTAGCAGCTGATAAGATAGTGACTCCATCCTAAATAATTACCTTCCTTAGAATTTCTTTTCACGCAGAATGCATGGAAGTTAGGTTATCATTCCGATAAGTTAGGAAGGAGGCAAGGACCTAGAGAGGGAAGGAGATATGCAGAGAGGAAGGGGGGGACGGGGAGGGAAGGATGGAGAGAGGGAGGGAGATTTAATGACAAAGAACGCAAACCAATTTACGTCATTATGTCATAAAGTACACACACAGAGTATTTGTTGCTTTGATATTTACTGGCACTCACATTATATGTCTTCGGTCACACATATGACAAAAACGGACCTGCAGAACATTACAAATCTGGCGTGGAAAGTATTCCCTTATCAAACTTCAAAACAGTTTAACTAAAAACAAATTTAATAATTAAAAACTAAATTATGGAAACAATTTAATTAAATAAATGGTTAAAATATGACGTATTCATCCCAAATTAATGTTTACTGTATAATGTTTGTGAAAAGGTCATATTCGATTTAGTACCTATTTTTCCTGGTATTTCACATTTCACCATAAGCATTAGGAAACATCGGTTTAACAAGACTCTGAACACATCTTTCGATGGGATATTTAATTTTTGCAAGCAGATTGTCTGAATAGTTCCTGTCAGTGAAGTACGTCTGTAGCGACATCCAAGTTTGGACAATTTTGTAAGAGAACATTAATTGTAGGAAAGGTTGTATTGTGATTTTACATCTAACCAGAAGATGTCCGTAGTTATGTCCCTTGTATAATATCGGTTACATTTGCATCGGTTCACTAATCAAACTAATACTTGTAGATGTATGTACGGGTGTGTATGTGGGCAAGTGTGTGCGTGCGTGAGTGTGTATATATTAAATTGTAAACTCAGCAATATAAAAATAGCATACCTTGTTACGAGTAGAGTCGTTATCCAATATAGGAAAGTTGTTTACCCACGTGACCACCAGCACCCAGTCGGGATTAACATCCTGGTCATCTGAGTATTTTTTGATGAATTCTTTAGCTAAGTTCATAATGGCATCCGTTCTAGTTTTCTCGGCAGTGTTAGAGGCAGTAGTTTTGTTGTCGTACGCATGGTAGTATGTCGTGCTGTTTTTTGTGCAGTCGCTGTCAGCCCAGAACGGGGCTAGTACGCCGAATCCGTGACGTCTGGCGTATTTTTCCTTTCCTTTTCCCATTGTCTCCATTATGTTTACAGGAGGATTCCTTTTAAGAAATCGTTGGCACAACGACAAGTAACCGTGTGTGTATATCTGTAAAGGAAGATATAACAACATCATATGTTTTCAATGTGTATTTAAATGATAACGACGCTAGCTACATATATACCATTGCCTAGTTTGAAGCGTTGACTGGTTTTTAGCTTATGGTATGGTGTACTTGCATGCGTATTCAAGGGCATAACAATATTGTTAATTGTGTCACGTTACCGATATTATTCAGACCATTATTGTATTACATTTAGGGCGCGCGAGTCATCGTAAATTAACAGAGCGGTGGGTTGGAGGATTGTAAGGTTGATTAATAATTATAACTTTAAATATACAGCATCATGATGATAGGCAAGATTTAAGCGTTGATATTTCAGTAGAGTTCTATGGTGTTTAAAATTACAAACTCGGTTTTACCTCGAAATATTATATTTCTCAGAAATATATTAACCACATTTGTATAAACATATTTTGAACTGGCTTTGAGAAACGTGTTATCACCAAGAATATGTCTTCTGACGAACATTGGCATTTATATGTGCCTGTATGTATGGATATGTCTGATTAATGTAAGCATAACACTGCGCCATCGACTATGACTGAAAATGAAAGTAAGCACCCATGTCTTCAACTTATCTAATCAAGAAGTTAAGCACTGTCTTCAACAAATATGTCTGAATAAGAACGTGAGCAGTAAACTGTACAATGTGTACCTGCAACATTGCTTACTTTCTTTGTCTGATAAGAAAGGAAAACACCGCAGTGAGTCTTTATCAAGTGTTTGTCTCTCATAAAGAAAGTAAATCTTGTTATGTGTCCTTACCACGAGTCTGTCTGTTACGAAGTCGAACAGCTTCACAGGCGGGCGAAACAACAGTGGTCTGGAAAGTCCGAGACGGAATCTCTTGGAGCACTTGATTTCTTTGTCATTCGCAGCCTTCCCATGTGTAGCCATTCTTGACCGAATAGGGGGATCAGTTGTACCTACTAACAACAGAACGCTCAATTATCCAAGGCAATTGGGACATTCGTGGCTCATAGGGTAATGACGCATGTCTCTGATCAGCATATGGTTAAATGCTATCAGTATAAACATACACACACACATATACATACACGCACATATATATATATATATATATATATATATATATATATATATATATATATATATATATATATATATATATATATAGTTATATATATATATATATATATATATATATATATATATATATTATATTTTATATATCTATTGTAATTTATACAAAAATATTTAGATATATTTATGTATATATTAATATATATATATATATATATATATATATATATATATATATATATATATATATATATATATATATGTGTGTGTGTGCATTGTGTATAGTAGGTATATGTAAGAACATTAAATATATTTGAAGGCTAACCTACAATTTCGCCTGTGAATAACTAACATTATATTTCCACGTATATATATATATATATATATATATATATATATATATATATATATATATATATATATACACACACACACATATATATATATATATATATATATATATATATATATATATATATATATATATATATATATATATATATATATATATATATATATATATATTTATATATATAAATATATATATATATCACACACACGCACACACGCACACACACACACGCGCACACACACACACACATATCATATTTTATGTCGATACCTGTTTGCGTATGTGGATTTTATTCGCATATACTGGTGCCCGTACATGGGAGTGCGCATGTATCAATTAATTTGTATTCGTTGAAACGTGTACAAACTATTAATAGCAATTTGTTTATCTGTTGGACATACAACAGTATTGCATGATCGAGAATCGGTCGATCATCCATAGAATGCAAGTTGATGAACTTGTCACATGTACGAGATATGTTCTGATTTCCACCCGGCCTATGACCATGCATGGTGACCAGACGGACCAATTTATCAAGTGACTAACCGAGGTCTCTGATTCAAAAAGTAAATATTTTGGGGTGAATACTCATAGCAATATTTGGATAAATCTATATCCCAATAGATGGTAAATATGTGATAGTATTGCATGACTCACAGTTTTATGTGAGAATTCATTATTTTTAACACAAGTTCAGCGAAATTGCTAAAGAGGTGGATTAAGACAAGCCACTTTACAATAATGCGTATACACCTCAGGAATATGACAAATTTATAAACAAATGTGGGCGAATGGTTCTACTTCAGAGCCACATTAACACTATTTTAATATCTTGAGAATTATGGATGTTATGACATTCTATCTACCATAACGTAACATGCAATCGAAGCCATTCGGGTTTTCATCAATACAATCACTGAAATACCTTTGTAATGACCGCATATCATTTCCGGTTTGATTTTTATATATTGCTAGACATGGACAAAAGGTGACAGCATTGTAAAATTCAATGCTAATCTTTTCCCATTTCTACCACAAATATTTTTCTATAGAAATTACTGAAGGGGTGATAACACAAAGCCCAATATATAATCATTATTGTCCTAGGTGGAAGAAATGTGCACAGAATATGGCAAGTATGTCCCTGTATTCGTCCATATCTGGATTGAAATAATAAATAACAGAGTTTAAAACAATGTCAAAATGCATTGCTTCTTTGGAGGTTATTCCAGAATCAAGTAACAGACGCCAGGCGAATTGAACATCATGTTATTATTCAGATGAGCGGCGTATGAGGTCATCATCACGGACCAACCTGTGTCGCAGTGCGTTCCGGTGTAACCATCGACACAGCCACAAGTGTACGAGTTCACAGCGTCAGTACAACTTGCTCCATTCATACAAGGATTGCTGTCGCATTCGTCGATACCTGCAACCAAAGGCCATAGTCTAAATTGTGCAAGCACGAGTTTTTCGAGACATTGGCACGCATGTCAGGTATCACAATTGTATCAAACTGCTTTTAACATCATCCCAATGATTGATTTTGTTAAATGGAATCCTCCTATTTTAGGCTTTCGACAGTAGATCAAAATAACTTATTTCTAGCTAGCAACTTTGTGTGACCTCATTGAATGCTCTTATTGCACAAGAGTATTAGTCTATATTCCTTGATATTTACAATATGTATTACCTGAGAAATATAGTGTGACATCACAGTTTTTAAACCATTTCCCATTTTTGCCGTTACTGTTTTTCAAAGGAAATTACTGTAGGGGTGATCACAGTTAAACCACCAAAATCTAGTAATTCTGCATCCCAGAGGAATGAAATGTGCATGTGATATAGCATCATGTAATGTGGTAAACAGTATCAACATTATTTAATATCATAAGTACTGTATATTTTATACTACTTTATCTGCTGCATCAGAAAACGAAATCCTGATAATTTAGATTTTCTATAAAAGAACAAAATGAGTGATATGTCTTGCTAACAATCTTGTTTATCTTCGCTGGAGGTTATTATTGTACTAATATGTTGGTCTGCATCTACAAATATGAAAACTATGTGATAGCATTGCAAAACACCCAGTATAGTAAAATAACTAACTACACACGCACACAATAATATAATTCCCTACGTACCAGTGCCAGTTTCCAGAACCAATAACTAAATATTTAGCATCATGATTTTGCAAGAGACGTCTACGTCGCAAGATTTGACTGCGAATAAATTTGACTGCGAATAAGTTTTTTTTTATAAATAGTTGCCTATCTACAAGCAATGGAGTCCATCGTTTCGTTCGCATTTCTTAAGTACCATCCCTTCCCTCTGTAATCGGGGGCAAGCAGCACCATACAATATAATATTATAGTCATGCAGAATAATTTGTTCACATCATGACATTCCCCTAACAGCGGTTCTGATAAATATGTCATGGTACCATGTGAACAATGTGTTTCAACACGTTGTATTTGTACAGCATCGAAGAGAATAGCGAAGTATTTGTCGGGATGGTCAAGGACGAACCTGTCTCGCAGTTCGTTCCCGTGTAACCAACGACACAGCCACAAGTGTACGAGCTCACAGCGTCAGAACACGATGCTCCATTCATACAAGGACTGCTGATGCATTCGTTGATATCTACGACAGAAAACATTGCCGTTTGAAAACAGGCACAAACACCATTATAAATAAATAAACATAATTATATATATATATATAATATTTTTTTTAAAAAGGGATATTGCAAATTTGCCTCGATATATTTGAATGTCCATAAAATGAATATATAAAATTAAATATATATATTTGAATATATATGGTCATATATATTCATATATATATATATATATATATATATATATATATATATATATATATATATATTAGTATGTGTGCATATAAAAGGGTAATATGTATATATAGCGCAATATCCTACTACTGAAAGTGTTTTACATTCATGGTTATATATATATATATTTATATATATATATATATATATATATATATATATATATATATATATATATATATATATATATATATATATATATATATATATATATATATATATATATATATATATATATATATATATATATATATATATATGATAAACACGATCAATAATTGACATCATTGACAAAGACGAAGCTGCAGGCATTGCCAAACATCTGAAACGAGCTTACAGAAGACTGTTATAACCGGCGAGTTGACAAAACACCGAGAGTTTCGTATTCTGATGGCATCGCCAGATATCTGAAAAAGCACACTGGCGACTGTATCAGGCGGTAGGTCGGTGACATCCCCGGAACAAGTGTTTCATCGTCTTTAGTCTTCGTCAGATATCTAAAGAGAAGTTCACATAACGCAATTAATCACACACCGATGGTGTTAGAACGTCTCCTGTCAACGCGAAGCGTAAAGTTAAGGGGTCCTGTTGGAGTAGAAAGACGGAAACAAAACAAAAACCCTGTAGACCACCTGGAGAAGGAAGATTCGCGATTGCAATCAACCTGTGTCGCAGCGCGTTCCGCTGTAACCATCGACACAACCACAAGTGTACGATTTCTAAAGGGGTGAGCAGACATAACCCATTATAAAATCATTTATAACTGTTCCAGGTGGATGAAATGTGCAGAGAATAGTGCAGGCATTCAAATAACAAATATCAAATAACAAACTTAAGACAGTGAAAAAATGCATTGCTTCATAGGAGGTTTATCTTGCATTAAGTAACTGACGCCAAGCGAATTGAAAATAATGTTATTATTCAGATGAGCGGCGTACGGTGAACACTTGACGTCATTATCAAGGACGAACCTGTCTCGCAGTGCGTTCCCGTGTAACCATCGACACAGCCACAAGTGTACGTATTCACAGCGTCAGTACAACTTGCTCCATTCATACAAGGATGGCTGATACATTCGTCGATATCTGCAAGCAAAGTCAATAGTCTAAATTGTGCTAACACGAGTTTTCCCAGACAATGGCATGCATGTCAGGTATCGTAATTTTATTAAACTACTTTTAATATCATACGAATTATTGATTTGTTATCATTTGTTTAGCCAAGTCAATCAATGGAATTCTTCTCGTTCAGACTTTCGACGAAATATCAAAATCACTTATTTCTGGCTAGCAACCTTGTGTGGCCTCATTGAATGATCTTATTGCGCAAGAGTGTACTTCTATATCCCTAGATATTTATAATACGTGTTAGCATTGCAAAGCATCCATTTTTACATGTGAAATCCTTTCCATTTTCGCCATTACTGTTTTTCAGAGGAAATTACTGTAGAAGTGATCAAAGATAAACCACCATAAACTAGTCATTCTCTGTCCCAAGAGTATGAAGTGTACATGTGACACAGCATCTTGTAATGTGTTAAAAAGTATCACAATTATTTAATATCGAATCATTTTAGCGGTAATTATTGAATATATTGCTAGATAAGGAAAATAGGTGATAGCATTGCAATGGTCAAAGTATTCGCTGTGAAATCACTCGTGTTAACCTTTTAGAAAATAATAATGTTACGGGAATATATGTATGATCATCCTTCAGTAATTTCCACTGATAATTCATGTTCGTACGAACTGTCTCCATTTGTGTTTATACGCATCACTTACTGCCTGCATCCCAAAAGCAAACTGCGTGTCAACCCACCTACCCTGTCTCCCTTCGGGTCTTCCCTCTTTCACTCGGCTTGTAACATTTCCACTTCGGCGTTACATAATCTATGCACACGGCTCAACCAACGAGCACTGCACGGTGCGTGGAAGGTGACCGTCACTAAACGTAGGGCATATCTCGCCTGATAGTTGGACACCGCCCGAGGGCCAATCTTGACTGCGGGCCAGTGCTTGCGGGACGTATGCTTACAATCATGTCTGACGCTGACCTTATCGTGGTTGTTGTGTTAATAGTAAAACATTATCTAATGAATTTCCAAAAATATGTGAAACGATCATGCATTTAGAAAACAAAATGGACGAATCTGAAGAGAAAGCTGTAATATGTAAGCAACTATAGATGCCTTGTAAATCGGAAGACAAAATGGCCTTTAGTTTGCATTAAATATGTAGACCGGTAAGATAATGTTTTGAATTGATATATAAATTATACTATAAACACGGTAAAAATTAATGTATTTACCTGTTTGGCAGAAGAAAGGAATAACCATGCTACAGTTATTGTCTTTCCAGCGGAATCCTGAGGAAGTTCGAATGAGACTGAGACATGTCTCTGATTTCTTATGCGGTGTTCCACTCCGCCAGTTTGTGTAGAGTATGTCGCGTCCTGAGTTAACCAAAATCAATCAAATAAATCATAGTTGTTTGCTCTATGTCAATAAGTGGAAACTTACATTTTATTGTCGTCACGTAAGAGTGGGACTCTCAAATGACCAGAAACACGGCAGCCAATAGTCGGTATTATATTGCTATGTTAAGTAATCAAGCATCATGATTTCATGTAATAATCATTCCAGTGAAATGGATGGCAATAATAAATTATGTAATGCTATATAAACATAGAACGTCGTAACATTTCTGCACCACTGCAGTAGTCTACAAGTCTGGAGTGTGACAGATGTAAGACGTTTTGGCATACTGGTTATACAAGAACGATTGTTAATTATTATTCCTTCATTACTTTTCAACTAAGCCGGTAGATATAATTCCAATTTGAAACCTACTGCGAATGTCAAGTTTGTGAAAAATTGCAATAGCGACGACACAGCTACATGTTTCAACAGTGTATCATTATTTCGTTGTATTAAACATAGTTTAGGGGATGCATTGCGTCGTCGATATGGTTGCTCCTCGCCACAATGTTCACATACCGTCTTGCCACCGCCAGCGCACGTTCGACCCACCGAGCCACCATCCATCCATACTAGGCACTCGAGTTAATGTAAACGCTTCGGGGGGTGTTTTCGTAAGATAATCATAAAACTCCTTCGTGTCGACCTACCACCATGAATAAACACGTCACAATCGGTCAAAGAGGACAGATCAGATTTTGGTTGTCATTTGCAGTGTTCTTGACTTGTACAATTGCTCCAGACTGGTATCGGGTGTACAGCACATAGCGAGTTTGCAAGAAATTATGTATATTCTGTTAAGTTTTTCTCTGTATTTGCCTGAGAGATTTCCTCACCAGCAAACAAGATCGAACGGCATAACACTTTTTACAAATTAATCGTGGAACACAAATAAAATATTTATGTCTATGTGCAAGGGGTGAGTTTTCTCAGGAAGTACAATCGTTACTGGCCTTTCTTATATAGATTCATTGTAATATCATCCCACCTTAGATTGTCATCGATTGTTGTACCCAGATGTTTATAGGAATGCACAATTTCTATGTGTTGCCCATTATTGTTGACAGGAGTGGGGTGATTTACACCTGATCGGAAGTCTATTACAAGTTCCTTGGTTTTGAAAACATTTAACTCAATGCAGTTGGCCACACACTTTGACACAAAGTAATCTATGTCATTTCTATAATCAGTTTCGTCGTCAGACAGCAGACCGACAAGTGCAGTGTCGTCTGCACACTTGAAGTGGTGATTGTTTGAATATGCACTTCTGCGTGAATTAGTGTACATGGTATACACAAATGGCGACAGTATACATCCCTGAGTAGTTCCAGTGGAGATAGACACATGCGACGAACACTCGGCACTGACATTCACATACTGAGAGCGGTTGGCAAGGAAACTGTGTACAAGCCTGACAAATTGTTTACCAACACCAAGATCAATATGTTTTTTGATCATCAAAAGCGGCTGGATGATGTTAAAAGCTGACGATATATCAACGAATAGTATTCTGGCATACGTTCAATGTGTTCAAGAATGACATTTAACATTGACAAGGTGGCGTCTTCAACACTAAGTTTAGTTCTGTAAGCAAATTGCAACGGGTAAAGTAGATTTTCAACCTGGGGTAGCATATATTTCAACACTATTCTCTCGAACGATATAATCAGCAGTGATGTGAGAGCAATAGGTCTATAATCATTAAGAAGAACAGGGTTATGCTTCTTAAGTATTGGCACAATCTCTGCGGTTTCCACTGGAGCGGAAACTTAACGTACATAGTCAGTGCAACTTAAAAAAACGAACTGAAATTAATGACCAGCCAGGATGAATGGCTGAATGATAGCAGTTGAGAAATGCACACCAGTGAATGTTTTTTACAACTATACTTTATATCAGTATTTGGTAGAGCAGAAACCAATGCGGCTAAGAAGCACATGACTGTGAGAGAGAGGAGTGCACCTGGGCATCTTTGAGGAGAAGCACTAAACACTAAACACACTCAAACGTTAGCGTATCATCGATTTGTTATTCCTGTTTTTCTGACGTTGTTAGCGCAGTCGTGCACATCACACGGTTCGCCGTCATTTGTGTGTCAGTAGGCATAGTGCAAATGCACACACCTGCATTTAATATACGAAATGTAAGCACATTTTTTCATAAATGTAAACGAGACGTTCATACGTATTCTGATGTAGTTCATAGGCTTATCAACATAGATGAATATGTGTCTTGGTAACCGTCAACGGTACATTATTGATTTTTAATTTTGTAAACATACTAACACACAGTTTTATGTATCGGTAGAGACTGAATTATTTGCTGCATATTATTTTCACACAGAAACACAGCACGGCTACAAGTACGTTTCAAATAGAACCGTTTGGAAACTGGGCACACCTGTTCCCCTCTCAGCTACTGGTCACTTTTTACCATACGCCTTTCGAAGTTGCTATGTATAGTTGGTGAGTGTTAACAGTGAAGCAGATAACTTGAATGAACAAACTACACCTGCCCCATATCTGTTTTCTAGACATGATCTGCTTTCTGCACATAATATAAATTAAACTCTACTTCCAGATATTGGACTGGGCCATTACAGGGCGTTAACAGTTCAACGACGCTCATGCGCTGGGGGGGGCGGTTTATGGTCTCTTGAAATAAACATTATCATTGTATTAAAAAGACGTTAATAAAGTTATTTTTCTATGACTCACCGGTGAGTTTTAATATATATACATATACAGGTCATCCTCTCACGAGTAATCATTATTGCAAAATACGCTGGCGAAATGAAGGTAGAAAGGAAGGAAGGAACGAACATATGAAGATTAAAAAACAGAGTGGTATGTGGATTGGTAGAAAAGGTAGGCCTGAAAGACGCGCCCTGTGCTCACAGTTATTTATCTCAGAAGTAGAATTGATCAGGAGAAAGACTTGTAATTGTACTTGTATGGCAGCTATTGTATGCAGACGACCATGCAACGGCAGCCGACGAGGATGGAGATCTCCAACAAGAACAACTGACAGAATAGAAAGGTATGTTCTGCAGATTGATCGGCAGTTTGGAGAAAACGGAGGTAATCTGGTTGAGACAGCAACACATATAAATGGAAATACACTTGGAGGGGAAGAAAGTACAAGAATGATACAATTAATGAATAACAAAGATACCACTTTATATACCTGGGTGAAGGGATGTGAGCACCGTAGCGCAGATACACTTAGGCGAATGCGACAGAGGCAAACATTTAAAAGAAAATTGAAGGTATGATGGGAGACAGACACATCTCGCGTAAATGCAGTGGCAATATCCTGTGTTCATGTTTTGTTACCCCGGGATAGACCTAGAGATGATGGCACTGGGGGAGAAACAACAAGAGATGGTGCAGATTCAAAAACAGTGCCGCAGTGCCGCAGTGCCGCAGTGCCGCAGTGCCGCAGTGCCGCAGTGCCGCAGTGCCGCAGTGCCGCAGTGCCGCAGTGCCGCAGTGCCGCAGTGCCGCAGTGCCGCAGTGCCGCAGTGCCGCAGTGCCGCAGTGCCGCAGTGCCGCAGTGTCGCAGTGCCGCAGTGCCGCAGTGCCGCAGTGCCGCAGTGCCGCAGTGCCGCAGTGCCGCAGTGCCGCAGTGCCGCAGTGCCGCAGTGTCGCAGTGTCGCAGTGCCGCAGTGCCGCAGTGCCGCAGTGCCGCAGTGCCGCAGTGCCGCAGTGCCGCAGTGCCGCAGTGCCGCAGTGGCGCAGTGGCGCAGTGGCGCAGTGGTACAGTAGCTAGAGCTCCCGACTAAGAGAACCCGGGTTCGAATCCTGTGCTGCCATGTAGAAAAGGTATGTGGTGTCTACAAAATGTCCTCGACTTTTGGATTGTGAATAAGACTTTGTCGCTGAAAGGAACGACCTGGTGTTGTTCAGGAAGAAAGTGGTGTCGTTTCGGTTTCTAGCATTACGCAAGACAGCACAACACTTCCTGGTACTCTTTTGTGGTACATGGTACACTTTCTGATACTCTTCGGTGGTACGTGGTCACGCAAATCTGGTCTCTCGGCTATGAAACCTATCAAGAATGCACTCCGGATCTGGTTGATAGACAAATTCTGCACCTTGCAACATCCCACTCGCCCCAGGGTTCAGCCGTTTGTCGAAGAAATTGCAACATCACATTTTACGTTATCTTGTTCGTGTACTCGTGGTGTTTTAGCGTCGACGAACAATTGGCACTGGACTTTCTAAACAAGGTTTATGAAGACTGATATTTCCAAAACGCTGCCTTTGAATACATTTATATTTGTAGTTGTTCTTTACTCA
>OZ024854.1:18472554-18475054 GCA_964017155.1 Oasisia sp. SBJ-2009
GAAAACGGCTAATTTGATTAATGTAGCGCAGGTAGAAAGAGCAAGCACTGCTAGTTTGCGACACATGCTTCATCATGTCAAGTATAGGTGCCTATTGATGCAAACACCGATACACAGAACACACCGCGAAACCGTAATTGTAACCATACCAACGCTGATCACAGACAGGCGTCATTATCCTTAGCGCGACCACTTTCTCAATTACTTAGGATAATTGAGCGAGGCTACTCACAGGTCGGCAAATGCTCAGGGTGTCTACGTCCAGTGATGGTTACTTTAATAGTGGTCGGACAATTCCATGCTTCAACGATTTCGGGATCACTTCCTCGTCCAGAGAAGCATTTGTGATCCCTGTGATGGCAGGCACAATACCGGTGATGTTGTCATGCAGTTAGCTGATTTGCAGGAAGAGGATCCAACACGCACGTTTTGTTAGTAGCACTACAAATCGCTGTGGGAGGATCTTATTTAGTAGTGTACGTGTTCCGATACACTATGGCAACTCCGCAACCACGACCACGACCACAGGGACGTGACACATAGTGGAATGTGTAGCCGGGAGGCAAACGTTCAGCCATGATTGTTCGTCTCCGGTTTGTTTTAGCCACGTCTCGGTGATTGCCAAACTATCCCAATCCTGCTGTATGACCGGGCCTGAAGGCGTGAACATATCCATCGTTGTATCGGCGAACGAGATTGATTCAGTGAGCATAAACAAAGGACTTCTAAGTAGTTTTGATAAGGAAAACAAACTTCTCTTTTACGGTACACGCGTGTAATGAGGCTTCTCTTGTCGTCAGGGGTACACCTGCACTGATGTGTGCGTGAGTGTGTGTGCGTGCGTGTGTCTGTGCGAGTGTATGTGCGTGTGTGCGTGTCTGTATGTGCGTGCGTGCGTGCGTGCGTGCGTGTGTGTATTCATATTTATTATATATTTATATATACATACATATAATAAAATACACATATATACTAGAAATTGCGGCGGAATAACTAGGAATTGCTCATGTATTTCTGTACTGAACTACATTTCTTAAAAGTACTTGCACTCATAAAACTTATGGACCATGCTCTTGTACTAATATTTATTGTAGAGACTACTCATATTTTAGGAATACATCTGAGTACTTTATCAATATGTACTGGGAAAACTAAATTTATTAATAAAATGAAACTCCTGAAATATCTAAACGTTACAAACATTTCATTATTTGTTATTTCAGAAAGGATACCACATTTAATATTAATACAGTACACTCATTTTAAAGCATTTCTATGATTAATGATAACTAAACTTGGTTAATAAAAAAACAGTTATTCTGGATATAATAATTTGGCTGTTTTGTGCATATGAGAATATGAGTTGTCAAGAAGATCAATTTGAATGCACAGGAAACTGTTCATCATAAAGGGTCCGTGAGCAACATGCAATACAAACAGATAAGCTGATGCCTAGCAGAAACACACCCCAGCCAGAATCCTTTCGCGGGGACTGAGATGATGAAAGCAATCAAAGGTGATTATATTTGTCCTTGCTAATGAAAGCATTATTTTTCACTCCACTGAACCAAAACATTACAATTTTGTCTTAAGAAGAAAGTTAAAGCAATTAATGCAATAAGATGTACATGTTATGGGTCCAATAAATGTGATTTAATGAAAACGTGGAATGAGGAGTACTAATGTTTTTCCTGAATTAATGGAACATGCAGAATGGTGAATCAAAGCATAATTTATTTATTTCTAATCGATCCAAATAATGTTTCCCCCCAAAACCACATTGTTTAATTAAAACTGGATAAAGTATAATTTGTCCATAATTAAAGGGCGCTATTTTCAAATGTACGGTGTTTCAGTCATGTTATGAATATCATATTTCAGCGAGTGTCCTGAAAAAGCATGGAGGGACGGAAACGGAGGTCACGGCAGCTGTGGGAAGATGCCTCAAATATGCACCAGATCGAGCGGGAGGAAGTGGCCGAAAGGCACGAAAATAGAGTATTTTAGTTGCATCAAAATGTATCTATGTGCAATAAAACGATGCGACTTGTACCACGACATAATGCATATCTGTTTTAATTATATAGATATACTGATGATATTAAGGGAAGACACCACTTGATAAGTTTAATTTATTTTAACAGTAAAATGTTACAACCTACGTTTCTTCACGAAATAACAGTATAAATACTAACAATTGTCTTAAGAGTTCATAAGTGTACGTCTTATTCCTCAAGCAGTATACTGTCAACATTTGGGATTGGTGTCTCCGGGGGCCCCTTCAGTTCATTGAAATCCCCCAAATCGGTATATGACATCGAAACAACGTCGACACCCGACGTCGATACAATCTTCATATACAACGTGTTTGCAACGTTGTTTCGACGTCGATATGTGGCGTAACAACAACGTTGTTACTCGACGTCGGCAAAACGTTGACAACTGACGTCGATCCAACTTCCATACGCAACGTGTCTTCGACGTTGTTTCGACGCCAATA
>OZ024854.1:18480054-18487554 GCA_964017155.1 Oasisia sp. SBJ-2009
CGACGTTAGATACGAGGCATACAGGCGTCAGATCGACCTTTTCTATGCGATCACACATGTTTACAATAAAGGCTTTGGGTGTAATCGAGCATTATAATGCGTTATTGTGCGATATTCCGATAATCGAAGTCTTGTATTAAACTAAGTCATGACATTTAGGCATGCTTGAGCGATGTAATATCATAGCAGTTAAGGTAGTTTTTAGAGTGATAAGTATTTACACATATCTCTGTGCAGTATGGCATACGTCGTACATCAATTAATATAATATACATAACATTGGGCACTCAAGAACACGCGTAATTGTATATATGTTATGTTTTTTATTTCAGAGTTGTTTTCTCTCATTGCTCCAAGATATTTGTATAAGATGCTTGCTCAATATTTTTCAAATTCGGAAATTGAAAATTTTTTAATGCAAGACTTCGATTATACTTGATGTAGAAACAACCACACTTTAAGTGATCATAATCAATTATTCTGTGAACCAACGGCAACGATTCACGTGTACACTAGCAGGCAAACTAAACTGTTCTATGTTTAAAACACATTACCACCCTCACACTAGTGTCAGTCAAAGACAACGGTACACATACATGGGAGAAGTTTGCAAATCAATTGAACCTGCTTTCAAATATAACATAATTTAAAACACTTTAAATTAAACTTACTTTCTACATATTTGTGACATTCTAATTGATTATGGTGTGTGTGATTGTGTGTTTGTGTGTTTGTGTGTGCGTGTGCGTGTGTGCGTGTTTGTGTGTGTGCGTGCGTGTGTGTATGTGTGTGTGTTATTGTGTATGTGCGCATTCGAGCGTGCTTGCGTGCGTGCGTTTATATATGTATGTATGTACGGTTGTAGGGATGTACGTATTCACGTATATACGTACATACGTACATTATATGGAATAACTGATGTATGCATGTATGCATGTATGCCTGTATGCAGGTATGTATGTATGCGTCTATGCATGTATGTATGTATGTGTGTATGTACGTATGTATGTAGGGATATACGTATTCAAGTATATATATACTTGATATAGAATAAAGGCTGACATATATCTTAGATACACATTGCTATATTTACGTTCGCCCCAGTGCCATCCTGTCTTCTTCAAAGAACCTCCCAACCAAGCATGTGTCACCGTATTGTCGGTCACTAGGAGTCCGAGTAACTCGTGTGTAAAGTCGGAATCAACCGTAGCCAAGTACCCTCCATCCGACCGGCATACCAACTTCGCAGAAGTGAAATTCCTCTCTTCACTGAAATGTTTCTTGATGTATTTTACTTATTACTGAACATTTCTCAGTATAGTTCTTTTCTAGTCAAAGGTTTTAATATGTGAAATCCAACAACAGGATTTTTTTCCCAGTAGAGGCTTTCATCTGACGTTACACGCCGACTTATTCAGTACTAATTAGAAGAACACAATTGCTTTAAAAAAACTACATATTCTTATGTCTCTGTTTTATAGTAGTCTGTTAATACATGTTTTTACCTGATACTATGATGACAACAATCATAGCTCCCATCATTAAAAATAAATATGGTGATTTGTCAGATTATAATAACTAAAGGCCCATTGCCCTTGCCACAGTTGATAGCAAACTATTTGAGTCATTAATAGTATCCAGGGCTACCCCATTTCTCATTACATTTGACAATAAATTTGGATTTTAATAAAATCACTCTACTGAGATGCTCATATTTCTGTTAAAAGAACTTTTTCGAAACTATATTGCTAATGGGTTTTCTATGTATGTTACTATGTTGGATGCTTCCAAAGCCTTCGACAAAGTAAACCACAGCAAGCTTTTGGTAAATTAATTAATCGTGGCTATCCAGCTTTTCTTGTACGCATTCTATACCACTGGTATGGTACCCAACACTTTACCATCAGATGATGTCAGGGATTTTCTAACTTTTTTACTGTTTCAGATGGTGTTAAACAGGGTGGAATCCTTTCCCCCCATATGTACAATGTGTACATGGATGATTAAGTGTTAATCTAAACAAATTACAAATCAGTTGTCTTTATGCTGGCACCATAATCAAACACTTGATGTATGCTGATGACCTCTGTATTTCTTCTCCCAGTGTTGCTGGATTGAGAAACTTACAGATTGTTGTGCCATGTATGGCGAATTGTTTAATATTACTTATAATGTCAAGACGTCCCTTTGTATGGTTATTGACAACAAACCCCAGGACATGAACATTTTTCATTGTATCCATCTCAATAACCATCAATTACCTTATACTACGAAATGCAAATATCTTGGACATATACTCAACAATAAACTAACTGATGATGACGACATTGCCTGATAAAAAAAGATGCCTTTATGCACAAGCTAATGTATTAGCTCGGAAATGTTGTCTTTGGAAATTTTCCACCAAAATTAGTTTATTTCAAGCATACTGTGCCCTTATGTACACTTCTAGTCTTTGGTGCAAATTAAAAAAAAGCATTCAATAATAACCTCAGTATTGTACTCACCTTACCCTCAAGATGTAGTGCAAGTTTTATGTTTGCCACCAACTACATTAAATCTTTTAATGAACGCATTCGTTCATCCATATTTAGTCTTTTATGTCGTTTTCATATTAACTACCACCATACTGATATTCATTTTAAGAGCTGTATGTACACATACTGGAGGTGGCTGTTATACATGACATTTGTATTGTATTTTTTAATCACATTGTATTTTTTATTTTTACAACTTATTTAATTAATTTCTTGATATATTTATTCATAATTGTTCTTAACTTTACACTTATTTTTTTTACATTGATCACATCATTGCTTTGATTGTATTATTTGTATTATATTTTTTTATTGTATTTAATGTAGATATATGGTCGACATTAATGTCTAAATTCAACAAATTAGCCATCACGGACTATGCAGACTGATAATCACATAACAGACTGGGAGGGAGCGAACATCATTGATAATGAGCCAAGCAAGATAACCCGGCAAGTAAATGAAGCCATCTGGATCAGAAAGACAAAGACACAAATGAACAGAGATCAGGGCAATTACGTGTATTATGACGTAATTTGTCACTAGTACTGAAGAAGTCGGCCTGTAACGTCAGCCGAAAGCCGCTATTGGTAGAAAGAAATATCTCGTTTGTGGCTATGAAAAACGAAAACGTTTGATTGATGTTTTTAGCATTTGTACCATTTGTTTTGTAACTCTCGTTTGCTAAAGTAATAAAACTGCCGCCATATTGATATTAGTAAGCCTATTCATGCATGTTTTAAGCAAATACAAATTTCGCTTTGTACGTACATTAACAACATGGGTTAATTCTTATACTGGATATCTTAACTTCGTTACTTCACAAAAGGTATATTAGCAGTCTGTATTTAATAGTGATAAAACAATATATTTTACTACGTGTTTATCAGTGTATCGTGGTAATAGCAAAGTTATCTCATCATAAATTGGAAATGAATAATACGATTTGTTTCATAATCAAATTAATGAATACTTACGTATAGAATTTGAAGCACTTGCCACGAGAGTAAACGTATCCCTTTGGGCAACTTGTTGCTAAACAAAGCAATGTGATTATCACAGTAGTCAATAATACTGTTGTAATGTGTCAATGAATTTAATATATTTACCCTGCAACTTACAGTTTATGTTATCTACAGTTATGTTGATTCACCCGATTATACCATACCAGAATATTCGTATACATTGCTACCGATAGAATATATGTGATAGGATTGCAAAGTTAACAGTATTCTCTGTGAAATCACTCTTTTGAACCCTTTCGTATTTCTGCAATACCAGTGTTTCCGTGTAAATTATTGAAGGAGTGGTCATGCATAAACCATTATAAAATATATATTTCATGTCCAAGGAGCGACGTTTGCATATGATATGACAAATATGTCATATTTCATAAACATATCAAATTTATGTTACTGTCTGGAGAAATGTGGTTTTATAGCACTTAATATACTGCGTCTCAAAATGAATCCTCATTATTCAGACTTTCCACAATATCACAAAATCGCTTACATGTCGGGCTAGTAATCTGATTGTATTATAATGTTGGATGAGATCCGTAGGCATGGAACACATAGTAGTTCCTTTATTCAAAACAGTTAACATATTTTTAAACAATCACATTTCTTAGGTAACATATTTGTGAAATAGACGCTTTTTGTATTTAGATTTAAATGCATTTATAGTGTTTATGTTTTGTGTCATTACACAGATAATTCCACAGTTGTACTCCGTTATACGCATAAATTCATCGAGATTAATCGATCTCAATGTGGAATGAACACGTATTCTTTATAGATCGTGACAGGCCTCCAGTGAATACGTCGTTTTCCGCGTGATAGCAATGCAAAGCACACATAATCATAATCATAATCGTCGCATTTCTATAGCGCTGTTCCAACGTTCATTGCTCACAGCGCTGTACAGAATGTTCTTGTAAAGAAATAAGTCTTTAATTTTACTTTAAACGTAGCAGTGGACATAGGTGACAATGTCAGATGATGCGGTAGTGCATTCCATAGACTTGGGGCTGCCATGCTGAAAGCTCTGTCACCCCAGCAACGCCTTGTGCGTGGCACACACAATAAACTGTGTTCGCTGGAGCGCAGCGACCTAACCGGCTGGCGTCGGCTTACACAGTGTGCAATGTAGTCAGGTGCTTGGCCATTCAGTGCTCGGTGAGTGAGTAGCAGGATCTTGAACTCAACTCGCACCGCTATCGGCAGCCAGTGTAACTTCTTTAGCAATGGTGTAGCATAACTATATCTCATAGCGCCGTCGATCAAGCGGGCTGCCCAGTTTTGTATTTTCTGAAGCCGTTGCGTTTGCTTCAGAGGCAGTCGATAGAACAGTGCATTGCCAATATCCAGTCTGCTTGTGACAAATGCATGAACAATTTGCTCTGTCGCTGCTGCTGTCAGAAACCGTCGGATCCTCGAGATGTTGCGGAGGTGGAATATGGCTGACTTGCATACAGCAGTCAGGTGAGACTCCATCGTCATCTCAGCATCAAACTGCACACCGAGATTTCGAACAAAGTCAGTCACCCTAACCACACAGTCACCATCACGTAACGATTGCAGCGTGAATTTCTTCAGCTGTTGAGCTGAACCGTATACGATTACTTCCGTTTTTGAATCATTCAATTTCAAGGAGTTTGTCTTCATCCAACTCCTGATTTCTGTAACACATTGTTCAATGGTCTCAACAGCCGCGACAATGTCCACCTGATGGGTTTCACTGTGATGTAAATTTGCGTGTCGTCAGCATAAAAGTGCGACAGCAAGTTGTTGTTCCGAATGATTTTCGATACTGGTGCTGCATAGATAGAAAACAACTGCGGACCAAGTTCTGAACCTTGAGGAACCCCACACGTAAGGGGGCGAGCAGGTGACGTAGAACCATTAATGTGGACAGCTTGAACTCTGTCACTCATATACGATTTAAACCACTTAAGTGCAGTTTGGCCCACTCCACTGACATTGTGGTCCACAGTATCAAATGCAGCCGACAAATCCAGTAGTAACATGATGACAATGTGCTGGTTGTCCATTGCACGCAGGATGTCATTCTGAACACAGACAAGGGCCGTCTCGACGTTGTGGTTTGGCTTGTACGCAGACTGGCTGGGCACGCAGAGATCACACTCAGACATGTGAGCCGACAGTCTCGCGGCAACAACACGCTCTATTGTCTTCGACAAGTATGGCAGATTGGACGCAGGTCTGTAGTTGTTCAATATGTCCTTATCTAGGCCTGGCTTCTTGATTATAGGTCGTACGTGTGCTCTCTTCAAGTGAGAAGGCATTACTCCTGTTCTCAGAGACATGTTAACAATGGTGGTGAGAACAGGTATAATGTCGGGCGCACAGTCTCTAAGCAGCCATGTTGGTATGGGATCAAGTTCACATGATTTAACCGGCGATGACTTCAACGGTATTCCGATTTCAGTTTCAGTGGCTGGCTCAAATGCATTCAGTAAGCATGTATGGGATTCACCATCAGTGTAGATGTCTACGTTGCTAACACTTGGAGTGAATTCACACCGGATTTTCGAGATTTTTTCAGAGAAACAATCTGAAAACTGCTCTGCAAGCGCATCGAATGAGTCACATGTCGGAAGTGGAGTGTCATGATCGGTGAGTAGGAGCTTGGCGACAATCTTGAGCAGCTTTTTCTGGTCACCAGATGCATCAGCGATTTGACTCATGTGGTATTTCAATTTCGCACGGTGTATGGATGACGTAACAAGCTGACGCTGAAGGCAGTAAGCCAGCCTGTCACATTCTAGTCCGGTTGTTCTCCATCTTCGTTCCAGCTGGCGTCTCAAACACTTAGTTGCTCGTATGCTGTCGTTATACCACGGTGTGTGTGGTCGTACAGTCACTGTGCGTGTTGTTAATGGTGCATGTTTGTCAACAATAGCTTCAATGGTTTCATTGTACGTTTCAACAGCATAGTTCCTGTCAGACATGTGCTTTGACAGCAGCAACGACCTGATTTCCTCACATAACGCTGTGGTACTGATACGTTTGTAGCATCGAGTCGTCGTTGTTACTTGGGTGTTATAGGTGGTTTCGTAAGTCGCAGTGCGCAATGAATTGCCGAATGGTGCGGAATGTCTATACTTATATTGTTCAGAAATGTATTAGATGACCGAGTGATTAGAAGATCGATGGTGTGCCCGGCAACATGTGTCGGGCCCTCTACGTGCTGTTTGAGATCTGCAACTTCCAAAAGATCGAGGAAACGCCTATTAAACACAGCGTTTAATACTGCTATTACTCGATTTCCCATTTCCGCCGTAACTGCTTTTTAATGCAAATTACAGAAGGGGTGTCAATATAAACAATCACACAATAACTATTTTCTTTTTGGTTTGACTAATCTTATCAAGATTCCAACATGTTTTATGAAAGACTCACACCGTTCGATTGTGGTACTATCTTTACAAATAAACCATCCCTTCCATTTAACGTCACACATTTCATAAGCGGCATTAATGAATTGAAAACATACCATATATTGTGTATTAAAGAGGGACCTAATTTTAAACACGTTTGGCCCACGGCAAAGGCATTGTTGTCAAAAACGGATATCCTAAAACAGCTTGTAATAATTATATTGGAAAACGATCAGATCATATCAGACCAAACCTATATTGTGGGTAACCTTACCGAGTTCTACGTAAATGTCGCCCAATACTTATCAGTTGAACCTATCCGCATCCAAACAATAACTGCACAGGTACCTACCTACTCCTACCGCTGTTGATTTATGTCCCCTCACCCATGAGAGTATAGACAAAATATTTCTAAGTCAATCTCAAGAAAAGCCAACTATTTGCCATTTTTTTAATCTTGCAGTAACACCATTTCAGAACCACTGGCAAAACTTAAAGACATTCTATTTCAAAATTGGTTTTAATGTGTAATTCCTCTATACCTTTTATATTGATATTAAT
>OZ024854.1:18492554-18502554 GCA_964017155.1 Oasisia sp. SBJ-2009
GTGTGAATTGGGTTCTTCGGTTTGTTTTAGTATTATTTAATCCGTGAGATGGCGCCTCTGTACTAGTAGGAATTGATTGAACATCAAGGTAACCGTTTCAGTAACAATGTGATTTAGTGTAGCTATTGACTTCACAGAACATTATAATACAGTTAATCATGCAATCCTGATTAGGGGAATGGATTAAACGGCAAAAAAGTTAAAAGGTATGTGCTACACACATAACAGAGTTGACAATACCTAACCATTCGCATCTACACTCAATTTTTTAACATCAGTGATTTACTCAGAAAGTATTCTTAAAGTGGAAACATTTACCAAAACCACCGACACCATAAACGGGACCATTTCGTTATTTATTTTTAAATATTAGCTGTGGGTAGCATCCTTCTCATTGTATAATTTATTAATAGCAGTATGTTGTGAAGCGCCAGAAACAATATTATTCTGGATGTGGTACTACACGAAATTATATTAAATAAGCTGTTTTGCGCATTCGAATGCAGTAAGTAAAGTAAAGTACAAATATTCGCGCGCACAAAGGCGCTATCTAACGGTATTTTATATATCATTATCATCATCATCATTATCATCGTTATTGTGCAGCAATAGTCTCCTGTGCTTGGGCTAAGGCATCAGCATGCTGCTTCCACATATGACTCACTTGCGCTCTCATCTGCCCGATAACACCCTTCTAGTAGTTATCTAGTTCGTCTCTCGAGGTTCCGCCCATCCTCGAGGGATTTTCCTTTCCTAGTGTTTCCAGGTGGTGTTACGCAGCGTCCATCTATTATCTCGTATCGTGGTGACGGGCCCAGCTCACGTCCAATTCAATCACCTATGTGACCTTTCTCTTTCTTTTACCCAGATGTTTGCTTTTCTGTCTCAGTATGTGGTGTTTAACATACATCTTTCCAACTTTGTTTGTGCGGCTGCTAATTTGTTATTTGCTAGTGTATGATAACTTGAGGATCAGTGTCTACTCTGAACTTGAGATTTCCATGTTTTGACTCAAGTTTGATGTTCAGTGTAGCGAACACTTCATCGCGTGTGTCACCACTGCTGATCTTTATTTCAGCGTAAATGCTGAAAGTGTTCATCCGTGCAGTATGATGATTGTTCCCTGATATAATGTTCAGCACCTTGCTAATGGCCATAAGTGCCACGTCTATTGCATTATTGATATTGAGGTCTTAACTGTCTTTGTTGCTGCCTGTCACGTGACTATGATCTTTGCTGTTTCGTGAATGGACACATTTTGCTCCAATGATTGGGCTTTCTGCAGTTATTGCACATTATTCCATAAGCTGGACACTGTTCACGAGTGTAGCTAGGACGTCTGCTGCCGCAACTATGGCTTTTCCTCACAGGAAATGTTACCACACCATTGATAACGTTTGTACGTTGGGCTTCAGCTAACTGCTTCATGTGAGATATCGAATATTCATATGTGCGTCCTACTTACCCTGTTGTAAGTTCTTTGTATATGTTCAAAAAATATGTTTGCAGTTCCACGTGTCTAATTCCAACTATGATCTTTGCCAGCACACGCTCATCTGCTTCAGGGTTATCGCGAAAGTCACATCTTAGTGCCTGTAATTTCAATTGGGTCATAAAGTCATCCACGAACTCACATTCATGTTGTTCGTAACTCTGCAGATAAAAACGAGCGACACGAATGTTGTGTTTTGGCTCAAGTTTTGGCTCGAGACTTTTCTAAATATGATCTGGAAAATTATCTTCAGTGTTTGACAGGGTCCAACAGTTGAAATATTTAATTTCTACTTCGCTTGACAACAACATAATGTAATCTAACTGTTTCGCTTTATTCACGTATTTTACGCTAAAATAGAGTTGACAGTTTTGTTTGAATAGATTAAATGTATTGGCCAGGTCCGGTCTGGCCCAGTTCTAGTGTGGCATGCATTCTGCCATGACTCCACAAATTTGCTATGGTGCCTCCTTATATACTACTTTTACGCGCGCATTTCATTTGCCTTGATTAATTGCGTCGCTTGTTTCAGCTGCATAGCGCGATATCAATATCGCTTGGACGGCAAGGCTTTGGCTTTCTTACCTGTGTTATCCACCGCTGCCACCATGTAATAGTTTTGTTGTTATAAACGAGTACATCCATGCAGTCATGTTGTGTAATAATTTATTGTTGTACATGAATACACAAAGACATGTTGGTCGCTAGCCACGTGATGCTCCAACCTTCACTCTACTGGAGGTGCCTCATGAAATGGTTGACCTTATCATTACAGAGTTAGTTTACCTATGTCTGCTAACTGTTACTTTAATAGCAATGTTTTTCAAATGATTAATCATTATAACGATATTTAGTGGCATCCCCCTCACAGCTACGTTTGCAGCAGTTTTATGAGAAGTGACCACACATATGTACACGTACACATGCACGCACGTACACACACACACACACACACACACACACACACACACACACACACACACACACACACACACAAACACACGAGAGAACATGCATGACCGTACACATGCGCGCGCAGACACAATGACACACATACATACAAAAACAAACAAACAAACACACACACGCTCATACACACACATACACACACATACACACATCATCATTCATCGTCATCGTCATCATCGTCGTCGTCGTCGTCGTCATCATCTTCATACTCACAACCAAAATAATAATAATAATAATCATGGTTTGACGCTTAGTTCTGGGAAGATTTATAGAGCGTTATATACTATAAAACAAAGAAGCTACAACAACTGCGTCAATTGATGATCAAACAGGAAGCAACACATTTTTATAACGTTTGCCTTTTCACAAAATACATTAGCTAGTATTAAACGCATATGTAACTGATATATAAATGCAACATATGCTTTATTAATATGCAAGCCAGATCTGGGGTTTCGGTCGATCAGAAATTAGTATCACAATGACAGGGTTGGATTATCTTGATTTATTTGCGATCATAGCAATTATTGTCTGACATGTAAATAGCATTATGTGCGAAAGACATATGATTGTGTCATTGGTCGAAACGCAGCTTTAAACAACTCACGCAAGTCAAACAATACTTACATTAATATCTCGGAAAAGGTGTTTCCGCAAAACAACTTCTGATATACATGTATATGAACAGTTAATGTTAAAGAGTGTTGTAATACAATAACTAGAAAGTAAAACAATAATAATAACAACAATAGACGTATAGACGGTCAAAAGGAATGGAAGCGTCTGGGATCTAACGTATGTTAATACCGTTTTTAAATGTTTTTATTAGAGCATGTTACTATGTTGTAATGATTCCTGTATGATTTGACATTATCAACTAGTCACCTGTGTGCCTCTGATAATCCATCAACGAAACTATATATTAACACTACTAATGCTCATTTGTGACGGGCAGACCGCCATAATCGTACCTTGTAGGTAACAATGAAGAAACAATACATAACAAACACGACGGACGTCTGAGAATGCACTTGTGGGTGGCTTAAAACGCTTTTTTAAATGGGGGTGAGCTACTGCCAATACCATCCACCGTGATTGTTCGAGGAACGTAGTTTATTGCAGATCTCGACATTTGTGTAACACAAACTAGGTCGTCGTAATCGTTTTCGTTATGAAAAGGATCGTAAAATTAAAGTATTCGATCGTTTTTAAGTACTTAGGTTTACTTACATTGCAAAACCATTATAATATATATATATATATATATATATATATATATATATACATACATACATACATACATACATACATACATACATACATACATACATACATACATACATACATACATGGTTGTATTAAAAACACTGCCATTTCAAACGCGTACTTATTAGTACGATCTTGATCCTGCAATCACAAGTAGTCGTCACTGGTCGTGGCTCACGGTCCTCTGTCTATGAATACAACATCGAGACACGATGGTAGAACACTTACTTTGTGCAACTGTGTTCGACAATACCGTGTTCTTCACAAGACGAAGCAGGTGTTATCGTTCGTAGTCAGTTCGTAGTCTGTAGCGCATGTGTCGGTAAGGTAAATAATCGTCTCGTATATACAGACTCGAGGGCTAGAAAATGAGCCTACGTTGCTGACACGATATCACCAGTCCCGGTGATTCGCCAGCCGTTGTCACAGTCAGAATAAGCCCCGCATGGAAGGCGACAATCAGCAATCATTTACCGGCAACCACAAATACCTCATAATGTATCCGGTGTCAAACTATACTAGCCTAGCGCATCAGGTTACTGAACTAACAGTTGAAACATTACAAAAATTGTGTCATTTTTCTTACCATCATTATTTAATTATTTAAAAGTATTTTATGTGCCTTTTCGGTGTTCTTGTTGCATTCTTACTGCGTCTGATCGGTCCCATACTAATTATGTCGTGGCATCGTGCCGTGTTCACTACTGCATTATACATTTTCTGTACAATTAAATAAATGAGAGCGATTTACAAACACCACAGTTTTATCAACTATACCAATTGTGTCTATTCTTCCGAATAATATTTATTTCCACATGACATAACTTTCAGACGATGATTCTAATTAACCCATTTGCCACAACTCTGGGAATAATAATGGAACATTCGTATGTGGCGCAGTATAAAATCCTGACTACTGATCACAGTAAAGCGCTTCAGATTTTATTGTATGACAGACTTGTTCAACCTGGGAAGAATTCAGCAACGCAGCAGTTAATGCATACATTCTACTGGTAGACAAATGTCCAACAATGAAGGTGGCCGCTGACCCAGGATTCACACGCACTACGTGATAGTGGCTACCGGGTGGTCACTTCCCAATTTTTCTGTTATCAAGTTGAAGGATACAATGGTTACATGTACTCCTTCCTTGATAGGATCATAGGTTATTGTAGCTTCATGTCTCTCGCCACGCTTGGTTTACTTTGTTTAACACGTAATGCATACACAGTGTGCTCGTTAATGCGACTTTACGGCAGTCCAATCTCTCTGCACCTTTGCCACGCCTGTAGATATTTTAAGTTTCTTATGCATAATATCACCGCGGTCGTTTTGATCGAGTTTGCCTTGTTACGTAACGATAACATTATACGGCTATTTAACACAATGTTATTTGACACCATTGTTGTTTGTGCTCCGGTACAGGAAAGTAATTCATCGTGGTGATCTTCCACAGTTAGGTAAGACTTTCAGTGGTGAATACTACAATATATTTATCGCTTAAATGTGATGTGGTCATCTTTCGAGTCAGACACGATTTATTCATATCGGTGAACGTCGGTTTTTTTAGTAATAAATACATCACACTAGCCATAATTGTTAAGTGTTACATATTGTTGTTTATTTATTTATTTATTAGCTTAACATAATGATTTTATTAATAATTTTTCATTTTAAATGGCATTTATTTACTAGCTTAACATCATTATTTTTAAATAAATAATCTGTCATTGTAATGGACATATCATATATAGTATTTATTTATTAGGTAAAAAAACAATACGTTTATTGTAATCGAACTTATTAATTAATTCATTAATTAAACGATCATCGTCATCGTCATCATCATTGTGCAGCCATAGTGTCCCATGGTTGGGCGAAGGTCTCAGCGTGATGCTTCCACATATGTCGCGCTATCCTTTGCCACATGGTACCCTTCCAGTAGTCGTCTAGTTCGTCTTTCCAACGTCTCGCCGGTCGTCCTCTTGGTTTTCCTTTCGTGTGGTTTCCGGGTCGTTATCTCGTTTCCTCCTGATGTGCCCTCCCCAGATCCACTTCCGTATTCTGACTTGTTCAATTACGTATGTTATTTTGGTCTTTTCCCTTACCCAAATATTTGTTTTTCTGTCCCGCTATGTGATGTTTAAAATACTCCTTTCCATCTTTGTTTGTACAGCTGCTAGGTTGTTCTTGCATGGGTGGTGAGTACCCGTGTTTCTGCGTTGTGTGTCGTTGCTGGAAGTACGCATCAGTTGTAGATTTCTCTCTTCAAGCATGTTCCATTGTTCGCATGCTGTCCAGCCGTCCGTGATTCTTAATTGAATCTCCTTGTCTTGGTTTTTGTCTCTGGTGTTGTGTTTCTCTCCCAGGTAGATACAGCTTTCAACGTTCTCGATCTGAGTGTTGTTGACATATATTGGTGTATCGATTTCGATCATCACCTTTATCTTCTACTTGTTCATCTTCAGACCTTGATTGTCACTTTCATCAACTAATTCCTGTAGCATTTGTTGTACCTCATATGGTTTATTAACGCATATGTGTTTGTCGTCGGCGAAGCGAAGATGATGAAGATATTCGCCTCTATCTTCAAGCCTCTTGTTTCCCAAGTCAGTCGTCGGAATATGCTTTCGAGTTCTGTCTTGAACAGCTTGGGCGATATGGTATCTCCCTGTCTTTACACCTCTCCTGGTCTTGATCTTGTTGCTTTCTTTGTTTAGGTGGACTGTTATCGAGCTGTTGGGATATATTTGTTTCAGGGCTTCGATGTACAGACATATGATGTCTTTTTACTGAACCGATACAACAAACGTTCCATGGTATTGCACAAACATAATACATTTGAACCAGGGCACCTGTACACTCAATTGTCTAATGCGGCTTTATTCCGGTTAATTATATATCCAACAATTACACATTCAAGTACATCGTCAATTACCATCGACGAGGTTTCTTAAATTCTGCCATTGAGCTTCTTCTTAATATATATAGCCACACCGCCACCTCTTTTGTTTCCCTGACTACGTGGACGGTATCATAGCCGTTATTGTTATACAACAAATTGGTATCTTTTTTCAACCATATTTAAATAATGGTCACAATATCAAAATGTACTGTCATTAAGTAGCCTAAGAAAATTTTCACTTTCGCTAAAACTAGTACATCGCCTCTTGACATTGAAGCGCATCAAAGACAGACGGTCATGGTTGTGTATACCGTGTTCGTTAGTTTTCTAGAAGTACCAAAAACCGACTATATTACATCAGGGTGTGATCTATTGTTTATCATATATGCATTAACACTATATACCAATGACATGATCAATAATTGTGTGATCATCCATCATTGCTAATAACGTTAATACAATGCATTTTAATAAGGCGAATTATCTCACCAGTGTTTATGGCGACAATTTCACAAGATGAGACTTTTGTCTTTTGGACTTGACGGTTTTTTAGTAATAAATACATCACACTAGCCATAATTGTTAAGAGTTACATATCTCACCAGTATTTATGGCGACAATTTCACAAGATCAGACTTTTGTCTGACTTGCATCTTGGACTTGGCGTCACCCTCACGACGCCTGATGAAGACACGTTTCAACTTTCTGGCTTGGCGAAACAGTTAACTGTTGAATGCTGACAGGTGATCATTCAAGTAGATGGACGTGCCTCTCAGCGAACCTGGCATGCTCATGAGTGTTGCTGTCTTCTCTGCATATAACGGCTACCCGATAACTGGTCGAGTTCCGTCGCGTCTCTGTGGCAGATCGTGTATTGCCGTAATATCGTACGGCTGGAGTATCTTTAAACGTTTTTCTTTCGCGAATGTCACATTGGTTTTGTTCATTGTCGCGTTGTTGTTTTTGTCGTTGAAAGCTGTGTGTTTTTGTAGTTGATAGTGGGTGTGCCCGCACAGGCATCACACAGTAACAAGAGCTGTTTCCTTTTATCTAGCAAACGAATTCGTTTATATAATAATATTCATCATAGTCATCATCAGCACTGTTCAGACATGGTGTCCCGCGGTTGGACGAAGGCCTCGTCTTGCTACTTCCACAACTACTTATCTTGCACTATTCTCTGCCAGATGGTACCTTTCCAGTAGTCGTTTAGTTCATCTCTCCAACGTCTCGCCGGTCTTCCTCTAGGTTTTGTTGCTTTCTTAGGGTGGTGATACACGGTGTCCATCAGTTATCATGTATCCTGCTGACGTGCCCTGCCCGTGGCCCACTTCCGTCTTCTGAATTATTCGTTCCAGGCGTAATAGTCATCAATGAAGTCAACATTAGAAGTGACCACAAACTGGTTATGAGCAACATGAAACATACATGGACGTAGAGGTGGAAAGGAAAAAAGACGAATAGGCCACCAAGAGTAGATGCCACGAATAGGATAAAAGAAGATGGAATTCCAACTCGAATTCAGAACCCGATTCCAGTCAAGAACTAGATGTCATCGGAGTGAAACCATCACAGACATGATCCAACAAACCGCATAAAGCGTAGCTAAGGCAATTAACAAGCCACAACAATCGAGCATATCATCACCAACATCACCCTGATGATGAAACGTCAAGAAATGACGGGAAACAGCGACAATAACCAATGCATAGAGTACGCAGAAATAGGCAAACCCATCAAAAAGAAAGTAAGAGAGGGCATCAGGAAATACAACAATGAGATCATATGAGAAACGATCATGGCATCACAGAGCCTGAAGAAATTCCGAAGAACGCAGATGCTAGGCCAAGACAGACTGATCACCCTCCTTGGCTAGTAGGATAGAGAAATTCGTCATCAAGGTAAGATCATAGAATAAATATACGAATTATATACGGAGCTGTACGACAGTAAACGGAATACTATAATCCAAACTGACCCAAAAGAGGTACCACAGATAACACCATGGGAGGTGACAGCAGCACTACGATATATGAAGAATGTCACATCAAAACAGAGAAGATGGAAGTCAAGAGTCAGGCAACAGAAAAGGCAGTTTAGACCACATCATAACACAATGAATAGACATGGACATTATGGCTGTCAAAAAGGTTCTGTACATTCCACCAATGAACAATCAACAGGGAGCATGGATGAACATTTTCAGCACATGTTGTTCGCTGAAACAAACATCAGCAGTGTTGGTACACGCGATGAAGTGTTCGCCACACTGAACATGAAACTTGAGTCAAAACCTGGAAATCACACACTCAAGCTGAATGTAGACACTGGTGTACAGGGTAACACACAATCTCCTCGCATCAATCGTCGAATGCATCCAACATTTCTAAAAGCAGCTGGTTTCCCAAGAACTAGAGGATGGATCAGATCATAGATAAATGCTTACGAACCCTTGGAATCGCGGATGACGTCGCTGCGTACGGAAATACGAAGACAGAGCACAACCATCACCTAAACAATTTGATGAAGGTGGCCCGAGACAATGGACTTGTGTTTAACAGAGAGAAGTGTGCTACAGGGCAGGAAAGTATCAACTTCGTTGGCATGGTGTCTGATGGACAGAGAGTTGACCCCGATCCTGAAAGAGTGTAGCACATCATAAATGCATCAGCTCCGAACACAAGATGTGTCTGCAACAGTTCGTGGGGATAGCGACATACATGTCTCCATTATTTCCCCAAATCGCAGAACTCACAGCACCACACAGACTACGCTAGTCTACCGTGACCGGAATAAGTAGAAGACTATCCAAGTCGACCCATCGTCAAGAGGACTAGGAGCAATGTTGCTCTAAGACAACAACCCAGTGACGTTCGCTATCAATTAGCCTGAATAGTATATCATCAGCTCCACCAAGATTGCAACACATGCTGTTGTGCATCCGGGTTACGACATGACTATCAAGTATCGTCCAGGGCGAGGCATGCTTGTCGCGGATGCTATGTTGCGATTACCAAGCAATCGACTTGAGCCCATCGACCTTGATATAAAGGTGACATTTGTGCAGATCAACTCTGAGAAGCTCAGTCAGCTGCAGCAAGAAACGTAGAGAGAAAACGACCTGTCAACTTTCCGGGAATTCATTGTAGACGGCTGGCCAGATTCGACGAAGGAGATGGCAAAACAACTGCGACAATATTTGTCGTACAGGGAAAAACTTTACTTCGAAAATGGTACGCTGTTAAAGGGTGAATGAAGTGTCATACATGAGCATGCAGCAACATATATACTGCAATAAATCCATGCTGGACACAAAGGAATTTAAAAGTGCAAGCTGCGCGCGATAAGTTGTGCCTTCTGGACTAGAA
>OZ024854.1:18507554-18572554 GCA_964017155.1 Oasisia sp. SBJ-2009
GCCTCTGTACTAGTAGGAATTGATTGAACATCAAGGTAACCGTTTCAGTAACAATGTGATTTATTGTAGCTATTGACTTCACAAAACATTATAATACAGTTAATCATGCAATCCTGATTAGGGGAATGGATTAAACGGCAAAAAAGTTAAAAGGTATGTGCTACACACATAACAGAGTTGACAATACCTAACCATTCGCATCTACACTCAATTTTTTAACATCAGTGATTTACTCAGAAAGTATTCTTAAAGTGGAAACATTTACCAAAACCACCGACACCATAAACGGGACCATTTCGTTATTTATTTTTAAATATTAGCTGTGGGTAGCATCCTTCTCATTGTATAATTTATTAATAGCAGTATGTGTGAAGCGCCAGAAACAATATTATTCTGGATGTGGTACTACACGAAATTATATTAAATAAGCTGTTTTGCGCATTCGAATGCAGTAAGTAAAGTTTACAAATATTCGCGCGCACAAAGGCGCTATCTAACGGTATTTTATATATCATTATCATCATCATCATTATCATCGTTATTGTGCAGCAATAGTCTCCTGTGCTTGGGCTAAGGCCTCAGCATGCTGCTTCCACATATGACTCACTTGCGCTCTCCTCTGCCCGATAACACCCTTCTAGTAGTTATCTAGTTCGTCTCTCGAGGTTCCGCCCATCCTCGAGGGATTTTCCTTTCCTAGTGTTTCCAGGTGGTGTTACGCAGCGTCCATCTATTATCTCGTATCGTGGTGACGGGCCCAGCTCACGTCCAATTCAATCACCTATGTGACCTTTCTCTTTCTTTTACCCAGATGTTTGCTTTTCTGTCTCAGTATGTGGTGTTTAACATACATCTTTCCAACTTTGTTTGTGCGGCTGCTAATTTGTTATTTGCTAGTGTATGATAACTTGAGGATCAGTGTCTACTCTGAACTTGAGATTTCCATGTTTTGACTCAAGTTTGATGTTCAGTGTAGCGAACACTTCATCGCGTGTGTCACCACTGCTGATCTTTATTTCAGCGTAAATGCTGAAAGTGTTCATCCGTGCAGTATGATGATTGTTCCCTGATATAATGTTCAGCACCTTGCTAATGGCCATAAGTGCCACGTCTATTGCATTATTGATATTGAGGTCTTAACTGTCTTTGTTGCTGCCTGTCACGTGACTATGATCTTTGCTGTTTCGTGAATGGACACATTTTGCTCCAATGATTGGGCTTTCTGCAGTTATTGCACATTATTCCATAAGCTGGACACTGTTCACGAGTGTAGCTAGGACGTCTGCTGCCGCAACTATGGCTTTTCCTCACAGGAAATGTTACCACACCATTGATAACGTTTGTACGTTGGGCTTCAGCTAACTGCTTCATGTGAGATATCGAATATTCATATGTGCGTCCTACTTACCCTGTTGTAAGTTCTTTGTATATGTTCAAAAAATATGTTTGCAGTTCCGCGTGTCTAATTCCAACTATGATCTTTGCCAGCACACGCTCATCTGCTTCAGGGTTATCGCGAAAGTCACATCTTACTGCCTGTAATTTCAATTGGGTCGTAAAGTCATCCACGAACTCACATTCATGTTGTTCGTAACTCTGCAGATAAAAACGAGCGACACGAATGTTGTGTTTTGGCTCAAGTTTTGGCTCGATACTTTTCTAAATATAATCTGGAAAATTATCTTCAGTGTTTGACAGGGTCCAACAGTTGAAATATTTCATTTCTACTTCGCTTGACAACAACATAATGTAATCTAACTGTTTCGCTTTATTCACGTATTTTACGCTAAAATAGAGTTGACAGTTTTGTTTGAATAGTTTAAATGTATTGGCCAGGTCCGGTCTGGCCCAGTTCTAGTGTGGCATGCATTCTGCCATGACTCCACAAATTTGCTATGGTGCCTCCTTATATACTACTTTTACGCGCGCATTTCATTTGCCTTGATTAATTGCGTCGCTTGTTTCAGCTGCATAGCGCGATATCAATATCGCTTGGACGGCAAGGCTTTGGCTTTCTTACCTGTGTTATCCACCGCTGCCACCATGTAATAGTTTTGTTGTTATAAACGAGTACATCCATGCAGCCATGTTGTGTAATAATTTATTGTTGTACATGAATACACAAAGACATGTTGGTCGCTAGCCACGTGATGCTCCAACCTTCACTCTACTGGAGGTGCCTCATGAAATGGTTGACCTTATCATTACAGAGTTAGTTTACCTATGTCTGCTAACTGTTACTTTAATAGCAGTGTTTTTCAAATGATTAATCATTATAACGATATTTAGTGGCATCCCCCTCACAGCTACGTTTGCAGCAGTTTTATGAGAAGTGACCACACATATGTACACGTACACATGCACGCACGTACACACATACACACACACACCCACACACACACACACACACACACACACACACACACACACACACACACACACAAACACACGAGCGAACATGCATGACCGTACACATGCGCGCGCAGACACAATGACACACATACATACAAAAACAAACAAACAAGCACACACACGCTCATACACACACATACACACACATCATCATCGTCATCGTCATCATCGTCGTCGTCGTCGTCGTCATCATCTTCATACTCACAACCAAAATAATAATAATAATAATCATGGTTTGACGCTTAGTTCTGGGAAGATTTATAGAGCGTTATATACTATAAAACAAAGAAGCTACAACAACTGCGTCAATTGATGATCAAACAGGAAGCAACACATTTTTATAACGTTTGCCTTTTCACAAAATACATTAGCTAGTATTAAACGCATATGTAACTGATATATAAATGCAACATATGCTTTATTAATATGCAAGCCAGATCTGGGGTTTCGGTCGATCAGAAATTAGTATCACAATGACAGGGTTGGATTATCTTGATTTATTTGCGATCATAGCAATTATTGTCTGACATGTAAATAGCATTATATGCGAAAGACATATGATTGTGTCATTGGTCGAAACGCAGCTTTAAACAACTCACGCAAGTCAAACAATAATTACATTAATATCTCGGAAAAGGTGTTTCCGCAAAACAACTTCTGATATACATGTATAGGAACAGTTAATGTTAAAGAGTGTTGTAATACAATAACTAGAAAGTACAACAATAATAATAACAACAATAGACGTATAGACGGTCAAAAGGTAATGGAAGCGTCTGGGATCTAACGTATGTTAATACCGTTTTTAAATGTTTTTATTAGAGCATCCAGTACTACGTTGTAATGATTCCTGTATGATTTGACATTATCAACCAGTCACCTGTGTGCCTCTGATAATCCATCAACGAAACTATATATTAACACTACTAATGTTCATTTGTGACGGGCAGACCGCCATAATCGTACCTTGTAGGTAACAATGAAGAAACAATACATAACAAACACGACGGACGTCTGAGAATGCACTTGTGGGTGGCTTTAAAACGCTTTTTTAAATGGAGGTGAGCTACTGCCAATACCATCCACCGTGATTGTTCGAGGAACGTAGTTTATTGCAGATCTCGACATTTGTGTAACACAAACTAGGTCGTCGTAATCGTTTTCGTTATGAAAAGGATCGTAAAATTAAAGTATTCGATCGTTTTTAAGTACTTAGGTTTATTTACATTGCAAAACCATTATAATATATATATATATATATATATATATATATATATATATATATATATATATATATATATATATATACATACATACATACATACATACATACATACATACATACATACATACATACATACATACATACATACATACATACATGGTTGTGTTTTAAAAACACTGCCATTTCAAACGCGTACTTATTAGTACGATCTTGAGCCTGCAATCACAAGTAGTCGTCACTGGTCGTGGCTCACGGTCCTCTGTCTATGAATACAACATCGAGACACGATGGTAGAACACTTACTTTGTGCAACTGTGTTCGACAATACCGTGTTCTTCACAAGACGAAGCACGTGTTATCGTTCGTAGTCAGTTCGTAGTCTGTAGCGCATGTGTCGGTAAGGTAAATAATCGTCTCGTATATACAGACTCGAGGGCTAGAAAATGAGCCTACGTTGCTAACACGACATCACCAGTCCCGGTGATTCGCCAGCCGTTGTCTCAGTCAGACTAAGCCCCGCCTGGAAGGCGACAATCTGCAATCATTTACCGGCAACTACAAATACCTCATAATGTATCCGGTGTCAAACAATACTAGCCTAGCGCATCAGGTTACTGAACTAACAGTTGAAACATTACAAAAATTGTGTCCTTTTTGTTACCATCATTATTTAATTATTTAAAAGTATTTTATGTGCCTTATCGGTGTTCTTGTTGCATTCTTACTGCGTCTGATCGGTCCCATACTAATTATGTCGTGGCATCGTGCCGTGTTCACTACTGCATTATACATTTTCTATACAATTAAATAAATGAGAGCGATTTACAAACACCACAGTTTTATCAACTATACCAATTGTGTCTATTCTTCCGAATAATATTTATTTCCACATGACATAACTTTCAGACGATGATTCTAACTAACCCATTTGCCACAACTCTGGGAATAATAATGGAACATTCGTATGTGGCGCAGTATAAAATCCTGACTACTGATCACAGTAAAGCGCTTCAGATTTTATTGTATGACAGACTTGTTCAACCTTTCTGGGAAGAATTCAGCAATGCAGCAGTTAATGCATACATTCTACTGGTAGACAAATGTCCAACAATGAAGGTGGCCGCTGACCCAGGATTCACACGCACTACGTGATAGTGGCTACCGGGTGGTCACTTCCCAATTTATCTATTATCAAGTTGAAGTATAAAATGGTTACACGTACTCCTTCCTTGACAGGTTTTTGTAGCTTCGTGTCTCTCGCCACGCTTGGTTGACTTTGTTTGACACGTAATGCATACACAGTGTGCTCGTTAATGCGACTTTACGGCAGTCCAATCTCTCTGCACCTTTGCCACACCTGTAGCTATTTTACGTTTCATATGCATAATATCACCGCGGTCGTTTTGATCGAGTTTGCCTTGTTAGGTAACGATAACATTATACGGCTATTTAACACAATGTTATTTGACACCATTGTTGTTTGTGCTCCGGTACAGGAAAGTGATTCATCGTGGTGATCTTCCACAGTTAGGTAAGACTTTCAGTGGTGAATACTACAATGTATTTATCGCTTAAATGTGATGTGGTCATCTTTCGAGTCAGACACGATTTATTAAATCGGTGAACGTCGGTTTTTTTAGTAATAAATACATCACACTAGCCATAATTGTTAAGTGTTACATATTGTTGTTTATTTATTTATTTATTAGCTTAACATAATGATTTTAAAATTAATAATTTTTCATTTTAAATGGCATTTATTTACTAGCTTAACATCATTATTTTTAAATAAATAATCTGTCATTGTAATGGACATATCATATATAGTATTTATTTATTAGGTAAAAAACAATACGTTTATAGTAATCGAACTTATTAATTAATTAATTAATTAAACGAATAGTATATATATCATCGTCATCATCATTGTGCAGCCATAGTGTCCCATGGTTGGGCGAAGGTCTCAGCGTGATGCTTCCACATATGTCGCGCTATCCTTTGCCACATGGTACCCTTCCAGTAGTCGTCTAGTTCGTCTTTCCAACGTCTCGCCGGTCGTCCTCTTGGTTTTCCTTTCGTGTGGTTTCCGGGTTGTTATCTCGTTTCCTCCTGACGTGCCCTCCCCAGATCCACTTCCGTATTCTGACTTGTTCAATTACGTATGTTATCTTGGTCTTTTCCCTTACCCAAATATTTGTTTTTCTGTCCCGCTATGTGATGTTTAAAATACTCCTTTCCATCTTTGTTTGTACAGCTGCTAGGTTGTTCTTGCATGGGTGGTGAGTACCCGTGTTTCTGCGTTGTGTGTCGTTGCTGGAAGTACGCATCAGTTGTAGATTTCTCTCTTCAAGCATGTTCCATTGTTCGCATGCTGTCCAGCCGTCCGTGATTCTTAATTGAATCTCCTTGTCTTGGTTTTTGTCTCTGGTGTTGTGTTTCTCTCCCAGGTAGATATAGCTTTCAACGTTCTCGATCTGAGTGTTGTTGACATATATTGGTGTGTGTTTCTCTCCCAGGTAGATATAGCTTTCAACGTTCTCGATCTGAGTGTTGTTGACATATATTGGTGTATCGATTTCGATCATCACCTTTATCTTCTACTTGTTCATCTTCAGACCCTGATTGTCACTTTCATCAACTAATTCCTGTAGCATTTGTTGTACCTCATATGGTTTATTAACGCATATGTGTTTGTCGTCGGCGAAGCGAAGATGATGAAGATATTCGCCTCTATCTTCAAGCCTCTTGTTTCCCAAGTCAGTCGTCGGAATATGCTTTCGAGTTCTGTCTTGAACAGCTTGGGCGATATGGTATCTCCCTGTCTTTACACCTCTCCTGGTCTTGATCTTGTTGCTTTCTTTGTTTAGGTGGACTGTTATCGAGCTGTTGGGATATATTTGTTTCAGGGCTTCGATGTACAGACATATGATGTCTTTTTACTGAACCGATACAACAAACGTTCCATGGTATTGCACAAACATAATACATTTGAACCAGGGCACCTGTACACTCAATTGTCTAATGCGGCTTTATTCCGGTTAATTATATATCCAACAATTACACATTCAAGTACATCGTCAATTACCATCGACGAGGTTTCTTAAATTCTGCCATTGAGCTTCTTCTTAATATATATAGCCACACCGCCACCTCTTTTGTTTCCCTGACTACGTGGACGGTATCATAGCCGTTATTGTTATAAAACAAATTGGTATCTTTTTTCAACCATGTTTCAATAATGGTCACAATATCAAAATGTACTGTCATTAAGTAGCCTAAGAACATTTTCACTTTCGCTAAAACTAGTACATCGTCTCTTGACATTGAAGCGCATCAAAGACAGACGGTCATGGTTGTGTATACCGTGTTCGTTAGTTTTCTAGAAGTACCAAAAACCGACTATATTACATCAGGGTGTGATCTATTGTTTATCATATATGCATTAACACTATATACCAATGACATGATCAATAATTGTGTGATCATCCATCATTGCTAATAACGTTAATACAATGCATTTTAATAAGGCGAATTATCTCACCAGTGTTTATGGCGACAATTTCACAAGATGAGACTTTTGTCTTTTGGACTTGACGGTTTTTTTAGTAATAAATACATCACACTAGCCATAATTGTTAAGTGTTACATATCTCACCAGTATTTAACTGTTGAATGCTGACAGGTGATCATTTAAGTAGATGGACGTGCCTCTCAGCGAACCTGGCATGCTCATGAGTGTTGCTGTCTTCTCTGCATATAACAGCTACCCGATAACTGGTCGAGTTCCGTCGCGTCTCGGTGGCAGATCATGTATTGCCGTAATATCGTACGGCTGGAGTATCTTTAAACGTTTTTCTTTCGCGAATGTCACATTGGTTTTGTTCATTGTCGCGTTGTTGTTTTTGTCGTTGAAAGCTGTGTGTTTTTTGTAGTTGATAGTGGGTGTGCCCGCACAGGCATCACACAGTAACAAGAGCTGTTTCCTTTTATCTAGCAAACGAATTCGTTTATATAATAATATTCATCATAGTCATCATCAGCACTGTTCAGACATGGTGTCCCGCGGTTGGACGAAGGCCTCGTCTTGCTACTTCCACAACTACCTATCTTGCACTATTCTCTGCCAGATGGTACCTTTCCAGTAGTCGTTTAGTTCATCTCTCCAACGTCTCGCCGGTCTTCCTCTAGGTTTTGTTCCTTTCTTAGGGTGGTGATACACGGTGTCCATCAGTTATCATGTATCCTGCTGACGTGCCCTGCCCGTGGCCCACTTCCGTCTTCTGAATTATTCGTCCCAGGCGTAATAGTCATCAATGAAGTCAACATTAGAAGTGACCACAAACTGGTTATGAGCAACATGAAACATACATGGATGTAGAGGTGGAAAGGAAAAAAGACGAATAGGCCACCAAGAGTAGATGCCACGAATAGGATAAAAGAAGATGGAATTCCAACTCGAATTCAGAACCCGATTCCAGTCAAGAACTAGATGTCATCGGAGTGAAACCATCTCAGACATGATCCAACAAACCGCATAAAGCGTAGCTAAGGCAATTAACAAGCCACAACAATCGAGCATATCATCACCAACATCACCCTGATGATGAAACGTCAAGAAATGACGGGAAACAGCGACAATAACCAATGCATAGAGTACGCAGAAATAGGCAAACCCATCAAAAAGAAAGTAAGAGAGGGCATCAGGAAATACAACAATGAGATCATATGAGAAACGATCATGGCATCACAGAGCCTGAAGAAATTCCGAAGAACGCAGATGCTAGGCCAAGACAGACTGATCACCCTCCTTGGCTAGTAGGATAGAGAAATTCGTCATCAAGGTAAGATCATAGAATAAATATACGAATTATATACGGAGCTGTACGACAGTAAACGGAATACTATAATCCAAACTGACCCAAAAGAGGTACCACAGATAACACCATGGGAGGTGACAGCAGCACTACGATATATGAAGAATGTCACATCAAAACAGAGAAGATGGAAGTCAAGAGTCAGGCAACAGAAAAGGCAGTTTAGACCACATCATAACACAATGAATATACATGGAAATTATGGCTGTCAAAAAGGTTCTGTACATTCCACCAATGAACAATCAACAGGTTGCATGGATGAACATTTTCAGCACATGTTGTTCGCTGAAACAAACATCAGCAGTGTTGGTACACGCGATGAAGTTTTCGCCACACTGAACATGAAACTTGAGTCAAAACCTGGAAATCACACACTCAAGCTGAAAGTAGACACTGGTGTACAGGGTAACACACAATCTCCTCGCATCAATCGTCGAATGCATCCAACATTTCTAAAAGCAGCTGGTTTCCCAAGAACTAGAGGATGGATCAGATCATAGATAAATGCCTACGAACCCTTGGAATCGCGGATGACGTCGCTGCGTACGGAAATACGAAGACAGAGCACAACCATCACCTAAACAATTTGATGAAGATGGCCCGAGACAATGGACTTGTGTTTAACAGAGAGAAGTGTGCTACAGGGCAGGAAAGTATCAACTTCGTTGGCATGGTGTCTGATGGACAGAGAGTTGACCCCGATCCTGAAAGAGTGTAGCACATCAGAAATGCATCAGCTCCGAACACAAGATGTGTCTGCAACAGTTCGTGGGGATAGCGACATACATGTCTCCATTATTTCCCCAAATCGCAGAACTCACAGCACCACACAGACTACGCTAGTCTACCGTGACCGGAATAAGTAGAAGACTATCCAAGTCGACCCATCGTCAAGAGGACTAGGAGCAATGTTGCTCTAAGACAACAACCCAGTGACGTTCGCTATCAATTAGCCTGAATAGTATCTCATCAGCTCCACCAAGATTGCAACACATGCTGTTGTGCATCCGGGTTACGACATGACTATCAAGTATCGTCCAGGGCGAGGCATGCTTGTCGCGGATGCTATGTTGCGATTACCAAGCAATCGACTTGAGCCCATCGACCTTGATATAAAGGTGACATTTGTGCAGATCAACTCTGAGAAGCTCAGTCAGCTGCAGAAAGAAACGTAGAGAGAAAACGACCTGTCAACTTTCCGGGAATTCATTGTAGACGGCTGGCCAGATTCGACGAAGGAGATGGCAAAACAACTGCGACAATATTTGTCGTACAGGGAAAAACTTTACTTCGAAAATGGTACGCTGTTAAAGGATGAAGGAATTGTCATACATGAGCATGCAGCAACATATATACTGCAATGAATCCATGCTGGACACAAAGGAATTTAAAAGTGCAAGCTGCGCGCGATAAGTTGTGCCTTCTGGACTAGAATGAATAACACTATTGACAAGGTGGTTCACCAGTTTGCGACTTGTCAAGAGCATCAGTGTGCGCAACCAACGGAGACATTCAGAATACACGAAATTCCAATTCGGCAGGTTGCTGGATTTGATATGTTCTACTTTGGTGGACATGACCACTTAATAATCGCGGACTATTACTCAAAGCTTCCAATTGTGCGGAAGATTCCCATGGTACAGTGTACCAGCCAGATTGTAGTGAGTCTCACAAAGCAAACCTTCTCCTAGCATGCCATACCACAAGGAGTTGTGACTGACTGACAGAGGGCATCAGTATGGCAGCGAAACCTATCGCTAGTTTGAGAAGGAATGGTGCTTCGACCATTTCACAAGTTCTCCGCACTATCCAAAGTCATATTGATTTATCGATCGCACAGTACACACAATGAGAAAGACCCCGTACCAAGCGAAATCTTCCAAACTCGATCCATATCTCGCTTTGTTATGCATTCGAACAACACCGGTAGACAACGTGTTCCCAAGTCCGGCAGAAATGCTGTATATATAAGGAAAGTACAAGGCAACCTTCCTATGCGCATGAGAAACAAACTTGGAAAGAAACAATATATCTACAAGAGACTGCAATAACAACAAAAGGTTTAAAGGACTAAACACGATCAGCACTCTCGTGATTTGTCACCTCTGATTCCAGGACAGACCGTCAGAATACAGACCCTTCCATCAAGTTTGCGGTCACCTGCTGTGGTACGGGAGAAATGTCAGGAACTGTGTTCCTATGTAATGGAAACACAGAATGAAATGATGTTGCGAAATATACAGCACAAACGGGGAGCAAAACATGACAAGAACACGGATCGATTAGATTGCGACAGTCCTAGCACCCGAACTGTGCGTGACAGTCCGGAAACACCAATTGCGTTATTTCGTGTTGGAAATAAACGAATCATTCGTGCTATCTATGTGTGAGTGCACGTATTTGTGTGGATGTGAGGGTGCGCGTGCACTTATTAATATAAATAATCGAGCTTTAGCCTGAATAGCGTGTGTGTATGGGTGGGTGGATAGTTTTGGTTGGATATTGCTCTAGCGTAAACACAACTGACATAACTGTCAGTTCAGAGATAACTTCACAAAAAATAGGTAATATTCACGCATACCTCTTACATAAGCAAGACACTTAAATATATTTAATACTCAAGAACGTAGGTACCAGATGCCACCCATTAAATCATAGTGATAACTGTGAAGAAATGTTAATAATGCACACTACATTTGGTAAATTAGTATGCAGTAGAAAAAGGTGTCATTATACGCAGTCGCAGTCGTTCGGTCGCTAGTGAATTGATGACACATTGTCAGACATACCCATTCATTATGAAAGCGTAGTAGCGTTCTCAAAGGCACACACGCCTGTGATTATACAATCATAACGAATGCGTTGTTTTCGACAAAATCCACATAGTTTGGCTGCGTTCCAACTACACAGTCCATAATATATCCTCTGTACAGTTCACTCACTATCACTTGATATATTTAGAATTGCCCGGAAGGAAGATAAGACACGAGTGTATACTCTTACACATCATTATTATGATTTATGCTGTGTTTTATATAAATGTAATGAATGTCATTTCATAAATAAACGATTAATTGATTTCCCCTTTGCGTGTGGGTGCAAGTGCAAGTGCATGTGCATGAAATGCCTATTAGAGCATGCATATATGGGTGTGTGTGCTTGAGTTCATTCATTCATTCATTCATTCATTCATTCATTCATTCATTCATTCATTCATTCATTCATTCATTCATTCATTCATTCATTCATTCATTCATTCATTCATTCATTCATTCATTCATTCATTCATTCATTCAGTCAGTCAGTCAGTCAGTCAGTCAGTCAGTGAGTCAGTCAGTCAGTGAGTGAGTGAGTGAGTCAGTCAGTCAGTGAGTGAGTCAGTCAGTCAGTGAGTCAGTCAGTCAGTGAGTCAGTGAGTCAGTGAGTCAGTGAGTGAGTGAGTGAGTGAGTGAGTGAGTGAGTGAGTGAGTGAGTGAGTGAGTGAGTGAGTGAGTGAGTGAGTGAGTGAGTGAGTGAGTGAGTGAGTGAGTGAGTGAGTCAGTCAGTCAGTCAGTGAGTCAGTGAGTCAGTGAGTCAGTGAGTCAGTGAGTCAGTGAGTCAGTGAGTCAGTCAGTGAGTCAGTCAGTGAGTCAGTGAGTCAGTCAGTGAGTCAGTCAGTGAGTCAGTCATCAATACTTAACAATATGGCTCACGAATCTTTGAATAGCAATACTCAGAAGAAAAAACATTTGACAACAGTGAAATATAAAAAGTCAAACAACCACTAGCAGAAATAGACTACGTAAAATGTTCCAAGAAAACAGTTTAATTTAACTTTTCTGCAAATACCAAATGTCTGTTTTTGTTTGTCACGCGATTTTCCAATATATATATATATATATATATATATATATATATATATATATATATATATATATATATATATATATATATATATATATATATATACATATATATATATATATATATATATACATATATATATATATATATATATATATATATATATATATATATATATATATAGTATCATTTGACAATACATTGCTGTTTCATATATTTTATATTGCCATGCTATTTTATTTGTTAAGGTAAATTCAAAATGTTATTAAAATGTATGGTTGTTTCATCGTAACATGTCACATTAAGTGCAAATAAATTTCGTTCATTCATTTACATTTGATAACAACTGGATTTGTTTATTGATCCTCAGATCGACCAATTCTTTTGTATCGATGCTCCTCTGAGCCTGGTTTGAACGGATTTAGGCGCAATAGAAGTTATCCTATTATTAGTGTTATTATTAAATACCTCCGTAAATACCACATGTAGCGAGAGAAGATGACACCGGTTTTCTCCAAGCATGTCATATATGTCCTACTACTACTGCGACCACGAACACACGATCAGAAGCAACTTCTAGTCAAGTACAATCTAAGTGAATGGTATTGTAATACGACACTCCAACATCACACGGTTTGGTAGTGCATCGGATCATGCACGTGTACAGTGCAAATCACAGACACATAACAGGTTGCGGGTAAATATTTTATTACCTCTTTCACATGCTTCAATTAGTTTCCTTTAAAACACATCTATCAATAGCAAAAAACAGTAGTATATATATATCAAGAAAACCCGATTAGTAAAAGAGAAAAGTGTGTTTTAAAGCAAAATCAACAAATAACACACACGAACCGCGCATTGATGAGCGCAACAATAATATCCCAATTAAATACAGCATTGTTGACCTTATTATATACTTGAATCACACTTCATACATGTATACGTGTAAGTATATATATATATATATATATATATATATATATATATATATATATATATATATATATATATATATATATATATATATATATATATATATATATATATATAATGTATATAGTATATATATATGGTATATATATATATAGTATAATATATATATATATATATTATATATATATATATATATATATATATATATATATATATATATATATATATATATATATATATATATAATATATATATATATATATGCATACATATAAACAGACATACAGAACGAACGCAAGCACATACCCACCCGCACACACATTTATATATTAATTACTAAAACAACACTGCAGTGTATTCTGTAGCCGCAGCCAGCAGCAAACAAAAGGTCAAAACATATTGATAAAACCAACCCACGCAAAGCAATAACATACATTTTAAAGCAACTCTAAGTCAACTGTAATTATCAACCAAAACCGTCTTGGATAAAAATTCAGGAATTTCGTCTAAGCCAAATCGTAAGAGAACTATTTCTATTGAAATGCAACAATGTTGACATTAGCGTCGACTTATCATACTTGTAGCGAAAATTGTAAGTAACATTTCAGTCACTATATACTATGAGTGTTATTACATTTGGTAATGTCTAAAGTGTAACATACATGTTAGTACTACGATCCGTTAAATAACAGCACACCCTACAAGCCGATAGTATACTCGTTGTTTGCGATCTCCTTTAGTCTTGTCTGTTGGTCGGTTTCCGAAGACTGTCCGTTCGTGTCCTGCAAGCACAAAGTCATCGTATTTGTCAGGAGCCATGTTGGCATCGTTGAGCAGAGTCAAATTTGATGTTACCGTAGTGTATCACATGTTTGTATCAAATTATACAAAAGTGCACCGGTATAGTTTAGACAATAGTAAGGCCTCCTTTAGAAACCTACACACAACTGCGCGCGGGCGTCGACATAAAAAAGGACATAGATATATTATACCAAATATCGGGACAAGCGACTATAATGATTCCAGACCTCAATATTCCCAAATATGCGTATGATAATGAAGATTTACAAACCATTAACGAGAAGATTGGATAGAGTGTTACAGTTATTATGGTTAATCAAATTTTTGTTATAATGGTTACTAGTGTTCATAGAATATATACATATATACACTGTATATATATATATATATATATATATATATATATATATATATATATACATACATATAATAAAACTGATAGATTGGGCTCGTCAAACACGAAAGGTAGCCTATCTAGGAGAAGGAAAACTCTGATTTAAAACCTCCGCTGCCTTGCGGCCATACTCATTCAAGAGAAGGGCTAGGGGATTTAACCCTGAACGGAAATCCAGGTGTCACAAGGTAAAACACCCTTGCTGCCTTGTAGACCGGTCGACGAGGATCAAAGGCTAGGCCCACCGCTTACAAGTGTAGTTGATGTCAGGAAGGGCATCCGATCATAAAATAATATGTCACAAAGTAATGCCTTGCGGCCAAACTCGTTCAAGAGAAGGGCTAGGCGATTTAACCCAGAAAGGAAATCCAAGTGATGGTGTCACAGTTTAAAAAAACCTATGCTGCCTTGCAAACCGGTCGAGGGAGATCAAAGGCTAGACCCACCGCTTATACGTGTGGTTGATGTCAGGAAGGGCTTCCAATCATGAAACAAATGTGCCACAAATTAATGCCTGAATTTCAACAACGCACGAATAATGTTAGGGCGTCCCCCAGAGGCGACGCATGCCAACAGCCCCCGGCTGACACGAGAAGTGGACGAGGGGTACTGCGGTGACCATGGCCCCAGCTAAAGAAGATAAAGGACAGAAATGTCAAGATCGGAAGCTGGAATGTGGGATCCATGATTGGGAAAGGGAGAGAGCGGTTTGAGGTTTGCAAAAGAAGGAACACAGGAATCCTGCAAGAAAATAAGTGGACCGGTAAGAGCGCAAGTGAGTTGGGAGAAGCATTTAAGATACTTTATAGTGGAGATAAGAGATGAAGAAACGGAGTGGGGGGTCACTATGAGCCAAGCGTCTAAAAGCACATTAGTTGAAGTGTCACGACCAACATACAGACTAATTAATCTAAAACTGGTGAGAGCTGGAGAGATATTCAACATAGTGTCAGCATATGCCCCACAAAGGGAAGAAACAGATCAGATAAAGGAGGAGTTTTTTGATAGATTGGGACGATCTGAAACAATCCTGGTGATTTTCGAAAAGTGCAGAGATAAAAAGGCTAAGGCCAGAGGAAAAGAGAAGGGGAGACAATCTTGAAAAGCAACGAGAGCTAGAAATGGCGCTAGTAAACACTTTCTTCAACAAAAAGGAGGAGCATCTGATCGCCTGTAAACGTGGATAGAACAGCTCACAAATTGATTTCATCACGACACGAAGAGCTGATCTGAGGGAAATGCGAGACTGCAAGGTAATACCAGGAGAGGAAGTTGTATCTCAGCGTCAGCTGCTATGCTCACTCCTGAGGCCAAAAGAAGAAGAAAATGGGAGAAGGACCAGAGAAAAGAGGATTAAGATGTAGACTCTGAAGGGAGAAAAATTATTAGAGACAAAGTGGAAGTGAATCCCAGCTGGATGCAGACACTAATGCAGAAGAAAGTTGGAAATTATTTAACAACGTCGTCACGGGGGCAGCAGAAGAGATATGTGGAGCCACCAAAGGACGGAAACCTCTGGAGAGGGAGACCAGGTGGTGGAATGAAGAGGTGCACGAGAGTCTGAGAAAGATGCCTTCAAGAAATGGGAGGTGCAGGGTGGACACGAACTGAAGGAGGCCTATAACAACATGAAGAGAAAGGCAAAGGCTGCAGTAGCCAAAGCTAGAAACGAGGCAGACTAAAAGTGGATAACAAGATAGGAACAGAGGAAGGTGAGCTGATGATCTACAAGGGGGCAAAACAAAGAGCAAGATCAAGAAGAGACGTCGGGGAAATGAATATGATTAAAGACAAAATAGGGGAGATGCATACAGATGAGGTAAATATCACAGAGAGGTGGAGCAAGTATTTCAGCAAAATAATAAATGTAGAAAACGCCTGGGAACAGCTTGGAGAAGTACCAGCAGTAGAAGGACCACTCCAGGAAATATTCACAGAAGAGGAGAAGAAAGCCACAGAGAGCATGTAGAAGGGAAAAGCTGCAGGATTCTCAAGATTCCCGATATACCTTCTCTAACACCTAGGCGAGATTGGAGTGGACATTATGCTTGAAATACCGAAGAGAGTTTTGGAAGCGGAACAGAAGCAAGACGAGTGGGAGAAAAGTGAGATCATCCCCATGTACAAGCAAAACGGGAGCCACTAGAATGTGGGAACTTTAGAGGCTGATGGAACATGGGATAAAGATGTTTGAGAAGATCCTGGAGCGCAGACTCAGAAAACTGATCACAATCAACAACATGCAATTTGGATTTAGTTCAGGAAAAGGTACAGCAGATGCAGTAGTTATCATACAACAACTGCAAGAGAAACACATAGAAGTGCACAAGGAGTTTTTCTTTACGTTCGTAGATTTGGGAAAGGTGTATGACATGATGCCCAGGGATCTGGTATTGTGTTGGCCTATACAAGGGATCAGGGCTAAGCCCATTTCTGTTTATCATACTACTAGATGTCATCAGTGAATAGTTCAGATGCGGGCTGTCACGTGAACTTCTGTTTGCTGACGATCTGGCAGTAGTATCAGATACAGGGGTGGAGATGCAGAGGAGGTGGCTTGGTTGGCAGATTGGGATCGAGAGCAAGGGAATAAAAGGCAACAGCTGGAAAAGGAAAGTGATGGTTAATAGCAGGAAAGTAACAAACGCAAACATCAAAGACAGCCAAGGCACGTTCCTCAGTAGATGAATAAATTCATATGTTTAGGTGTCACCATAAGTGAAGAAGGAAGATCAGAGGAAGCAGTAAGAGCAAGAGTTAGTGCAGCATGGAGAAAGTGGAGAGACATATCCGGAGTAATCAGTGACAAGAAAATGCCAAGGAAATTAAAGATCAAGCTTTTCATGGCTGTCATTAGACCAGCTCTTCTGTATGGAGCAAATGTTGGACAGTTAGAAAGAAGGAGGAAGATATTCTTGAGAAAACAGTGATGAGGATGTAGAGAAGAATTAAAGGTGTAACACTGAGAGACAAATTAAAGAGTGTGGACATCGGAAAGGAGCTAGGAGGGAATAGCATACACAAGAAAGTAAGAGAAATGAGACTATGCAGTATGGACACATGCAGAGCATGGAAGATCACAACAAAATGATAGCAATTGTTGATATGATAGTGCCAGGAAATAAGTCAAAGAGGGAGATGATGAGGGAGATGATGAGGGAGATGGATGACTTGCGTCCGAAGGGACATGCAGGAACTCCGGGGATTGAATAGCACCATCACAGATTTGTGAATACAAAAATAACTAAAAACTTAGATCCCGATTTATTCAGTGCACGCATCTAAAATTATGGTTTATTGGCAGAAACCATTGTTGGAAGAGACAACAGCCTCGGTGCAGAATTGGTGGCGGGGCTGAAGTGGAGGTAGGGGTTCAAGTGATCACATCTACCAAGGAGTAAGTGAGGAGCACTTTGAAAAAACCCGGTTGAACATCACCTGATCCAAGAATTTACCGTTAATGTGGGACCTATTTAACGTTTTTTTCTGACCAAACTGTTGCGTGTTTTACTCGATCATTGCGCAAACGTACCGATGGTCTATTTTGGACTATCAACACAGGCGCGCAACGGGCGAACCTCGTGGAACTTGTCGCAGTTGTTAGATTGGTCGCAGCACCATTTCTTGGGCACCACGTCGTTCCGTCGGTGTTGTTCTGTTAATGCTGGGCGGTACAGGAACAGCCGACTAGCAAGGGGGTGATTCTCCTGGATGAGTTTCCCCATTGTGTTGTAGCAACAGTACTGCAACATATAGCACGAAACAATGTATGAAGTGGGGCTGTGGTGGCCAATTAGCGGGGTACATGTCCGGAATAGTGGGGTTACTTGGATATTTCGATGGCCACGAAAAAAGACAATTATTCTCGATCGAGTAGCTGGGTTGACTATAAAAGATCGGGTTACCTAACTGGAAACAAGATTTAACAAGATTGCCATCTAATTAATCAACTCTAAGTAACAGGTGGACAAGGAAATCATTTCACTTATCGATAGTCCAACTTATATCTAGGTGTATCACGAAGTTCTCAGGTATATGTCGTTATTTGGTTTAGACATATTAACACTACTAGTACTTACACAATCAGCAGGTAATTTCTTCTATTCCATTATTGTTATTTATGAAAATGCGAATGTTCTCATATCTAGTAAACACTACTTCTTTGCTAATGTATCTTAATGTCCTCTAGTCCATCTGTCTCCATTGAACAATAGGGCGTGTAAGTCTCGCGCGCGAAAACGAGGCTGGGGGCAGTTGGGGGCAGGAGGTCCATATTCTCCATGTTAACGTATAGTACTTCGTTTTGTTTTTGGTTGTAATAATCTAAAGGTTCCAATCTAACTATTTCAGTTATACTGTCAGAAGGATTATTACAAGCAGAAGCAGTGGAACACTTTGCCGTGACAATGATCACGGAAATCATGAAGTGTAATCGATTATAATGGTGGTTGCCATGGCAATAGCGGCAAGTACTTGCGTTTGGCGATCTTGACTAATAATAAAAAGTGCCATTTTTCGCGTAGTACAACCTGTTTGGGGCAAACGTATACATGTGTTATGATTATGCGAATTTAGACAACTTGTCAGATATAAATGCTTATCGAAACCACAATGTACAGCAATGTAAAATGCAAATCCCGTAAACTATTTTATTGTGTATTATTCTTGTGTCCAGTCCCCAATTGGCTCGCTTAGACCCCAATGAGCTCAGATCGCGCGGAGTCACGCCATTTATCGTGACACGCTTACGGGCCCTATAAGAACATATTTCTATAAAAAAAATCATACCTATTAATTTTTTGAAACACTTCTATCGGACTTTCTCTGCTGGTCTCTAGTGTTGTTAAACCATTTTATCTTAGACGCATTTCATAACCAATATCACAAAGTTCTGATATTAGTCTGGTTTTTCTGTACTCTCTCTAACACACTCACGCACATACACACACCCGAACGCACGCACGCACGCACACACGCACGCACATAGGCACGCATGCACACACACACACACACACACACATACACACACACACGTGCAAGATTATCTTAATAAATTGATCAGACGGTGTGAGAAGTGGCAAATGTTGTTTAATTGTGTAAAATGTAAGTGCCTCCACACATGACACGGGAATGGAGATACACAATATACAATGGGGTTTATATATATATATACCCCATTGTATATTGTATATAATATAAATTATATCAATTATATATATATATATATATATATATATATATATATATATATATATATATATATATATATATATATATATATATATATATATATATATATTAAGAATAAAATAGGTGGTCCCAATACGGATCCTTGTGGTACTCCATTCAAACCCGATTTCCAGTTTGAAGCTTCCCCAAAAACCAAAAACTACTATTCGTTGTTTTCTGTCAATAAGCCATTTTTCTATTCAGTTAATCATGCCATTTCCTATGCCATGGGCCTTTTGTCTAATTAGTAATCTTTGATTTTGCACTTTGTCGAAGGCATGTTTAAACAAATCTAAGTAGACTATATCTACTGGTGCCACCTAATCTACCCACTTTGTGACATCTTCCAAAAACAACGTTTGTTATGCCTCGCTGTTAGAAACCAATGTTGAGATAGGTTTACCAAGTTATGTTTACAAAGAAACACATTGAACTCTATCGCAAGCGGTATTATAATTCGATCAACAATTTATAGTAGGAATTTGGGTAGAATCTCATCTGCTACGGGAAATGTATTATCCTTTATATCCCCTATTTGCTTCGCTACTATTTGTTGGGTTACAAGTATTTATCCTAAATAATCTGACTTTCTCCCCTCGAACTTTGCTTCCGGTACTAGTAACGAATGTATAACTTCCATGGAAAACATCGATCGTTGCTCAATATTTCCTCATGTCCTTATAGTTCCTTTTGTGGAAATAGTACCTGTGCTGTATTTCTTGATACCGTTCTGGTTTTACTTTGATGATAACATATACATAGTTGTGAGCAATACACCCCAGTGGCTTACATATATTTACATTATCAATACAATCCTTCTGTGAAGTCAAGGCTATGTCTAACATGTTCGTGGTTCTAGTAAATGCTGAGAGAGGACACTATTTTGTACAAAATAAAAAACCGTTGATCGTCACTCCTAGTACTCTGTAGTGACGTCCACTCTATTAAATGCCATTGGCTCAAATATATTGAAATGTATTTAAATATAAATACAAATAATCTTGAGGGTTTCAAATTCAAATACAAATACTTATAAATACAAACGTATTTAAATACAAATACACAGGAATGTATTTCAAATACTTGTCAGGATGTATTACTATGTAGGTAAAAGTAAAACAACTAATATATTCAGACATCTAGTTTATAGGCATAGTGTTTTGCTCATGTGATGACAGGCAGACCAGTGCTAGGGAGTATTGTTATTGCTAGCTACAACACAGTGCCAACTGGCTCAAAAACCTCTATCCACACAAAAAAGTCCAAAATATATTGTTTGTTATGTTAAGTCCAACATAAAATACCTATGTTGCCCTCAGAAGATACACTTTTAATGACTGCTAGGATCTTGTGACGAAGTGTGACAGCTCAACTTCAAAACCTGTCAGGAAACTACAATAGCCTGATGCCAGCTTGGAGCCTAACTAAAGAACAAAGGGTATATTCATATGTGGTTACTGTCAAGTGCTAATTCATCCTTTGGCACAAACAAACACAACACTGCACAACACCTGGTAGGCATTTTGCATTACAGTATTACCACGATCATTTTAATGGGAATGCGGGGATAACACGTTGGTTCCAATTGTTACAATTATGTTAGCCGATCGCTTAAGTATCCGAGAATCACTTGTTGTAATATATGCCAATAATAGTCATTTTTGAACGCTGTTCTCTCGTCTATTACACATATTGAATTTTCCTTTGGTTGTGTTTGATTTTTGTATTACTTTAAAGTGATGTTCTCGATTAATTATCAGTTCGTTCACCAGCAGAAACACACACATGCTGCCGAGTCACTGAAGTGATATGATATCTGAAGTGTCAATCATCGTCAGTGAATACGGAACTTTTCTGGGTACACGTAATACAGGTATTGCGTAAGACATGCTGGTCTGATATACAATGAGGTCCGATGTATTTGACTCCAAGTCTGATGTTCATGGGTACAATCCTCCATAATGATACAGTCTCGTGTATTCACGTATGTTTATGCAGGGTCCGTCCACATCTGGACATTTGAAATGCAAGGCTATTCAATACATTTCAGGGTTATTTGAAAAATCAATTCAAGACAATCTTAACGACATATGTACTTTTAGTCGCAGTAAATTAGAATTGAAGACACCAATCCAAATGAATCACATCACAATCGACCAACATCTTTTACTCAACTAAGAACAAAATGGCGCGACCACGATGAAATGCTGACTGCCCAATGAGCATGACAATTATTTTTTGTGCGTCGGCTTTCCCTACACCTGTCTGTCAAAGGCCTGTGTCTGTTAATTCGTCACGACAAAGGAGCCAACACATATTGTATTGACCACAATTAAATTCAAGACGTTTCAAAACTACTTTATAAAATTCAAGGATTTCAAGGTCTTGAATTTGGTCCAATCAAATTCAAGGCTTTTCAAGACTTTCAAAGCCCTTTACGGACCCTGTTTATAGCATTTTGAACTTTCTCATTATCTTCTATACGATAACCTAACCCTACAGTTAATGATGAGATTCCTGTAACTATGTTACACCAAGCAGCTTCTTTGCATTATTCTTCTTTTTCTAACTGTATTTCATATGCCTTGGTGGATTATTTAATGTATAAAATAACTCCATCCCCATTTCTTCCTATTTTATCTTTCCTAAACATAACATATCCTGTCATTCCTAATTCGGCATCTGACATGTCGGTGATGGCCCATGATTCAGTTATGCCTATTAAGTAAGGGTTACTATCTTTTATCATAATGCTTAATTCATTTATTTTTGCTTAGTATGCTCCTTGCATTTAAATAAACACATTAATATCCAAATTCAGTAGAGTTTTCCAGACTGTGTTTTGCTTATTACTTTGTGCTGTTTTATCTATGCCTTCTGTTCGCTGTGATTTCTCCTGCGAATTTAGTTTAAATCTTTGAAACGTGTTCCACTGTCAATAAATCGAAGCAGTTTCTCTGCGAACACTGCTGCCCTCTTTCCATTTAGATGGAAGCCATCTCTCATGTACATATCTTCTTTCCCAACAACGTATCCTCGTTCATTTTTGAATCCTACCCCGTCTTTCTCACATATCTTTTCAACTAGAGCGTTGATTGTAATCCTCTAGCAGTTTATATATGTTGCTCCCCTTCCACTCATTACGGGCAAAATTCCTGAAAACATAATCTGTTCAACTCTTATCTTCTTAAATTTGCCCATCAACTCTTTGTATTTCTGTACTATACTAGTTGTTCCCTCCATGTCTTCATTAATCGGCCCTATATGTACTAGAACAGACCCTCCTTGGCCATGCCCCAATACGTTTTCTATCTTTTCAGTCACACATTCTAGCCAAGCTCCAGGAAGACAAGCAACGACATCGTCTCCCTTGCTTTTTTTTTTTTGTGTTTTTCATCAAATGAAGTCGCTCATCAGTACGCTCTCCGTTCTCAATGGCGCTCAATCACTGACCCAGAGTAGCTCTTTGTTTGTATCTACCTGGCTGTTTATTACCCGCCTTCCTTTTTTAGTGTTTTTTTCTCTTTACATCTTTCTTGCTGTAATCTTCCATGTTATCGATTTTCCTTTTGTCACATCTACTCTCACTTCCTTCCCTTCATCCTTCCTCCTGTCAAATGTACTTCTCTCCTGTCCCATCTTCCCTCTCTCATCTGTCCCCTTCCTGTATATCGCTGACTCTCTGCCATTCTTTCTCCAATTTTGTCCCTTGCAATAACCTTCCTTCACTTTTGAGTAAGTACTAGTGTATGAATAATTTGTCGAACGCTAGATTACCGTATTATCACCCACTAAGTTAACCTACTCAAAACTGCTGTTGACTAACACACTTAAATTACAATTGCTACTCAATATATGCCTAGTACTATGAATAGTACTTATCAAACAATAATTCGCCTTGTTATTCAACTGTTATCCACCAATAGATCTACATCATTCCATGTAATGTTCCTGCCATCTACGAGAGTTGGGCCCTGTCGTAATATTGCCGCAACAATGACAAGTATCTGACATTTACGATAACGAAAATAAAAACTTACCTGGGTTGACTGCGTGCTTTGCTGCCGGTCATAGAAGCATACGGAATGACATCCGCTCTTGGTCATGTATCTGTTCCAGTCGAACATCCAGCTGCTTTCCTTCGAGAGTATTGGTAGGCCGCATGGACAAGCAGTAGTAGATTCCATAAGTTTTTTAATGTTGTCCAACTGTGTTATTTCTGCTTTGTACCAGTTCATGCAACTCAGGTGACCCAAAGACGTTGTCGAAATCGTGAGTGGAAAGAAGAATATGCCTTTCTCGCCTGAAACAGAACATCATGTAATAAACTGAGCGATGCCAGCAATACAAGATTGTGTAGACCAACTGATTGACTTCGCATAGAAAGAAAGAAAACAAAAGAAGAAAGAAAGAAAGAAAAAAGCTCATCAACTTAAAAGCGCATACATATAAGCAAAGTGTTCACTGAAAAGAAAAGTGAATTCACGCACACAAACATATGCGCGCACACGTTTACACATCAGATGCGCGCATGCAAACAGGCATACGCATACACGCATACAACACACGCGTGCGTTATACGCATTAGCATTAACATAATTTGACACACGTTCGATGTTTCAGCAGTTGAAACAGTTCTCGGTGACACGCAAACGTTAAAAACAAACATTTGCGAAACATACTGCGAAATGTACCTGTATCATAACAAATATTTGCTATAATCTACTGTTTAAAATACTTTATATATATTAAGTCGTCACAGCTGATTGCAGTTTTCCTTTTTCACTCAATATTAGCCTGGCCTAGAATTATCTTAAACCATTATATTCACATTGTTTCTTGATTTTATGACAATTTATGTTACAAATGTCGATACATTGTAAGGTATATCGATAATGGAAGTAATATATCGCTAGCGATGTCACGTGTTCGTATATGACAATTGCACAATAGCATTTAATTATTCACACAAGTTAAATCATGCGGATATATTCACAGGAGCAGCTACTTAAGCTACTGCTTCTTTTGCTCTCGTAATACAAAATACGTTCTTGTTTTTACAATGTTAATTATACTGCATGCTTATAATATATACATTGATAATTAAATAATAATACTATCACTAGTTTAATAGTTGCACATATTAACTACTATATACACATTCATTTCGTAGATTACCAATGCTAATATGTTTCTACAATAGATTACATAATCATACGATAAACGGGCAACCCTGCAACGTTGCCCAATCAATCCTTCTGATTTGATATTGCTAGATTATATATACACGCTCCTTAATACAAATATGCACAATGAAGTAATTTCACCGGTTGGCAATACATAAACAGCCGGATGACACTCTGTCGTACAATGTAACACAACACAGACATATACACAAACTGACGGACTAACGGACAAATGGAAGCTTGAGTGGTTATAAACAGAAAAAACTACAACCAGCAGTAATGAATATATAACCCAACGTTTGACCATTCCTTAGAACTGGTTACTCTAGGCGGCATCAACTAGTTAATAATGTAGGCATGTTTCCTTTAAGTCAAACAAACTTACCGGTGTTTCCTTCTAGGTCTGCGACGCGAAAGGGGTTCGAGGTATTTGAAACCTCTATGGTTTTCGAATGGATCTTGCCGTTCCGTGTCATATAATACCCAAGGAAACTAGGCTGAACACTCACAGGATTTTCCGAGCCGGTTGGGTCGTAAAGATAGACCACGTACGTTTTCTTCTTTTCTCTGTCGCTCATTAACACCAACTGAAAGGTGTTTGGCTGTCAACATCAAGCAATATGGATCAGATTATAGTTGTTGCAGTATTGCGTGAGTGTGTGACCTGTTTTTCTCCTGCCCCGCAGTCGTATCTGTTTGTTTTCGCATATGTAGGGGAGGGAGGGATAGAGCGAGGGAGGGAGGCAGATCGAATGACAAAGAAGGCACACCAATTTACGTCATTACGTCATAAAATATACATGCATTATTTGTTGCTTTTGGTATTTTACTGGCACTCACATTATTTGTCTTCGGTCACACATAATTTATAACAACAACAGACTCCATGTTTTACCTGCAGAGCATTACAGATGTGGCAATGTATCGATGCCGCATGGAAAGTACTCCCTTATCAAAATTCGAAAACAATTTAACTAAAAACAAATTTGAGAATTAACTTTGCTAATAATTTGTATGGACACAATGTAATTAAATCAATGGTTCTGATGTGATGTATTCATCCCAAATAAATGTTTACTTTATAATGGTTGTGAAAAGATAATATTCGATTTACTTCCCTATTTTACTGGTACTTCACATTTCAGAATAAGCATTTGGAAACATCGTTCTAACAAGACTACGAACAAATAGTTCGATGGGATATCGAATTTATGCAAGCAGATTATCTGAATAGTTGCTGTCAGTGAAGTACATCTGTAGCGACATACAAGTTTGGGCAATTCTATAAGTGAACATTACTTTTAGGAACGGTTGTATTGTGATTCCACATCTAACCAGAAGACGTCCGTAGTTATGTCTCTTGAATGATATTGGTTACATTAGCATCGGTCCACTAATCAAACTACTACTTGTAGATGTATGTACATATGTATATTAGTGCAAGTATGTGCGTGCGTGTGTGTGTATCTATTACATTGTAAGCTCACCAATATAAAAATAACATACCTTGTTACGAGTGAAGTCCTTATCCAATAGAGGAAAGTTGTGTACCCACGTGACTACCAGCACCCAGTCGGGATTAACATCTTGGTCACCTGTGTATTTCTTGATGTATTCTTTAGCTAAGTTCATCATGGCGTCCGTTCTCGTTTTCTCGGCAGGGTTAGAGGCAGTAGTTTTGTTGTCGTATGCATGGTAGTACGTCGTGCTGTTTTTTGTGCAGTCGCTGTCAGCCCAGAACGGGGCTAGCAGGCCGAACCCATGTCGTCTGGCGTGGTTTCTCATTCCTTTTCGCATTGCCTCCATTATGTTTACAGGAGGTTTCCTTTTACGAAATCGTTGGCAAAACGACAAGTAGCCGTTCGTGTATATCTGTAAAGGAAGATTATAACAAAATCATATGTATACAATATGTATTTATATGATAGTGACGCTAGCTACACATATTCCATTGACTAATTTGAAGCGCTGACTGATTTTCAGCTTATGGTATTTTGTACTTGTATGCGTATTCTAAGATATAACATTAATGTTCATTGTGTCACTTTCCCGATATTATCCAGACCATCATTGTATTACATTTAGGGCGCGCGAGTAATAATACATTAAAAGGATTGCAAGGTTCTTTAGTAATTATAACTTTAAATTACAGCATCAAGATGATGGACAAAATTTAAGCGTTGATATTTCAGTAGAGTTCTATTATGTGAAATGCATAAAAAATACAAACTCGGTATTATCCTGAAATATTATATTTCTCATAAATATATTAAATGGTTTGTATCAATATATTTTGAACTGGCTTTGAGAAACGTGTTATCACCTAGAATATGTCTTCTGACTAGCATTGGCATTATTTTTTAATTTTTTATGTGTGCCTGTATGTATGCACATGTCTGATTAATGTAAGCATAGGAGTGCGCCATCGACTATGACTGCAAATGAAAGTAAGCACCCACCTTTTCAACTTATCTAAGCAAGAAAAAAAGCATTGGCTTCAACAAAACAATGTCTGAATAAGAACGTGAGCAGAAAACTGTACAATGTGTACCTGCAACATAGCATTGCTTACTTTCTGTGTCTGATAAAGTCGTCATTACTGTGTGTTATCATCACGACTCTCACTGATAAAGAAAGGAAACATCGCAGTGAATCTTTATCGAGTTTTGTCTCATAAAGAAATTAAATAGTGTTGTATGTCCTTACCACGAGTCTGTCTGTTACGAAGTCGAACAGCTTCACAGGCGGGCGAAACAACAATGGTCGGGAAAGTCCGAGGCGGAATTTCTTGGAGCACTTGATTTCTTTGTCATTCGCAGCCTTCCCATGTGTAAACATTCTTGACACAATAGGAGGATCAGTTGTACCTACTTACAACAAAACGCTCAATTATCCAAAGTAATTGTGACATTCCTGGCTCATAGGATAAAGACGCATGTTTCTGGTCAGCATATGGTTAAATGCTATCAGTATAAACACACACACACACACACACACACACACACACACACACACACACACACACACACACACACACACTCACTCACTCACTCACTCACTCAAACACTCATATATACACACACACACACACACACACACACACACACACACACACACACACACACACACACACACACACACACACACATATATATATATATATATATATATATATATATATATATATATATATATATATATATATATATATATATATATATATATATATATATATATATATATATAGCAATGGAGTCCTTCGTCAAGTTCGCATTTTTTAAATATCGCACTATCACTTTGTAAGCGGGGGCAACTAGTAGCATATAATCTATATTCATGCAGATTAATTAATATATATCACGATAGTCCCCTAATAACGAGTTTGATAATTATATCATGATATCACGTGGACAATGCGCTTCAACAAGTTGTTTTTGTACAGCATCGAAGAGCACAGACAGTGAACCAGTTGACGTCAGTGTTAAGGACAAACCTGTCTCGCAGTCATTTCCCATGTAACCAGCGACACAGCCACAAGTGTACGAGTTCACAACGTCATTACACGTTGCTACATTCATACAAGGACTGCTGGATGCATTCGTTGATATTTGCGACAGAAAACTTTGCCGTTTCAAACTAAGCTTTTTTAAAAATCATTACCATCATCAATGACAACTACTCTATCAGTTAACAACATGTTATTTTGAAGAATAAATACACGTGGCACGGATATAATTCCGTATAGACAAACATACCTGTGCCGATTTTCAGAAGAAATGAATATGCATATTTGACATCATCATTTTGCAAGAGAAGTCTACGTCGCCCAGATTTGACTCTCACTAAATGTGCACGGTTTTTACAAATATTTGGCTATCTAGAAGCAATGGAATCCTTTGTCAGTTTCGCAATTCTTAAGTAGCCCTGTAAGCCCTGTAAAGCCCGCAATTCTTAAGTAGCCCTCACCCTGTAAACGGGGGCAAGCAGCACCATATAACATACTCATGTAGAATAATTTGTTCACATTATTATACACCACTAACATCGGTTCTCATAAAGATATCGTGGTATAATGTGGAGTAAGCGCTTAAACGAGTTGTTTTTGTACAGCATCGAAGAGCACAGACAGTGAACCAGTTGACGTCAGTGTTAAGGACAAACCTGTCTCGCAGTCATTTCCCATGTAACCAGCGACACAGCCACAAGTGTACGAGTTCACAACGTCATTACACGTTGCTACATTCATACAAGGACTGCTGGATGCATTCGTTGATATTTGCGACAGAAAACTTTGCCGTTTCAAACTAAGCTTTTTTAAAAATCATTACCATCATCAATGACAACTACTCTATCAGTTAACAACATGTTATTTTGAAGAATAAATACACGTGGCACGGATATAATTCCGTATATACAAACATACCTGTGCCGATTTTCAGAAGATATGACTATGCATATTTGACATTATCTTTTTGCAAGAGAAGTCTACGTCGCCTAGATTTGACGGTCACTAAATGTGCACGGTTTTTACAAATATTTGGCTATCTAGAAGCAATGGAATCCTTCGTCAGTTTCGCAATTCTTAAGTAGCCCTGTAAGCCCTGTAAAGCCCGCAATTCTTAAGTAGCCCTCACCCTGTAAACGGGGGCAACCAGCACCATATAACGTACACTCATGTAGAAAAATTTGTTAACATCATTATATACCCCTAACATCGGTTCTCATAAAGATATCGTGGCATAATGTGGAGAAAGCGCTTAAACGAGTTGTTTTTGTACAGCATCGAAGAGCACAGACAGTGAAACAGTTGACCTCAGTGTTAAGGACAAACCTGTCTCGCAGTCAGTTCCCATGTAACCAGCGACACAGCCACAAGTGTACGAGTTCACAGCGTCATTACACGTTGCTCCATTCATACAAGGACTGCTGATGCATTCGTTGATATCTGCGACAGAAAACTTTGCCGTTTCAAACCATGCACAAACATCAAGCTTTAAAAAAAAATTATCATCATCTATGGCAACTACAATATCAGTTAACAATATGTTATTACGAAAACAAATACACGTGGCACGGATATATACAAACATACCTGTGCCGATTTTAAGAAGAAATGACTATGCCTATTTGACATATATATATATATATACATATATATATATATATATATATATATATATATATATATATATATATATATATATATATTATTATTATTATTATATTTTCAAAAGGTATATTGTAAATTTGCCTCGAAATATATTTGAATGTCAATAAAATGAATATATAAAATTTAATATATATATTTGAATATATATGGTCATATATTCATATATTCATATATATATATATATATATATATATATATATATATATATATATATATATATATATATATATATATATACATATATACATATATATATATATATATATATATATATATATATACATATATACATATATATATATATATATAGCAATGGAATCCTTCTTCAAGTTCGCATTTCTTAAATATCGCACTATCACTTTGTAAGCGGGGGCAACTAGCAGCATATAATCTATATTCATGCAGATTAGTTCATATATATCACGATAATCCCCTAATATCGAGTTTGATAATTATATCATGATATCACGTGGACAATGCGCTTCAACAAGTTGTTTTTGTACAGCATCGAAGAGCACAGACAGTGAACCAGTTGACGTCAGTGTTAAGGACAAACCTGTCTCGCAGTCAGTTCCCATGTAACCAGCGACACAGCCACAAGTGTACGAGTTCACAGCGTCATTACACCTTGCTCCATTCATACAAGGACTGCTGATGCATTCGTTGATATTTGCGACAGAAAACTTTGCCGTTTCAAACTAAGCTTTTAAAAAAATCATTATCATCATCAATGGCAACTACTCTATCAGTTAACAACATGTTATTTTGAAGAAAAAATACACGTGGCACGGATATAATTCCGTATAGACAAACATGCCTGTGCCGATTTTCAGAAGAAATGAATATGCATATTTGACATCATCATTTTGCAATAGAAGTCTACGTCGCCTAGATTTGACTGTCACTAAATGTGAACGGTTTTTACAAATATTTGGCTATCTAGAAGCAATGGAATCCTTCGTCAGTTTCGCAATTCTTAAGTAGCCCTGTAAGCCCTGTAAAGCCCGCAATTCTTAAGTAGCCCTCACCCTGTAAACGGGGGCAAGCAGCACCATATAACATACACTCATGTAGAATAATTTGTTCACATCATTATATACCCCTAACATCGGTTCTCATAACGATATCGTGGTATAATGTGGAGAAAGCGCTTAAACGAGTTGTTTTTGTAAAGCATCGAAGAGCACAGACAGTGAACCAGTTGACCTAAGTTTTAAGGACAAACCTGTCTCGCAGTCAGTTCCCATGTAACCAGCGACACAGCCACAAGTGTACGCGTTTACAGTGTTATTACACGTTGCTCCATTCATACAAGGACTGCTGATGCATTCGTTGATATCTGCGACAGAAAACTTTGCCGTTTCAAACCATGCACAAACATCAAGCTTTAAAAAAAAAAATTATCTTCATTTATGGCAACTACAATATCAGTTAACAATGTGTTATTACGAAAACAAATACACGTGGCACGGATATATATCCGTATATACAAACATACCTGTGCCGATTTTCAGAAGAAATGACTATGCATATTTGACATCACAATTTTGCAAGAGAAGTCTACGTCGCCTAGATTTGAGTGTGACTAAATTCGCACGGTTTTACAAATGTTTGGCTGTCTACAAGCAATGGAATCCTTGGTCAGGTTCGCAATTCTTAAGTAGCACACCATCAATCTGTAATCGGGGGCATTTATTTGTCCATGTGTGTTAATACGCACGAAATATTGTCTGCACCACAAAAGCAAACGGCGTGTCAGCCAACCTACCCTCTCTCTCTTCGGGATACATGGTAGTTATGGTGAAATCGGTCGCAAAAACTATTAAATTAAACTTGCAGACTGTTCAGATAAACTTGTTGAAAGATGATACAAATGGTAAAAATGAATGGCTTACCGCTTTGACAGAAGAATGGTATGTTCGCGCTACAGTCAGTGTCTTTCCAATCGGACTCATCCGTTAGACTGAGACATTCCTTTGGTGTCTGACTCGGTGATCCACTGAGCCAGTTTGTGTAGCGTATGATGTCGCGTTCTAAGTTAACCGAAATCAATCAAGCATATCATATTTACGTGCATTATTAATTATTCGTAATTTTTCTTTAAGCCAATAGGCGGAAATTACACGCGGCACTACTCATTTACCACCGTGAAGCTTCTGGGTGACCTGGTGACCTGACACGTTGTAACATTAAAATGCACCTCCAAACAGCCCAAACTTGGGCTAACGCTGGAGTTATCCTCAAGAAGTAGTGAGTCCACTACAGGTTGCACATTTACCCCCTGTGTGGGATCTTGGCATAGACACCAGATAGAAGGGACCACCGGCTTTAGTGTATCTTCCGAAAGACACAGGCAAATGTGGGGTGAATGAAATTGCCTAAGTTTCGTAACGGCGGTAGGTGGGATTGATCCACCGTCCCCCCGATTGACAGTCCGGTGCTCTACCGCGCGACCACCGCTTCTCACTAAACGGTGGTACTTTCGTGGAAACAGCCACTAATCCACATGCGTCGGTGTAACAAGAGCGACAACTCCCGTTAAATAAACCAGGTAAGTAAAAAACTCCACATTTCATTGTCGTCACGTAAGCGCCACACTCGATATTAGATTGGTATGTTAAGTAATCAAACATCACGGTTTCACTTAATTATCGTACCAGTTATGGCTGGCTATGATAAATTGCTTAAGCATAGCATTTCATAACATTTCTGCACCACTGCTGTCGCCCACGAATCTGGCGTGTGACTTCTGCAAAGCATCGACGCATATTGCATACACACGAACGATTGTTAACATATATTGTCCTTACTTTTCAGGTAAGCCAGTAGATCAATACCAATTTGAAAATGAAAGTTACTGCGAATGTCATCTTTGTGAATAACTGCACTATCCACGGCATATTTACAAGTTTCAGCCGTGTATCATTACTTCATTCAAAGAAATACCTATAATGATAATATATAAAATATACAATACCAGTGGGCTAAATGCAATGTTTTGCTGAAAATAGACATGGAATGTTGTAAAACATTTGACTCAAAAAATATATATCTACATATATCCAGAATCATAACTAAAGTGGATTCTATTCCAAACGAGACACTTCTAGCTGCTCAATTTAAGGATCGAACGCGACATCTTTCATTTTCTGTTGCACATATCTACCATGCAGTAGGGATTCGAGTAGCATTAAAAGAGTTCGTGCATGGGGCGTTAACATATATATCATGTGCTACCGTGTCTTCCTTGTTAAACTATTTGACCTTATCTACGATCGCCTTCTGAATGCTCTATTATGGCTATTGTTATTGTTTTGTTTTATATTTAACAGCATAATAATGTACCGATTGGAAACACAAGTGCAATAATATACAACATTTTAAGCATTATATGCCAGGCATAATGTGGAACTGCTGACTGAACTTGCCAATGCATTACAGTTAAACAAAATATAAATGTAGGGCTTAAGACTAACAGCGAAATATATTTGAGCCGAGGTGGGCCCGGGTTGTCGAAACGTCCGAATGGTTTGATGTGCGAATTTAGGACATATAATTACACATTTACTGGCAAAAGCTAAGTCTTATAAGATACGTTTTCATAATTAAGGTATTTGTAAACATCTACATATTGCTGAAATAGCCTTTCGGAATGCGTGTGGTATGAACCTGTTCATTAGCTAGTGTCGTCGAACCACCGCTAACTGGTGTTATCGCTCGAAAAATGGCAAAATACATATCGGAAATAGTTACAACGCTTGTTCGATTTGGAGCTTCGGTGGCAGTCTATATAGGCGACTCACAAGTTTCCAATAACTTATTTCAGGTGGTTCACGTAACGTTGTGATCATAAATATATGTATATAACGTTTTGGAGGCAAACCTTTTACAGCATTCCATACCCCTTTAACCCACTTGGCCATCTGGGTAAAACGTATTGCCTTAACCTGAAGTCGATATGGTTGCTGCCAGCCACAATGTCCACATACCGGTTTGCCATTGCCAGCGCACGTTGGAGCCGCCGACCCACAATTTGTCTATCCCAGGCAATACCAATGTGGAGGGTGATGTCATAATATAAGAATAAAACGTCAACGTGTCGATCTACCAACATGAATAACACATTAAAAATGTGACAATTGGCTTTTAAGTATAGACTTAGATTTTCAACTAAACAATATATAGTATAACGTTTGCGTCGCACGCGAATTTAAAAGTACTTAGCGTATTCATTCAGTGCAACTTTAAAAAGGCGAATCAAAGAGATGAACATGTGTCTAGACACCCATCAACAATGCTAAGGTGCATTGTAGTTTTTCAAATTGTAATCATGTTAACCCACTGTTTTATTTATCTGTAGAGACGGAAGTATTTGCCGTTTATCTGTTTGAAACGAACAATTTGGAACCTAGGAACATAAATTTATGTTTCGTCTCAGGTATTGGTCAGTTTGTACCTCGCCTTTCGAAGTTGCCATCTATAGTTAGTGAGTGTTAACAATGAAGCAGACAACCTGACACATCTCTGATTTCTAGCCATGATCTGCGTTATGCACATAATATAGATAGTAGATTGGACCATTGCAGGGCATTACTTGCCGATTTGTGAAAACAGTTAAGCAGTGGCGCAGTACCGAAGTGCAGCAGTGTCGCAGTGCCACAGTGCCACAGTGGCGTGAACTCCCGACCAGGGGAACCAGGGTTCAGCCATTTGTTGAAGAAATGCAGTATAAGATGTTACATTAGCTTGGCCGTGTCACCATGCTGTTTTATCGTCAACGAACAATGGGCATTGGGCTTTCAAAATAAGGTTTATAAAGAGTGGCACCGAGCTCAACAAGTACTTTTGTAGTAAACACTAGTTTATAACCATAACCATAATATTTATTGGCCCCATGTAGGTATAGAATTTGTTGAAAGTACATCATTTTCGTTAATACATGTATACAAACATACACACACACATACTCACACACACACACACACACACACACACACACACACACACACACACACACACACACACACACACACACACACACACACACACACACACACACACACATTATATCATGTTCACATACTAATATTAGTATATACGGTAGGCCTACAATACCTACATAGGTGTACACTTATAGTAATTCGTTTTGTACCAAAAATAAAAATAAAAACCCACAATCATACAACATTTACAAATTGTGGTCGGTTACTCCTATTAAGACAATAATGTCGGAGTCATAGGAGCCTCCATAATGTAATGGTATAAAGCAGTATATTCCTTGTTATACAAGGTGTGTATCTCATTTGTTTATTTGGTTAGCTATAAGTAAGAAATTGTGATGTGGTGTGGAGATGGGCAAATGTTAATGAACATTAACATATATTGTATTTATTAATTTAGTTGACATATATAACAATTTGATAGAGTACATAATATATCACTGTAGTTGTTTAGCAAACATCTTTTTATATGAATTATAAAGCCATACACACTTTGAGTTTATATTTTACTTTTTTTAATTAAGGTGTCTCATTTATTGTATGTGGGAGCCTGTGTATGAGACATTTCATTGCAAATTCATGGTTAGCTCTAAAAGTATGTATATTCTGTTTAACACGAGTAATATAATTGTGTATATCAATATTTGGTATAATTTGCCAGTTTAACAAATACAAAGGTAATTGCTTATGAATGTATTTAAACACAAATTGTAATTCTTGTAACTTCAACATATCTTCTATTTTCAGTAGTTTAAGATTTTTTAAATGTGATTCTGTATGTGAATTATATGTCTTTACGGTTATTATTTGCATAACGTTTTTGGATGCCTGTAATTATATTCATGTGATATCCCCAAATCATAATACAATAGTTTATATGTGATAATATTAAGGTGTTGTATAATAACACTTTTATGTTTAATGGTAATACATATTTTAATCGACTTACTACGCAAATTGTTTTTGAACACTTATTTCATATTTTCTCCGTGTGTTTTCTCCAATTTAGATTATTGTCTAAAGTCAATCCAAATTTTTTTTATTTATCTATTCTTTCATTATAGACATCATATATTTTTAGTGTAGAAGCTTGCATACGTTTATTAGGCATATGGAAAACCATAGATTTCGTTTTGGTTTTTTAATAATGATTTATTAATATTTAGCCATTCATTCATTTTAGAGAATTCTTCATTTAGTATGGTTTATGTACTTTTATTATCGAGTGTCGTTTCGCGCAGAGAATTTAAAGAGGTAGATAATATAGTGTCATCAGCATACATAACAAAATTAAATAATTGACTAGCTTATGATAAATCGTTTACCTAAATAATAAACAATAGTGGTCCTAAAACAGAACCGATTGTTGTAGGTAAGATGTGTGAGTTTATTTGTTCAATTTCAGTATATTGTTTTCTGTTTTGCAAGTAATTTTTGAAAAAGGCAAGGTTGATTCATTTTGGCCATAGCATGCTAATTGTTTTTGTTGCAAATTGTTATGTTCAATAGTGTCAAATGCATTTGATAGGTCATGAAATACATTAATTGGTATATCATTGTTATCCATTTTAGTCATAATTATATAAATTAGCTCTATCGCAGCTTACTATGTTTAATATTTAGCTCTAACACCATACTTATTATCATTTAGAAGAAAACAATTCGTTGAAATTTGAATAATATTGTATACAAATTAGTTTTTCTAATTTTCTTTAGAAATGGTAGGAAGAAAAGAGATTGGTCTGTAGTTTTCAAATAAGGATGGATCATCTTTCTTAAATATAGGAATAACGGTTGCAATTTTCAGTTTATCAGGGAATACACCAGAGTATAAAACTGTGTTTATTAACAGTGTTAATGATTTTAAAATCACAGGTTAAATTATTTTGAGTAGTTTTGTTGAGATACCATCAAAACCACAACTGTTTTTGTGGGAAAGTTATTTATAGTTTTCCTCACAGTTTCTTCATCAATATGTTCAAATGTAAATGTAGAAGTTACATTTCTATTTAAATAATAACTTAACATTAATCATATTTATTTGCAATATCCTGTTTATCAGTTACTTTGGTATCATTGCCTATACAAATAATGGTAGTTTTGTATTTGTTTGCTTTTTTAAAATAAATTCATTAGTAACATTCCATGTATTTTTAGGTTTATGTTAATCATTTCATTGTTAGAAAAATGTGTATGTGTCAATTTTAGTTATTTATAGAAATTGTCTCGATATTGTATTCATGTTAGTATTCATTGTGTAATCCACATATATTTTGTATGTTTATACTTATTATTAAATTTCACCAGCTTAGTTGGCATACACTTGTCCTTTGTCCTCACAATAGCATTAAATATTATGTCATGATTTACATTTGTATCTGCATTTGGGTTTTTCTTTAGCTTGTTGTAACTATCATACGACTTAATATCATTTTTTTACTGTATGCATTGCGTCGTCGTCTAATACATTGATGTTTCCTATTTTTGGTGGGGTTCTGTGTTCAATGAGGTGTTTATAAGTCTAAAATACGGTTGATGGTCAGAGTTTTATAATGAGAATCCCGGTAGTACTTTCCAACAGAGATTGACTAAGCTGGCAAAATAAATTATCAATTAAAGTACCATTTGTTCTAGTACATCTAGTAGGAAAGGTAATCTGTGGGAAAAGAGTATGTGATATTATGGTGTCAAAATAACGAATACATACATAATTGTTATTTACTTTGAGCAGATTTATATTAAAATCACCTGCAATGATTATACTATTGTTATTACAATTGTGTTCTAAAAATGACAGTATGGAAGAATATTCATTTATAAAAGCACTTAGGGTATCATTTGATGTTCGTGGAGTTCTGTATACTTTTTACTGATCGTTATTCTTTTTAGAAACATTACCACCATTTATTAGGATTATCAACACTTGTCAATGTTCATACATGTTTAGTTTTAACTTGCCTTCAGATATACCTTTATTGTCGACATATACGATTAAGTCATAACGATACTGCAAAAGAGTCATAGTTGGCACTGCAGTGTACACTGCTGAACTCCGGATTTGCAGTATCGCCATTACGCAAATCATAAATAATGCAACAGCCGTATGTAGTTTTTATGAGGTGCATATTGTAAAGTACAGGTAGAGGAAACGTCGACGACTGATTATATATTTAAACAGAACTGAATCAGATTAATAGCAGTGTATACTCATACTATATTCTGGTGTTTAGTGTCTCCTGAAATGTATTTATTTTCCCTGATCATAACGAACTTGTGGGAATTATTGACGTGTGATTTTGAACTTCAATTATATTTATTTCTTGAGCATATATATTATATTACAAATAAAACATAGTACACATAACAAACACACTCACCAACCCAATCACAAACTAAGACACAACTAAATACATGCACTGATGTACACACGGCCGCGTGTCACATACAAATATATGGCTAAACGCACGCAATTGCACAAACAACCTCCCGTCATTCTAAATTACGTCCTGAGTTTACTCACCTCTAGCAAGCGTCCTCCGTCGTTGAAACATAGTTCGCGTGCTTTATACCAGGTTATTTCACGACTACGACTGGCGAAAACTTTAAAGCACTTCGCTCCATCGATGTGACAGGTGTGGCCGTTGCCGAAGTCATCTGTGATATATTGGAATTATAGAATCAGTAGATGCTAAATCCGCAATATATTATATCACACTTTCCCACGAACTGCGTAGAATATTATGAATTGTTGTTATGGATAACAATGTAATGGATATCAATATATATCGATAACAATTTATGTAGATATATATATATATATATATATATATATATATATATATATATATATATATATTGTTGTAAACGGCAGCTTATCGATCCCGGGTTATTCAATTGATTATCCTAGATATCGCCGCACATTACCCCTCGACTTTGGTGTAAATGTATTTCGACAAGGTCTAGGGATTTTTGCAGAACAAGTGTACAACGTGGAGTAGTCGACGATTATGTTGATCAACATTTAAAGCCAGGGAATTATTGTATTTCTACTAACCGTATTCGCATATGTATCCGACGGTATTATTAAATAAGGCACATTTTTCGTCAGTCAACATATATAGTCCTTGGATTTTACGTAACATCGAACACATATTCAATGTGTAATTGTCGACAGGAAACTGGGGCTTCCAATCAGGGATATCGGCACCTGAACATAAAATAAACTTTACTATAATTGACCTTTCGAAAAACGCTATCAAATTATACATATATTTCAGAGAATCAGTATTTGAATAAAGCCCAATATGTCAGAGGCTCATGCACTGAGTACATTTTGTAGGGGAAGCTGTTGCAATGAAGTCAACATCCATGTTTAGAAACAAATGTGGCAATATCTCTTATTCGCCGTGAGTCTGAGTTGGATGTACATTTTCGATTTGTTATGTGGACTTGCTATAAATGGTTCAATCCTAGAGAGTGACTCATGTTCCCTACTGATATAAAAAATAAACGTAATATTCGCAGATTATTGATTTACTTGATGTAACTTATTAATTTACTTACCTTGTATCTACTCAGTGTGTAAACTCATGCAGTTCTTTTTAATGTATATATGTATGATTTAATTATATATATATCAGTATTATTTGCCATGGTTCCTGTAGCACCGACCTGTAAGGCTGTAAACTTGTATATATTTATTGCCTCCGCAAGTCACCGAGCTGTTGTCAACACATCGCGTGTGGCAGCCATCATACATTTTGTCTTCGAAGAAAGCGCGTAAGCAGAAGCACGTAATTTTGCTCTGTAAAACAAATATAAAAACTATATGAACACGGAAGTTATTGTCCAGGATGAAAATAATTATAATCTTGTTATTTGTAAATCGGACAACAGCAAATTAATTTTTTTTCGGACATACACTGAGGGTTAATTACCGTCATTTTCAAATGTTATGTTACACGACCGTTGCCTTATCTCTAAAAGCACTCGCATTTGCTGAGCAATAGTTCCAGGTTTATTTTCATAATACACACGTTAACACGAGCATTTGCGCGCAAAATACGCTTACGCGCCCGCACACCAGAGCCAAACCACGAACACACTCACGGACCCATACACATACGCACATCAACACTATTTAAAAAGAAAATGGGTTACTTACGGCGCGTACAGACACTCCGGCATACTTGTAATTATCACCTACGAGGCTACGACAACGAGCAATACATTTATTTGGCGTGTAGGCTTGACTAGTATCGCCTATCGAGTTTCGTATTGCATTTTCAGCGTCAAAACAGCCTTGGTACTTGAAGTAATCGCCCCCTAAAATGTATGAAATATGTTGTTCATGTATTGCCCCCTGTTCCAACCCCACACAGAATCACATATTTTATTTGATAATTTATTGGGAATCGTGACTCATCATGCCAGTATACCGCGTAGTCGTCGCCCCGATACCACGTGATAGCGCAGCGATTTATATGTCAGCTTTTCGTAAGAGCAGCTACGCAGACGTGTTTATAATTGCATTTACGCTGCAAGTACTTTTGTTAATATTGTCCAAGATTACATATACTGCTAATCCACATGTGGAAAACGAATTTCAGCTAACGCCTTTTTATGTGCTTTTAATGTTGCAAAATATTAACTATATGTTTGTAAACCAGATGATGGAATAACGCTTACATACGATACACCGCGTGTAGCGAACACTGTTAGTTGTTTGTTTGTTCGGTAAATTCTAACAGCTAGATCAAAGAGAACATAACACAAATTAGAGATCAATTTAGAAAATAAAAACTGTAATGACCGCGTCAAGTGCTGCTGGGTCTGCGTAATCGTGATTTATTAAAATATTAAGTAATACTTATAAAGATGTATATCCTGTCAAAAAATACTGTGAAACACAATCAAACATGATAAATATTGGCTACTAGCCGGGCTGAGATACTTGCATCACAATCAATAATATGCGATATTACGAATCGAAAAAATTAACGAGACGTCGCTACAACAAATAAGCATAAAAATGTCTACATGAAGAATATATAAATTTATTGAAACAATCCACGATTGTTATACTAAGATAACAAAACAATAACAAATAATAACATTTTTAGCTGGACTATATGTAAAAGAACATATGAAACAATATATTCATACGCTAACCCAACCAGCTTCACTGTTGATTAAGAACTAAGTGTGACTTCAATTATTGTTTTCATTTGATTGGTGCATGATGACATACCTATCTCCTCTGACCGTGGTGTTAATGTGTTGTCTCCTTGGAACGTGGGTAAATATGTAGTCAGGAATAGTTAAGGTTCTGATTATCTGGTTATCCTCAGGAGTATCATGTAGCCAGGTTTTGGTCATGGTCACGATTTCGATGTCATTGTCTTTTATAAAGTCACGAAGGGGCGACACTTTATTTCTTACTGACTGGGCATTGATCAGGCTTAGGCTTATTTTCATGGTGCCCCGATTGTTCCGGTTTGCGGGGCACGTCAGCATGTGGTACAAGAGATAGCCCCTGTAAGGAGGTTCCGGCTTCTTGTACACCGAAGGTATTGCGGTTACAGCAAATTTGTAAATCCTATTACATCAAAAAAATATTCTAAACAAATCTACCATTGAAATCATAACACAAACATAAATATATACAAATACATATAAATACTAAAACAATATATAGCATCATAGAATTATGTCCTGGATCGAATCGAGCCGATCTTGTAAAGCCCTCCTAATCACAATAAGTGTATTTATACACCCTTAGACTGAGCAAGAAATACTCAATATTTCTATATTTATTTTGGGAATGAATGGTATATGTGTATTGACACAGTTGATGCATAGTATTATGTTTGTATAAGATGCTATAATACTGGTTTGCTCGGTTTGTAACACTGATATTGTCAGCAATTACTTGCGAAGCGTACTAAATATAAGGTATTTGGTTCCCAGCAAACATATCATTACTCAGTGTGACCAAAACAGGTTTTACAACATTCAGTAGTCATATATGTTATATGACTACTGATGTCGCTTTCTAGTAGAAATTAAGCGACATCATATAACATATATGAACATGTTTTGAAATTCCGAAAGGGAAAGCTACTGAGCACGTATCACATAAGAATATGTTTTAGCAATGAATACAAAAGTGACATCAAATATCATAGCAGGTATATCGTTATACATAATCTTGATTGTCCAATGCTATGTACATCCTATAGATTATTTGATGTACAAAACATGACATACTGCTGAGAGACCTGTAATTTACAATCTACAAAATACCTTAACTACTATAATAATCCATCGCTCAAACACGCCGAAATTTCATAATTTAATTCAATACAAGACTTTGATTGGACTTTATAAAGAAACAACCACACTCTATGTGATCATGCTTCAAGTATTCTTTGAACCAACCACAACGATACACATGTACAGTATTATGCAAACTAAAACGTTTCATGTTTAAAACACACACACCACCCTCTAACTAGTGTCAGTCGATGACAATGGAACACATACGTAGGAGAACGTTGCAAATATTTGAACTAGGTTTCTTGAAGTTAGACTCTATTTTAAAACATTCAAAATTATCTTTACTTTCTGTTATATTTGTGACATTCTAACTGAATACTTTACTTCAACCAACGCATTAGTAGAACAAACAATATGGCAGTAACGTCAAGTATACAATGTCTACATTAATTTGTAATGTTTCGATATTTTATAGACTTAATATGTCCGAATGTACTGATGTACGGATTCACGTATTTACGTATTTACGTATTTACGTATTTACGTATTTACGTATTTAAGTACATGATAGGGAGTGAACTTTGACATATATTTCATATGCCTATTGATGTATTTACCTTCGCCCCAGTGCCATCCTGTCTTCAGCAAAGAGCCTCCCAACCAAGCATCTGTCACTATCTGGTCTTCCAACATGTTTGTGAGGAACGAATTTGTAGAGGTGGAATCAACTGTAGCCATGTGTCCATCTTCCTTTTCGCATATAGACTTCGCTTTCTCGAAAGATGAATTCTTTCTTTTGATGATATAATAATACAGTCGCTTTATTAATACATCAAAACAATTTCATGCATATTGTACGCAAAACATAAATTCTTTTTGTATGAACATTTACAAATTCGTTTCATTCTGATACTGGATATCTTACATTCATTATTACCCAAAAGGTATATTAGCACTGCGTATTAAAAATCGGTAAAGAGTGTATTTTACTACGTGTTTATCTGCGTATCATAGCAAGAGCAAAGGTAACTCGTCAGAAATTCATAATTTATAATACGAATTGTTTCGTAATCAAATTCATGACTTACGTAAATAATTTGAAGCACTTGCCGTCATGAACTTTGAATCCGAGTTTGCAATTTCTTGTAGCTAAACAAAACAACAATTCTCAATACTACTGTCTTAATATGTCAATGAATTTAACAGGTTTGCGCTGCAATTTACAATTTCTGTTGTCAGTGAAGGATGGTGTTGTTCTTGGTGATTTCAAGCAAGTTGTGGTCTTATTAAAAACAAAATCATGAAAAAAATGAACTTAGGAACTACCGTCCTATTTATAATCTGAGTTTTTGGTCGAAGATGTTGGAAAATGTTAGCAAAGCGTCTCTATGACCATATTTCTTCAACGCAATTGTCAAATGATCCACAGTTTGCATATAAACGATTTCATTTAACTGAGTTAGTCACATCTTCTCAAAATAAATATATAATGATGTAGTATGCAACACGGATAATGGCAAATTGGCTGCGCTTATCTTGCTGGAAGTTTCTGCTGCGTTTGATACAATTGATCATGGCATTCTTTTGCAACGTTTACGTACATTTTGGGATTTCTGACACAGTCTTCGGTGGTTTAGTTCGTATTTGTCAAAAAGATACCGAATAATTAACATATCTTTTTCACGCTCTTGCCGCAAATATATTCCATTTGGAGTTCCACAAGGATATGTACTTAGTCCAGTTCTTTTCAGTTTGTACAGTACATCATTTAATCGAGTCATACTAACCATTACATAAATCATCTGTTATATGCTGATGAAACGGAACTATATATCACTTTCACCAATGGATATACACACACCTATATCAACTGTAAATTTACTGACATATTGTCGTGGATCGAATCAAGTAAATTTTAGCTTAGTGACGATAAAACTGATCCAGTTAGTAATGATACAACAACAAAAAACACGATTAAACTACTTTCAAGATAAAACATTTGGTAACGATACATCACCATCAGAAACTGTTCGGAATTTACCTGTTGTCTTTGTATTTCTGGCTCTGCCATATAGGTCCGTAAAGATTTTGAGGTAAACGCAATTTTTCTTTTGATTTATATTCTACATACCATTCAACACTACAGGAGGTGCTTTTTGAAAATCCGAGGCATAAGATCAATGGAGCGTAACATCCAAAATGGCTGATCAGGTTTTCATCTATAACTTGGATCTAGAAGGGCTAGATAGTCAAACTTGGTATCATTTCCGCCTAAAATTAGCATTCCCGACACGCCCCTGAACTATCCATTTTACGATATGATGCCATATTTTATGATAAATGCAACTTGTCCTCTCATCCCTGACGACTGTCGACAGCCGAAACACAATAAGCCGTAACTCTCGATCGAAATGAGCCAGAAACTGGATTTTGATGTCCCTCTCGAGGGCTGTGATAATACATACTATTTCATGACCTTTCAGGTTGACCATATAGGTCATAGGTCAGGTTAATGGGTTAAAATCAACATTTTTTACATTATCTGGTCAAGAAACGGAATAGAACTGGCATATACACGAGCTAGAGGTCTTATTTCACTTGATATGTGAGCCCATTCGCGATATAGGGGAAGGATATCTCTCTTCCCACTTGTCGAAAACTCGACCTAGCAGTTTTTCGGAGTAGCTTATGGGTGAAGTGCAGTAGGCGCATGCCTGTGTCTGTGTCATTTGACATAATGATTATACGTTGGCCGCCATGTTGAACTGCCCAGATGGCATGAGACACGATCCTTTCATTTGTATATTTCAATCACTTTGCAGGTTCTTGAACAAATTCCAGTAGGGTCACTGTTCTCAACCCTTCGTAAAGTTGGTATCCAGCAGTTGTGTAGTATATCGTCTGACACTACAGAACTACGATATATATTTATCCCCAATGTGCTACTTCGGCACTCTTCTCGACCAGAAAAACCTGCAGCTGCATCAGATCATCAATTCATTGACTGGAATATCGTCGGCTAGGAAGAAACCTCCCAACTGAAAGTATCATTCACCTTGAAATTCATCAGCATGGTTTAGATCGACCTTTATTAGTGTTTTCCGCAAAACTGTATTGTGTCCAGGGGGATGCAATATAATTCTGAGGGCAGTCCTGAATGAAGCTAGGGATACGAAACGAATAGAGGCCAACTAAGGTCACCGTTTACCGTCGCTGAGCCCCAGGCAGCAGAGGGCCACAGCCATCTAGCCGGTGACCTCGAACTGGAAGTTCCGCTGTATTCGTTGACATTGCAACAGGGTTTTCTGGTACCTCTGTTGATTATAACGAATATGAATCCCGCTGTATTCATTGACCATACAGCACGGTGTCGTTAACTCTGCGATCATCGCATACATTTCCTGCTGGATCTGAGATACGTGCTGTTAATTGGATGATGGCTCTGCGGAACTCCCTCTAAGTCACGTCAGTTTATTTCTTCTTGCGACACATTCCAGTTGTAATAGCATGTTAGACACGCCTTATAATCATGTTCGCGTGATTGGACACCCCATTCGGTGTTTATTGCAATATGTCTCTTTCCTCGTGCGACACACTTTAGCTAATCTAGGTTGTGTCAGTAAAAGAGGTGTTGATTGCTTGTTGCATAAGTGCCGGTGAGAAGTGAGTGAGAGTGAGACGCTAGTATATACTCACGTCCCTTTGAAGGTTTATGCTGTGTGTACACAATTATTTTTCGTCATGTCCTGGGCACGATCGCATATTTTGATTGTCAGGCTGTGTAGGGTATGCCCCTCTTGGTTGGCGGCAGGCCAGGCCGCCGCTGGAGGCATTCGACGCTGTCCAGCCGCCCTGCTAGTTAGCGTATCCGCCCCTATTTGTCGATGGGTTAATTACCACTTGAAACTTAGCCGCGTGTTCTGGAAGATAAATAATTTTGGATTGCTGTCCTTGTTTGGACGTATGTTAAGGTGTGCCATCGTCTGCACTTATGACCCGTGTCACTGTGGTTATGGTAGGTGTTTGTTTGTCCAACACTTTTCTCACAATCCATGGCCTCCTTGTTTAGGCGCATGTTATGAGGTGATTTTTTGAGGGTTATATGTCTTTCGCTAGCATGATAAAGTATGACGTATTTTTATTTATTTATTTTGGGGCATGCTTTGTTATGACATGATCAATGACCATGGACTCTTCCATCTGGTTTGACTGTCTGTTACGGTTTGGCAGTGGCTTTGAACTGATCAATATCTAACATGTTTGGACACTTGATATGATGCAACATCTTATGTGTAGTTGACATGTGTACCATTTGTGTTCGCGTGTGCGTGGACATTGGGTGGTGTGACTTCATTTGCTTGCTTCAAGTTGTATCTGCGCGTGACATGGCGCATCTTGCTTAGTGCGTATGTACTATGTCTGCAGTGCTGCGGAGGATACTGTGGTCACATTGCATTGTCATGACATCGTGCATGTCTGCATGTGTGAACATGCCGTGTTTGACTATTTTAGTCTTGATTGCAGACGCGTTTCCGTTATATGTTTCACCGTCTCACGGTTATGGCTGCGTGTACGTGGCCTTCCCTAGGTCTTGTTCAGCCATCATGATAGTCTCTGCGTTGTGGTTGTTTATTTATTTGTAGATCTGCGTGGGCGAGGTGACAATCGTCAGCATACATTGTGACCTAATTGTACTGGTCCCTCGTGGCTTAGGTTGTTCCGTTTTTATGTAAGTTCTGCCCAACAACTGCTCTGGCGCGCCTTGCATTTCATCATATGTGCGGAATCATTTGGTATATTTCCTTGTTACAGCTATGTATCACGGGAAGTTTGGACGGCTTTGTCGGCATGCGACATTCTGCCAACGTCCTTGCTGGTGAACACGGGTGACACCTAGGCTACACCACTGATCGTTGACTTCGCCCGTGACGGTTTGCCGCACTGCCGCGAGCTGGCGCTTTTCTGCAAGTCGATACTACGACTCCTTGACCCGATACACGCGACGTGAAACCGCCTGGATGCAGCTGGTACAGGCCACCCTCTACTTCGTACTGCCTTGTCTCCGGCAGGTGCCGTTCCCTGACTGTGTCATTGCCGTCGTGTTTGTTGAGAAACCGACCTTGGAGTTCTGCGACTGTTAATTCGTGGTGACACAGCACGTTTGTGTGTGTTGGGGTTAGCTGCGGATACAGGCCTGATTCTGAAGTAGGTATTGCGTTCGTAACGTCTCTGACATGCAAGTGATTGTCTTATTTCCTTTGCTCTGCCTGGGGGGTAGACACCACTGTTCCAGTGAAGGGTGGGAGTGTTTCCCCCTTTACGGAGTACGACAATGCATACTTTTGCTTAACGCATGTGTTTTCTGTTGATACACTATTATGCAATACATTGTATCAGTATACATGTAGGCAGCTGATTCAGCGATAGGCTTTTTGTTGGACTTGGATACGTATCATTTACCATGCTACTGTATGTCTTTCAATATTCGAACAGCCGAGCGCACACTGCAAGTGAGCGCCAGGTAATCCATTTGTAAATAAAAGATATAGATTGTCATATTACCATTACAAGGTAAGTTGTGTCTTATTGACCTACCGTAAACAGAGCCAGGCCCAGCTCTAGTTTAGTAGGGAGTATTAAGGGCACTCCTCCGAGCGGGAAGGGCGGAGGCACGCAAAATGAAGAAACAAAACCGCAAAAGGTCCAGAAAGAATATTTATTTGATTGGGGATCCTAATAACCACCGAGAGGGACATCAAATCCAGTGTCTAGCTCATATCGATCGAAAGTTACGGCTGATTGTTTTTCTGCGGTCGACGATCGTCATGGATGAGCGGCCATGTTGGATTTCTCATATAATATGACATAAAACGTAAAATAGATGGGTCGTTCGTGTCCGGAATGTCAATTTCAGGCGGAATTGATACCAAGTTTGAATATCTAGCCCTACTAGATCCAAAGTTATAAACGAATACCTGCTCAGTGGCGGCCATTTTGGATTTCATGCTCAAGTGACTTTACGCTACGAATTTGTCGAAAAGCACCTCCTGGATTGTAAAAGACATGGTATGTATAATACAAATGAACAGATAAACTGCCTTTACCTCAACATTTTTACGGGCAAATATGGCAGAGCCCGGACAATTGCCAGTAATGTCACCATTTATCAGGAAAAGAATGCAAATCATGTTTCTATCATATACGTGATTTCCTTCGAATCTGGTGTCATTTGCCTTTTACTTCTGCTAAAACAATACAACATCAGTTGTTCTGATTAACAGTCGACTGAAATATTGTAATTCCCTTTTTACTAACATTGCCAGAAAAGAACTTCTCTAAACTCCAGCGTGTACAGAATTGTTGAGCATGCTTGGTACTTACGCATCCCGTTTCTCACCATCCCCACCACTACCTGAGCAGCTTCCAATTGTATACCAAATTAAATTTAAATTGGCTACACTTACATATCGTATTCTTTCTACCTAACAACGCACACATTTAGGTAATTTGCTACATTTCTCTTCTCTAGGACCCCTAGATCATCCGTTTCCAAAACAACGTTTTGTTCCTAAAACTATGCTGCTTATTGGCAAACGTGCATTCTCTGTGGCTGCGTCAACAATCAACTCCCTATTGCCATTAATTCTTCTGAAACGATATACACCTTTCGTACGAAGTTGAAAACATATATGTGTGAAATTGCTTTTCCACCATGACATTCTGGCGGTTCCATGCTGCAATCATGACTTATGCCTGTTCCCGTGTATGACTAGCTAAACGAATTTGTCTGAACTTGTACGTCTTATGTTAAACTAGCGGTAAAATATGAATGGAATGTTTTTATTGTAGTAATACTATAACTTCTGTAGCGCCTAAATATTTTATATTTAGGCGCTACAGAAATTATAGTATTACTACTATAAAAAAATCCATTCATATTTTGCCGCTAGTTTAACATACGTCCACATACGAAAATGTGCGTTGCTTGCGAATGCCTAATCACTGCATGTAATAAAAAGGACAGAGCAGAAGTACGTAAATGTATTATAAAGCGTGACCCACCTACTGCGTTGAAGTGTGCAATCACCAACAACAGCAACGTCAGACGACCCAGCGGTGACAGTTGCCTCGTCGTCATCACGTCGCCCTGAACACAATCAGCTGATGCAAGCAACGTCATGTGTGCGTGTGTGTGAATGTGAGTGAGTGAGTGAGTGAGTGTGTGTGTGTGTGTGTGTGTGTGTGTGTGTGTGTGTGTGTGTGTGTGTGTGTTTGAGTGTGTGAGTGTTTGTTAGGGGAATGGGCAGTTTGGGTGGGTGTGTCATTTTGTGTTTGTGTGGGTTGATTTGGAATGGTAGGTGGTTGTGTGATTGGTTGGGTGATTGGGTGTGGGTGGGTGTGTAGTGCATATATTGACATATATAAACGGGCAACAATGTCATTTGATTGAAAGGCATTGCCATGCTGTGGGCCTGTGAATTCGAGACGTATATTTTACACAGGCTCCATCCAGTCTAAGTGACACAGCATGGGAAGCTCCTCACAGTTTCTGACAGGTATGTCACTGGAAGATGGATCATTTCATTCAGTGGAAATTCTGTGTGTTCATATGTCGAAAGAGTTTTGTTAGACTTGCACAGCTTTGAAATGTTTTCTGAATAACGACTTGCTGCTGAAATTGGATACATTTGCTCCTATATTATCAACAATGACATGGAAGTGCCAGTGTCCAGACACCAGGTCGAACGGAGCCATCGCTTTGGACCCAAGGTGGACAGAAATGGGTAAGCCAAGCAGAGAGATATAATTATCAGATTCAACAGAGAGAACGTGATAGACATAGAATACAACCAGACCAGAAACAAAGATTGACGCAGGAGGGTCTTCGTAAACGAAGATATGACTGCAACCCGTGGTGCTCTGGCATATCGCACAAGGACATTGAAAAAAAGGACACATCATGGACTGCTGGAGAGTTGCTGGTAAGATTATCGCGAAAAACAAACATTGACTCGGAGTAAATAATAATAATAATAATAAATACAGTATTTGTCTACGCCATATATCTAGTAATAAAACCATTCAGAGGCGCATTACACTTTACATGAATATACAGATTACCTAACAAACTACAAATAGAGAATATTATTACAGATGCGGAACTGAGTGTTATGGACATGTGTGAACTGTGTAAATCAGGTCAATCGCATATATATCTTTGTATATCATGTGGTGAAGTATTTCCCTTTCAGAAAATCAGTGATGATGAACTTATCTATGAACATTCTTCTGTCGAAGATACTTATGACCATTATAAATTAATGGATAAATGTTCACAATTTATTTAAATTTTATTTAAATTACTCAGACTGTAGTCCTCACAATTTTGGAAATTACATGTACCCAAACAAAAATGTCTACAATAACATATCAAAATGTAAGTATTATACTGATATACAATTAAATGAGGAAATTGGTGGGGTTAATGGATTGTTGTTTATACATTTTAATGCCAGAAGTCCAAAAGCATATTTTCAAAAGAATAAAGACTATATTTTAGAATTAAACGTCAACTTTGATATAATTGCTATAACTGAAACTTGGATAGAACCAAAAGTAATTAGTGACTTTTGTATAAACAATTATGCTGCATTTCATATCACAAGAGGGACCCGAAGAGGGGGTGGTGTTGCTATATACACAAACAAGAACTTATCAGGTGCACTGGCAGAAAGTAAATCGTTTGTAGTAGAAAATATTCTTGAATTTGTTACTGTAGAATTAACCATAAAGAACCAAACAAATGTTGTAGTTAGTTGTATTTACAGAACACCAGGATCACCGATAGATACATTTTGTGAACACTTAGAATTTAACTTAAGTGATGTTAAATCTATTAAAACAATATTTATATGTGGTGACTTTAACATAGATTTATTAAAACATGCGAACCATAATAATACTAAACAGTTTCTAGACACAACGCATAGTTCAGGTCTTTATCCGCTAATTGATAAGCATACAAGGTTCATAGATAACTCAACTACACTAATATATAATATATTCACAAATGAATTACGCTTCAAGCTAACTAGTGGTATCATGTCCAATGACATTAGTGATCATTTACCAATGTTTCCACTCTGTGAGTATAACATAAGCAGGTATAATGTAAAATAATTTCAATTTGTCAGAACAATTTATGAGGATATAATGGCATCATTTTCAAATGAAATGAGTCAACGCACCTGGGAACATGTCCTAAATGCTGATGATGTTAATCATGCATATGACTTTTGTCTACATAGGTTTATGGATATATTTATAAAAAAAAACTTTCCAGTGGTAAAGGTTCCCCAACAAAACTTAGAGAAAAACCCTGGTTCATCAACGGTTTAAAACGTGCTTGTACAAAGAAAAATAGGTTATATAAAGCATTCATTGCACTGAGATCTGCAGAAGCAGAACAAAAATACAAAACGTACACAAATATATTAACATCTATATTAAGAATAAAAAAACTATTATAGCTCGTTGATAGAAACACCAAAAGCAAATGTTAAAGAGACCTGGAAAATACTAAATGAAGTAATTAATACACGCAAAATAAGCCAATATATCCAGAATACTTTATAAAAAACAACAAGAGAATTTCAAAGATAGATGATATTGTTAATGGATTTAATCACTTCTTTACAAATGTTGGACCCAACTTAGCAAAAAATATCCCCTAACCTAAAAACGATACAACTATTTATGATTACTTAGAAGAAAACATTGAACATACTGTGTTTCTAGATCCGGATTATGACCTAGACATTATTAGAACTGTTCAAAATTGTAAAAGTAAAAGATCAACTGATTCAGTGACAGTAGCATGAGCCTGCTTAAGAAAGTAATTTCCAAAATAGTTAAGCCATTTGCTCATATATGTTATGTTTAATTTCAAACAGGTGTTTTTCCAAACAAAATGAAAATAGCTAAAGTTACTCCACTATATAAGTCTGGAGAGAAAAACGGTTTAACAACTTACAGGCCAATATCTCTATTAACACAATTCAGGAGAAACTATATGACAACAGATTGGACATGTTCCTTAATAAATGTAACATACTCAGTCCAAGTCAGTATGGGTTTAGATCTAGCATGTCAACAACTGACGCTCTTTTAGATTTGGTAGACGAAATTACAACTTCATTAGTAAAAATAAGTACACTGTTGGGGTATTTATTGACCTAAAAAGGCCTTCGATACTGTTGATTATGAGATACTGTGTGAAATACTGTGTAAAAAAACTGCATTTATATGGTTTGCATGGTGTCGCACAGATTCAGAGTTATTTAGAAAATAGAAAACAGTTTGTCAGTTTTAATAACTGTCATTCGTAAACACTAAATGTGTCGTTTGGTGTCCCCCAGGGTTCCATTTTGGGACCACAATTATTTATCATATATATCAATGACACCTGTAAAGTCTCACAAGTGTTCAAATATATTTTATTTGCTGATGAAACAAACCTATTATGTTGTGACAGAGACTTAGATGAACTTGGTCGGATGTTAAATGGTGGATTAGAACAACTGCAGACGTGGTTTTATGTTAATATATTTTCTCTTAAAATATCAAAAACAAATTACATGATTTTTGGTAATCGCAGAATAACTGCATGTATTTGTGTTAGAACAAATAAGGAGAAAATCAACAGAGTAAATTCCACAACATTTAGTAACAGTAATTGATTGCAAATTAAACTGGAAACATTTAATTTGATCAGTAAAATCTAAACTGTCAAAATGCTGGGCTATTATATATAGAGCCTGATCCTTGACTAACACACATGTTATGCATATTTTGTACTACTATTCTCTTGTCATGCCTTATATTATGTATTGTGCGGAAACATGTGGTAACACATATGCTACACATATTTATTGTTTAGTTTTATTACAGAAAAGGGTTATCAGATTAATTTATGGTGCCAAAAGACTTCATCACACAAATTTACTCTTTCACAATGTACATATTCTTAAATTACCAGGTCTTGTTAAGTTACAAACTGCTATAATTATGATTAACGCATACCGTTATATATTACTAATGAATGTACACAATGTTTTTGAAATACATGAATCACGATATTCATCCAGGCATTAATGTAAGTTCAAGCAAATCTATGTACGTACTAACTTAAAAAGTATGTGTATTTATGTTACTGGAGTTAAACTTTGGAACTCCCTCGACAATTCACTGATTAGTTGTATACATTTTCATCATTTCAGTTTTTTATACTGATAGACTGTTGAATAGTTATGCGTTAGAGTCCTAGACCATTTTTCCCAACGTAAATGAGATAACTAAATTAAACATTCAGTTTGTTTATTGTTATAAAAGTGTTATTCTTCAATAAATGTCACAATGTCTTTTTTATTAACTGTTGTATAGCTACACATATCAATAGTGTTGTCGCACCTTCTGTTGCACTGTTCAGATGCTTTATGTATGAAATAAATAAATTATTGTACTTCTTTTACCCTTTTTTAACAATTTGTATTGTATGCACTGTATTTATAATGTAGTAGGTGTTGTTGTTGAAATAAATTTCAATTCAATTCAATGTCCAATACTAGAATTACTGGTGTGCTAGCCTCGATTAACCAGACTCCGTGAGGTGGCAGCACTGTTCAGTCCCTCAACACCGCCAGGGGAATTAATGAGCTGCAGATGTAACCGATAGGGCGGCCTTAACCCAAATTAAGGTAGAAACGCTGATATACTTTTACATGATAATGATACTCTATTAAAAGTATTCAACATTGAACTTATATTCACACGCAAAAATGCAGTTGTTTATAAGACAGCAATTACGGCAGGATTATTTTAGTATAGGTGAGGACGCAGCATTGTTTGGCCCCACCCGGATAATATTCAAAAGCCGGCACAGTCACCAGGCTGTCTTCTAGGCGTAGGTACGCAGCCGATTGACAATCAGTTAAGCGAGAATAGTGGTTTGCCTGCCAGCAAAAGTTCACATATCTGAAATGTTTTCGATTTTCCATTCACAGATCGAGTTAACAGTGATTGTACCTGATTGTACCTTCTTGTCAGACCGGCAACATTTAAAAAAATGATTCATTCTCGATCACAAGCGACATTTCCAGTGAATGAGTATCGCACGACGCCGGGCTTCGGTTTCATTCGCGCCAGCGATGCGATGCGATGCGATGCGATGCGATGCGATGCGATGCGATGCGATGCGATGCGATGCGATGCGATGCGATGCGATGCGATGCGATGCGATGCGATGCGATGCGATGCGATGCGATGCGATGCGATGCGATGCGATGCGATGCGATGCGATGCGATGCGATGCGATGCGATGCGATGCGATGCGATGCGATGCGATGCGATGCGATGCGATGCGATGCGATGCGATGCGATGCGATGCGATGCGATGCGATGCGATGCGATGCGATGCGATGCGATGCGTTGCGTTGCGATGCGATGCGATGCGATGCGATGCGATGCGATGCGATGCGATGCGATGCGATGCGATGCGATGCGATGCGATGCGATGCGATGCGATGCGATGCGATGCGATGCGATGCGATGCGATGCGATGCGATGCGATGCGATGCGATGCGATGCGATGCGATGCGATGCGATGCGATGCGATGCGATGCGATGCGATGCGATGCGATGCGATGCGATGCGATGCGATGCGATGCGATGCGATGCGATGCGATGCGATGCGATGCGATGCGATGCGATGCGATGCGATGCGATGCGATGCGATGCGATGCGATGCGATGCGATGCGATGCGATGCGATGCGATGCGATGCGATGCGATGCGATGCGATGCGATGCGATGCGATGCGATGCGATGCGATGCGATGCGATGCGATGCGATGCGATGCGATGCGATGCGATGCGATGCGATGCGATGCGATGCGATGCGATGCGATGCGATGCGATGCGATGCGATGCGATGCGATGCGATGCGATGCGATGCGATGCGATGCGATGCGATGCGATGCGATGCGATGCGATGCGATGCGATGCGATGCGATGCGATGCGATACGATGTGATGGGCGATGTGATGGTTTACATAATGTTTTGATTCTATATGTGACGTGTCACTGTTTCTAAGGTTAATTCATGTTTTGCCTGTACATGATTGGTTACCATTGTATAACTGGCATAATAAGCTGAATGCTGTATTAAAATGGAATGGTTCGTTCATATAGTGAACCGTTTTGTGTAACACGTGGTAATCCACAAGGAAGCGTTCTTTCGCCGGATCTCTTTAACATTGTTATTAATCAACTTTTACTAGACTTGAAAAAACTGTGATACAGGCGTTAGAATAGGTGATACACCGTACAATTATATGGCTTATGCCGTCGATATTACCTTATTCTCAACAAATGTTCACGATCTACAAACCTAATTGATGTATGTGTTGCATACAGTAAAAGGTGGATATTCAAATTTCGGGTTGAAAAATCTAAATGCATGATTGTTGGAAAGTGTTCGTTATACCAAGACCCGAAGTGGAGGCTTGGTGACAAGTGTCTATGTAATGAAGAATCGCTTAATATACTTGGAAACGTGTTTAATCGAGGTGGGAATAATGTCAGCCATGTCACCAACAGACTAACAAAATGCAGACTGTCATTGTATGGGCTTTGTAATGCCGGTGTGTTATACCCATGAGCCACTCCTGATGTTCAAGCGTATAATGTATAAATGTATATGTCAACCCATGTTAACATACGGTTTAGAATGCCTGAGCAGCACCGCCATCCAAATGCGTCGACTTGAATCTGTACAGGGTAGGTTAATTAAACCAAATCTTGGATTCAGTCAACTATCTCACAACACTTACTTAAACCACTAAATATTGAAAAGATCAAAAATATTGTAAATATAGATGTTTTATCATTGTATAATATAATATTTAAAGTTAAAATTCCAGCGCATCGACTAATGCAGCAATTATTGTTTGGTTTTATATTTTATGGTGAAACGGTACCTGTTGGCTAGGGAATTATCTATGGACGAGTCACCAACTAAACGAGTGTTTAATTCTTAACATGTACCCGAAACTAGTGTGACAAACAATGATGGTCTTGTTGATTCGGTTATACACTTTATTTACTAATAATGTTACCAAGCCATATTCAAATGAGCATCTATTAGTTCATCTGTTAATGTAGTATACGTCTCTTTATTGTAACTGATATACACAATATACACTGAGTTTTATATATTATATCATGCAACTGTATGTATTGTTGCTATTTATTTTATTAGGTTTTTATTCTTCACCGTAAGTGTATTCGTACGTGATTGCATGTAAGCATATGTATGTAATGTTTCTTCTCCGGCAACGGAGGCTGAATAAATTAGTAATAATAATAATAATACATTATAGAAGAAACCGTTCGTAATGAGCACGCGCGTTTCGAGCTGCATTTTATTATTATTATTCCTGTTATATTCAGACAATGTGTTCACAGTTAATATCGCTAATGTGTATATATATATGTATGTATATATATATATATATATATATATATATATATATATATATATATATATATATATAGAAACGAGATGAGAAGGTGTAGTTTTACGAAAAGAACTTGGTAAGAAGAATCATAGGAGTTGAAAGAGCTGATAAGAGAAGAATGAAAAACTAAAATGCAGGTTGGAGTGAAGGAAAGCGTTGAGAAGAAATTGGTGACGAGTAGGTTGAAATAGGCCAGTAATGTGGAAAGAATGGGATATGGAAATGTTTTGACTGATTGATTTATTTAATATAAAATGTAAAACATTGTACACATATGCCTAATATATCAATATAAGGTACATTTAGATTTTCGGATAACACTAAAAGTGCACGTACTTATTTCCATTGTGGTCCTTGACATACGCATGACAAATATAAAATACTAAAATAACCATAATAAATAAACTGATATAAATAATTACTAATATATGTAAATGACATTGATAAATACAATAAAAAAAAGTATGGAAATAATCTCCTGATTAGAAACACTTGGCAAAACCTTGTTATTTATTATAAAAAAACATAAATAAATGTAATAAATATAAAAAAATTACGTCATCAATTATGATTAATAATAAATAAGTGAGCTGGCTTCCTGATCATTAAGGAAACTGAACAAAAACTGCTTCAGTTGACATTTAAATTGCCTCATGTTTTGAACACTTTGTATGGAAAATGGCAATTCGTTCCAGGCATGAATTCCTGTGTAGTAAAACGAGGTTTGACCAAGTGATTTAACATATGGCACATGAAGAGACATAACACTAGGTCTTGTAGTTATGCCGTGCTGCTTACATGCTACATTTATAACATTTGACATATACTTCGGTGCTCTATCATTTATAACATTGTAAATAAGATTCAATTTGAGTTGTTTAACTCGTAATTCCACTGGTAGCATATTCACCAGTCTAAACTATCTCAAACCTATGTGGGTTCTGGCTGGTGCATTAAAGAGGAAACGGATTACCTTGTTCTGGGTACACTGTAGTCTGTATTTATATTTCTTGGTTAAACCAGCGAACCATGATGAACAAGCATAGTCAAAATGGCATTGTATTAATGCTGAGGTAAGATGTTTTTTTGTTTTCATGTTGAAATTTTTTTGTATGTCTATACAACAATTTTAATTTGGCGTTTGATTTACAAATAATCTTGTCTTCTTCTTCTTCTTCTTCTCATTGTAGCGCAGCACTCTGTGTTAGCCACGTATGTACTTGGCTAGAGTATTGTCGCGCTTGGTCGGTCGCAAGTAGTGGGTAGAGTTGCGCGGGGGGGGGATAATAACACATAAATATGTACTTATGTAGGCGTTGACTGCAAAAGCCTTCTAAATGAATCAACTGATTGTTTGCTAACTAATTGTTGTGTGCATTTGTTCCATTATTTGATGGTGCTTGGAAAGAAGGAGTGTTTGTAGGCTTCGATGTGGGTGAATGGTTGTAAGTAGCGGTGTGTGTTGCCTCTGGTGCGTGTTTGAGCGGCTGTGAGTGCGGATGTTGTTACGTCTACTAAGTTGTTTGTAATGCGATACAACATTACGAGCTTGGCTTCCGCCCGCATGCTCGCAAGGGACACCCAGTTCAAGCTTTCCAGCATGGTGGTCACACTGCTGCGTCGACGGTAGTCGCTCTCCACGAAGCGTGCAGCCTGTCGCTGCACGTTCCCTACAGATTTTGTGTTTTTCTCTGTTGACGGGTCCCATACTGTCGAGGCATACTCCATGATTGGCCTGACAAACGTTTGATTGCATAGCGTTTTGATAGCCTCTCTTTCTCCAATTCATGACTGATCTAGGTCTATGCCTAGGCATTTAACATGGGTTTGACTTGTCAATGTCATACCAGCACATCTCACCTGGATGGAATTACATGTGTAAGTTTATGTTTTGCGTGCCTGCGCCCTTCCCGTTCGTAGGTGTGCCCTAATATTCCCTAATAAACTACAGCTGGGCCTGGCTCTGTTTACTGTAGACCAATAAGACTCAAAATACCTTGTAATGGTAATAAAAATTATGGCAATCTAGATCTTTTATTTACAACTGGATTGCCTGGCGCTCACTTGACGTGTGCGCTCGGCTGATTTTACCTTGAAAGACATACAGTGTCATGGTAAATGATAAGCATCCAAGTACAACAAAAAGCCTATCGTACAATCAGCTGCTTGCATGTATACTGATACAATGTATTGCATAATAGTGTATCGACAGAATCACATGCGTTAAGCGAAAGTACACATTGACAGAAACCGTAAAGGGGGGAAACAACCCCACCCTCCACTGGAACAGTGGAGCCTAATTAAATAGTAAAAAAGATCAAACACACATAAGATGTGACACCATATCAAGTGACCAAAGATGTTAGATAATGGTCGGTTATAGCCACTGCTAAACCGTAACAAGCGCTCAAACATGATGGAAGAGGCCATGGTCATCGAACATGTTATAACAAAGCACGCGCCAACATAACGTAGAAAAGAGCCGGAAACGCATAATGCATCATACTTTCTCATGTGAGAGAACCACATGTAAGCACAGCAAGAAAACACCCAATACCATGCGCCTAAACAAGGAGGCCATGGAAGGTGAGAAAAGTGTTGGAAAACAAATACCTACCATAACCCGCTGCATACAGCTGAAACACCGGCAATTAACCTCACCGATAAGATATGCAACACCGCTTTCACGACTGGCATGTGACGGCCGATTAACCGGCGCCAGAGTACAACGGTGTAATATGCCGGCAAAAAGGCATAGGTAACTAGCTTGTGACGGCCGGTGAACCGGCGCCAGAGTACAACGGTGTAATATGCCGGCAAAACTGCATAGGTAACTGGCGTGAGACGACCGGTTATCCCGGCGCCAGAGTACAACGGTGTGATATGCCGGCAAAACGGCATAGGTAACTGGCGTGTGACGGCCGATTAACCGGCGCCAGAGTATAACGGTGTAATATGCCGGCAAAACTGCCTAGATAACTGGCGTGTGACGGCCGATGGTCACTGCGTTAGGAGGACAGCAGTGAAACAATGCCGGTAAAACCCGTACAACTGAAAACAAAAAAACGAAACCACCCGGGCTTGTAGCGGCCAAAATTATTAGCGCCACGAGAATCCTCAGTGAAGTGAACAAGGAACTGAAACACAAAAACAGAGAGGGCCCAAATTTGGCGCCCACTAACCGCAGAGAGAACGCGCAAGGAAGATAAATAGCCCTGACATGCCGCAGGCGGTAACCTAAGCTGTGTATCTGGCCGCCTCTTGATGACGTGCAAAATGGGATAACACGAAAATACGCACAAAAACAATGGGTGGGTGTACACCGACATAACCAGTTAATAACTAAAGCATACAGGCGTGCCCACACGTATACACACGGACACACATATATGTATACATACACACAAACATGTATACATACGTAATACATGTATATGCACACATACAGACTTACGCGTATACACGCACACATAAACAGAACCACACACATACACACATGGAAACACATACGTACCTGCTTACAAATACACACACACACAAACACACAGACCTGTGTGTGTGTCGTGCATGCAAACAGGTAAACACACACCACGCCAACACAGCCAGTAATACAAAACATAATCAAAGTTAAGCAAAACGAGAAAAGCTGCCAAGTGACGCTGTAAGGAAAACAGAAGACCAGTAACACAGCATGCCACCACCACACACCAAAACCAGGGCGACCCGTGCGTCGCAGCCTGAGGTAGCAGACGTAACCACACGCCGGTATTAATCCAACCGGAACTCTAAGGCAGCGCGCTCGCGGCGACGTTCCTATGGTGATTAACCCATCGTAAGTGGGGGCGGAGACCCTCAGTCAACTAGCCGGACGTACAAACAACGGCGTACGCCGGCGGCCACCTGACCAGCTGCCAGCTGACCCGGGCATACCGCGCCAAGTGTGTGGACGCGCCCATGATACGATGTAAAAAAACAACTTGCAGACAACACGAAACCTTCAGGGTGACTTGAGTAAAGGCAAGCGTCACTTCAGTTACTTCTCACCGGCACGAAGGCAACAAGCAAACAACACATCTTGTACCGACGCACCTCAAGCCAAGGTGAGCCGCACAAACACAGAGAGTGAGCACAACAAACACCAATAAGGCGTCAAACATGCGAACAAGAAGATAACGTGTGTGACATACCACTACAAGTAGAATATGTCGCACGAAGAAAGAAAACTCACGCGCCGTCGAGAAGGTCCGCAGAACTGTGTCCAATTAGCACCACGTATCTCAGATCCAGCCAAAACGTTAAGCTGATATCGTAGAAGCCAAAAAGCCGTGGTGGCTAGGCAAGGTAGACAGCGGGACTCTGCACTCGACACCGTTTAATAAGAAATGATTGAATGGCGCTCACCCGTTGTGAGTGCGCGGCTGATAATCATCTTAATTAATGTAAGTACTCAAGGAAAAACAGATGTATCAATTACATGTCATTCTGTAGTATAAGTATTAGGACATATAACAATAGGTATCTGAAAAGGTAAAATGCAGTATAGTTACCCACTCTGCCACTTAATCCACATGGTTGTGTTGAATAAATTGAATACTTCTGTAATATGATACTGTGATTGTTACTTGTAACATTGTTCAACACTGCCAGTCAAAGTAACAGCAGATATAATCGTCTTGGCAGTCTCATCAGAAAGTAATCGGACAAAACTAGCACCTGGGACGTCTCCTTCACATAGAGTAACCGAAGGATTAGCGTAGCTGCAGGCCATGTTGGCTTTAGCCGTACGTAGTTTTTCCGACTAACTACCCGGATGTGACATCTATGACTATTCAAGAAGGCGCGTGTCGTCAATCGCGACAAGCGCTGTTAACTGCACGTATCTCAGACTTTATCACCCGCCAGGAGTAATTAAGCCGTATCTCTAAGGCAGGCCCCCGCAGCGAAGTTCCAAGCAGTAATCGACCCATCGTTAAATAGGGGCGGACACGCTAACCCGCCGGCGACTGGGCAGCGTCAACATGTCAAGCGGTCCCCGGCCGGGAGGGAAACCGTATACAGCCCGACATTCAAAAGCTGTGATCGTGCCCAGGACAAGAGGGAGAATAATTGGGTACATACATCGTACCTACAAGGGACGTGAGGATATGTTAGCGTCACCTAAATGACACCTCACCGGCACTGAGGTTACTGGCAATCAACATCTCTTGTACCGACGCAACCGTAGCTAAAGGGACTCGCATAAGGAAAGAGAACAATGACAACAAACACCAACCGGGGTGTCAAATCACGCGAGTATGATTATACGACGAGGAAAGCATACTACAACAGCATGATTTTGTCGCAAAAAGAAATAAACTTACGTGACGTGGAGGGAGTTTCGCAGAGCAACGGTCCAAATAACTGCACGTATCTCAGCTCAACCAGGACATGTCTGTGATGATCGCAGAGTTACAACACCACGCTGTATAGTCAATGAAGACAGCGGGATGAGAAATTTCGTTAAAACCAACAGAGGTACCCAAAATACCCTGTTGCATTGTCAACGAATACAGCGGAACTGCTCGTTCGAGGTCGACCGACGGTGACCTTAGGTGTCCTATATTCGTATCATATGCCTGGCTTCATTCAGGGCTGGCCTCAAAATTATATTGCGTCCCTCTGGACACAGTATAGTTTTCGACCCAAACAGAATTGACTCAGTTTTCCCTAGAGGGAGGGACAATTTGTTATTGATTAACCACTCTCTGGCTGCCTCGAGTTCTGAAGAAAGGCTTTCTTAAATCAGTTGGGTGTCTGATACTAAAACAGCTGAATCATCAGCATACAAACGTAGTTTGCAGCGAACAGCTGTGTATATATCATTAATATATATTAGAAATAATAACGGTCCCAGAACGGAACCTTGTGGGACAACAAAATAGCCAACTGGATGGTGATCGGCTACGACAGAAGTGGATGTTTCCACCGCTTTGGATAACTTACTGTCATTTGAAGTATGACAAATGTAATTGCTAACTGATAGGACTGGGAAGAGAAGACTTACACAGGCGTCCATGTACCAAGTGTATTTCGTCACTCTATGAATCAGGCAGCCATTTATTGGTCCTCAGTGTCCCATTCTCCAGTTTTTCGGTGATTGGGGCATGGCACCCTCCAACTACGTCACTGTTGGACGTAGTATTGGCCCATAACATTCTGGGAAGTAGCAAGTAGTGTGAATTGTGCTGCCTAACGTGTTGGCGATGATAGCTGGATATAAGAATAGCTACAATATTTGTTTAGGTGGAATTATTCAACAATACCCGTTCCCCTTCATACGATATCATCGTCATCATCCAACAGAGCGTGACAGCACGAAATGTGCTGAAACTTCGGTTCCACCCCACATAGTAACAGATGTTATGTTTTTCCTCGCTGTTGGGGAACATTATTTAGACTATTATATTATCGAAGACTTCAGGAAAGGTTGCAAACATGAGCGTGTGTGCATCCGAGTGAGGATAGACGTGTGATAACATTTGACTTTATTTTATTTTATTTCAAATAGAAAACAAGTTTCAACATTAGTTATATTTATTTTATTCGCAACATCGAGTTTGTTTTTGAATGCACTTATGTTTGTACTATTACTGTTTCATAAGCGTGTGTCTCATCATATCGATATAAAATAGCGCAGCTTAGTTCCACATTACCATATTTAATAACTCAACTACAATTATTGTGAGACCGTCAAAGTAATTGCAAAATGCCATGTTTAAAAAAACATACGTACGTTTGTCGCATATATAAATAAAGAGTAAGCTTGTATCAAACTCTTAGGGACAACATTATAGATTTACGTCGGGCGACCAGTAATAATACATTTTAGTCAAAACTGGTAGGCCTACAAGTACCCGTTTAAAACCATGGTTGGCCTAAAACACATATTTGGGAAAATAACGCACAAATATTATTTGTTGTGCGCTGTTTTAGTGAAATCGGTTGGCTATTGCATTGAACAAATAGCACCGCTGCGTTGTTATTATATGTAGCCGCCGGAGGCGCTGCTGTCTGATGGTCTCTTTCCATATATTCAAAGACGCTGCAACAACTACGTCAATTGATGATCAAACAGGAAACATCTTGTAAACTGTGCCACTTCAAGTGCTTATCTGGTTACATCCACGAGGACACACACGCGTAGCCATATATCTAAAACATTTGCCTTTTATATACATGAATATAGTCACAGATAATCGCAAAATACATTAGCTAATATTAAATGCATATGTAACTGATATGTAAATGCAATACGCAACAACCTGATTTATTAATATGCAAGCCATGTCTGGGGTATCAGTTGATCAGAAATCGTTATCATAATGACAACGTTGGATTATCTTGATTTATTTGCGATCATAGCAATTGTTATCTGACATGTAAATAGCATTTTCATGTGCGAAAGACACATGATTGTGTCATTCGTCGAAACGCAGCTTTAAACAACTCACGCATGTCAAACCGTAATTACATTCATCTCTCGGTAGAGTGGGTTACGCAAAAACTTATGATATATACATGTATCTCAAAATGTAATTTTAAAGAGTGCTGTAATACAATCATTACAAACTACAATAACGATAATAATGATAATAATAATAATAATAAAAATAGCAACAGCTATGTGTATCAGTGAAAAACGTCATCGAAACGTTGGGCACCTAACATATTTTAATAACTTTTTGAAAGTCCCTAACATTTTATTAGAGGCTCCAATACGATGTCGCAATGATTCCTTTATGACTTGACATGATCAACCAGTTATGTGTATGGCCATAATAATCCATCAACAAAACTATTAACACTACTAATGCTCAGTTGTGACGCGCATATCTCCTTAGTTGTACCAAGGATCTTATAGCTACACACATCTATATTTGAAGCTGTGGAATCCTTGGTTGTATCTCATAGGTAACAGTGGAGAACAGATACAAAACGAAGATGATTGACGCCTGAGAATAAACTTATGAATGGCTAAAACGGGTTTATAAAAAGGGAGGTGAGTTACTGACAATACGTGAATGTTTGAGGAACGTAAC
>OZ024854.1:18577554-18640054 GCA_964017155.1 Oasisia sp. SBJ-2009
GAAGCGGTATATATATATATATATATATATATATATATATATATATATATATATATATATATATATATGTATATATATATATATATATATATATATATATATATATATATATATATATATATATATATATATATATATATATATAATACGTCTTGAATTAGTGTTGCGATATTTTGGGACAGATTAAGAGTACTTATATATGTATTTTTAGAATATAGTGCGAATCTTAATTTAAGTTTTCGATTTGCGTGTATTGCTACTAATGCGTCATGCGGCAATTATGTAAAAAGTACAAAGTTCTGAAAACGGCATTAATTTCAGAATAACAAATTGCACTGAACATTTTGTAAAGTATATATATATATATATATATATATATATATATATATATATATATATATATATACATATATATATATATATATATATATATATATATATATATAATAATAATAATAATAATAAAATAAACTTATATAGCGCCAAATCTAGCTTAAAAACTATTCAGGGCGCTTTACATGATAACATGATAACATGTTCTTAAAACTAATTACCCAAATGTATAACTAAAACAAAATTAACTGTATATTATATAAAAGTGCATAAAGACAGACTAATAAAAACATTATAAATAAATAAATAAATATAGAAAGGCTAAAAAACAGAAATACACAAGGTCATTTAAGGCAGAAGTAATGTTCTCTTCGATGCATTGTCTCTTCATTTAATTATTTCTGCATCAGCCAAAGTATTGTTTAAAATATAGCGTCTTTAAGGCATTCTTAAAAGAGTTCTCATTGCACAGTTCTCGTAATGAGAACGGTAGTCTGTTCCACAGGTCCGGTGCAGCTGCGGGGAAACTCGCATCTCCAGCTTGGCATTTTGTTTTAGGTCTGTTAAGCTGTTTGGTTCCCTCTGAACGAAGTGCTCTGGTTGGCGTGTAGATGCAAGTAAGGTCACACAAGTACACTGGTCCACGACAGTTGACTGCTCTGTGGACGAGTAACATTATTTTGAAACAGACACGTTCCCGGACCGGCAGCCAATGGAGTTCCTTCAGCACAGGCGTGATGTTGGAGTATTTTGGCACGCGCATGATCAGTCTAGCGGCAGTATTTTGAAGACGCTGTAGTCTGGCAAAGTTCTTGTCAACTGTGCCATATAGCAGAGAATTACAGTAGTCAAGCCTTGATGTCACGAGTGCGTTGACCACCCTCTCCCTCGTCGGCCTTGGCAAGAACTTGTTAATTTGACCGATGTGATGGATGTGATAATAGCAGCATCGAACAATTTCTGATGTGTTGGCAGACATGTTCATGTGATTGTCCAAGTACACACCAAGGTTTTTCACTTTATCAACGGCTTGGATGAGTGCACCACCAACACTGATGCTAAGTTCTTTAATTAATTTCTGTGCAGATACAGGCACAATCGGAAGGAACTCAGTTTTCTGATCATTTACTTTAAGATAATTTGAGGTGAGCCACTCTCGAATTTCCATTATGCAGTCTTGAAGACGCTGTATGGCTTCGGATAGTGACGTAGGATTGAGATCAAACACATGCATCAATTGCAGGTCATCAGCGTAGTGGTGAAACTTGATGCCGTGTTTTCTGATGACATCGCCGACTGGTTGGACATACAATGAGAACAGTGCTGGCCCCAGCACGGATCCCTGCGGCACTCCTGTGGTACACATGTAGTTTTCTGATGTAGCCTGACCAATCACAACCCTCTGTTTGCGGTCCTGCAGATAGGATGCAACCCACCGTAGGGCGTAACCCTGAATACCATAACGCTTGCTGAGCCGATTGAGTAGTATGGTGTGGTCAATTGTGTCGAAAGCTGAAGTCAGGTCAAGTAGGACAAGCAGAGTACCTTTTTTGCGATCCAAGGCCGCCCGGATATCGCTGCAGACCCTCAACAATGCGGTTTATGTTGAATGTAGTCTTCGATATGCAGACTGGAATGGTTCGTGTAGGTTTTGTGAATCAAAATGATCAGACAATCGCAGAACAACGACCTTTTCAATAACCTTGGATAGATGAGAGAGAGAGTGCTAACGGGTCGATAGTTACGTAGAATGTCACGGTCTAAAGACGGCTTCTTTAATAATGGGTGAACACAGGCCATCTTTAGAGCAGATGGCATTGTCCCTTCCTCCAATGACTTATTAGTAATAGCGGTGATGGCCGGCACCAATGATGACAGGCACTGCTGAATCTGTTTGCGTGGCAGCGGATCAAGTTCACAGGTCTTAGTTAGACCTAACACAATCTTTTCTATTTCGACAACTGATGTTGGCTCGAACGAAACGAGTGGTTCTGTGAAGCACGTTTTCTCTACCAGTAGTGGGTTTAAGGAGCGCGGCACTTCTAGCTCTGCATGAATCATTCGCACTTTCTCACTGAAGTGTTGTGCAAACTTGCTACAACCATCTTCAGTGGAGCAAAATTCTGGGTAGATGGCCTTCTGTTTAGCTCCCAAGGACCTGACAAGCCTGAACATCGACTTGTTGTCAGCTCCCTGCAGTGTGTCCTGATAGTGTTTGCACTTTGCCTTGGCTATGCAGGCCGTTGACGCATTTCGGGCCTCAACATAGAGCTGGCGGTGAACTTCGAGTTTGGTCGACCTCCAGCGATGCTCACACTGGCGCTTCTTCTCTCTAGCTTCTTTCACATCGTTGGTGTACCACGGACATGGCCTAGCCCTTCGTCTGACTCTGTTCGTGATTGGGGCGTGTTTTTCAAGGACCGTCCGGAGGGCTGTGTCATAGTCTTTAACCATCTCTTGAGTGTTGTCAAGATGCCTTTGCAGCAGTTGTTGGCACTGGTAGGCAATGTCATTCGCGAAATGTTCGATTTGCAGCTGACGAAAGTCTCTGACAGGAACATTAACAGGGGTCATGGACGGTCTGCGCATTTCTAGCACACAATCAATGCAGTGGTGATCAGCTATTGACATAGGCTTTACTGTAACTGATGCCACTGATTGGTCAACAGCCCGACTGATCACGAGGTGGAGGATGTGTCCGTGTATATGTGTCGGAGTTTTCACATGTTGAATTAAACCAAATGTGTCTAATAGATCAATCTAATATATATATATATGAAATTATAACTTGTTTAACCCAATTCCACTCGAGTTGGCTGACGCCGGCTAGTTAATAGTTCACAAAGAAAAAACCTACTCACTGCGATGAATTGTAAATCCACCTGGCGATCAAATAAATTACAAAATTTACGTACACTCTTTCCTCGTAAATTTTATTTCCGTCGTTATTCCGCAGAGTTTGAGTGAGGATAGCTATCTTTTCTTACAAGTCGATTGCTGGAAATGAACGACAAAAACACATACAAAAACGTATTGATATGTCACTGAGGGGTTTCATCCAAATGGATCAAGTGTCATTGGTAATGTCCCTGATGGTCTGGTCCATGGTTGCTTATATCCGGGGGAGGCAACACCTACATGGGGTGTACAATGTACGTGAGGAGTGGTGTGTTATATTCATCGTGTGTTATGTGCGTGACAGCGTGACGGATAATATCCGTAATTTTTCCGCGATGAGTTGTGTGTTTTGGTTCCTGAACTTATATCTGGATCGGTGTGACCATCACTCTGACGTCATACGAATTGTTACTCTGAAGACCAATATCAGCACTATACTGTACTTTTTTTCGTACGTTCGCTAAGACAGCACAAACCAATCATCAGCCGATGTTGTGTACGAGAAAGATATACTCATTATTGAGTATATTTCATTTTATTTGGTAAAACGTATTCACACAAAAATACTTTGCCAGGTTTGTTCACATGATTACATTAACCTTGCAATCCCATCCACAAGTAATCCTCTTTGTTCTCGTTAGTTCCTTTGAGGAAAAAAGTCGAGTATCGAAATCAAAAGGACTGACGCAATATCTAATGTCATGTGTATTATATTACTCATTAGTTCATCTCATTTCTTGGGAAGCTTACAACGTTTGACACTTGCGCTATTGTCTTGTCTTGCCTGCAATAAGATCTAGTTTCGAAATATGACAAATTGGTTAGTTACACGTACATACGAACGTATTTTTGGAACTTTGTGTCTACCTTTGCTCAAATAATTCATCCATTGTCTGAGCTCATATTATATACATAGGTAGGTGTGTGCGTATTTACATACATGCATGCATATACGCATACACGCATACATGCATACACGCATACACGCATACACACATACACGCATACACGCATACATGCATACATGCTTAACTGCATACATGCATACATGCATACATGCATACATTCATACATACATACATGTATACATACATACATACATACATACATACATACATACATACATACATACATACATACATACATACATACATACATACATACATACATACATACATACATACATACATACACACATACATACATACATACATACATACATACATACATACACACACACATACATACATACATACATACATACATACATACATACATACATACATACATACATACATTCATCCACGCACGTATGCGCGCATACATGCATACATGCATACATGCATACACGCATACATGTATATACGCATACATGCCCACATTCGAACGCACGAATATACACATATACGATCACATGTACACAAGACCGCATGTACGCAAAAACACACAAACTCACTCACATACGCACACACATATATGCACACACAAACACTTATCCACATATCCACACATACTAAGGCCCTGCGTAGGGCGGGTTTCGGCCCGCGGCCCGCGGGGGCCCGCAGTCCGCGGGCCCCCGCGGGCTGGATTTTTTTATTTGTTGCGGGGCGGTGCGGGCTGCGGGCTGGATTTTTTATTTGTTGCGGGGCGGTGGGGGCTGCGGGCCAGACCAGTGCGGTGCGGGCTGGGCTGCGGGCCAGGATATGTCAAAATATGCGGGGCGGGGCGGGCTGCGGGCCGAATGATACAGTTGAGGGGCGGGTGCGGGCTCAACTCTTTCAGCCCGCGCAGTTTCTCTCAAAATGTGCACATTCTCTGTGCCTATTAGTTGGTGGATTACCTGATAGCTCTTTCTTTGTGTGTGTGTGTGTGTGTGTGTGTGTGTGTGTGTGTGTGTGTGTGTGTGTGTGTGTGTGTGTGCGTTTAACTATGTTATGATAACATGTGCTAACCATGACGATTTTGGCAAACAACATATTGCCAGTGAGCACTCTGGTAACAAAAAATTTTGATAACACTGTGGAAAGCGAATAAAGCACTCATAATATGTCACTGTTTTGTTGTTTTGCCCTGACAGCTTTAGTCATTAGAGTGTACATACAATAATTCACAGTAAAATAAATCGCAGAAAAATAACAGTTTTGCCTAGGAAAGTCACAGGAAATGAGGTCACAAAATAATGGTATTCAGACACTGTCTAATTAATACAAAGGTTTAGTCTTGCCTACACGAGCACCATAACATGTTTAGAATCTTTGACAATAGTAAGAAATAAGGTAGTAAAATAATTTTATTGTGGCAAAGATCACTACAGACTGCCCTTTTTACACAATCATATCAAGCCAAGTTGATTTGGGTTCACCATTCATCAGGCTGCCCTGTCTTGCTAGGCTGAGTGATGTTTGAACAACTCCCGAGGAGACCTACTTAATTTGGGATACCTGGCTTGGACAAAGGGCTTGCTTATCTGAGCCAGACCTTCTCTAACCAGCAAAGGGCAATTAGCAGGCTGGTGGTGTCCAGTTTTACTGCCCAGTACCCACTACCCACAGGTGCTAATCTATGTAAATATTACTAAACAAGGCCTGAATGATCTCACATTGGCGTTGCTGACTCTTAGCAGAAACTTTTCATTTCTTGATAACCATGTCCAATGTATTTATCATAACATTTGTTACAAGACTTTGGCTGTAATATATTAATAAGTATTTAATAACAAAAGTAAAACAATTCTTGAGGGGTTCTAATACAGATTTCCCTGAATGGTTAAGTGTTGGCTGGTGGCTATTTAATATATAATATATTAATGAGTAATGAAAAAGTCTGGCAGGATATTCAATTACCCAATGTGGTAAGCTGTAAAACTACAACAGTGTACAGCAATTGAAGATCCTAGCTGGCTTGGGGTGCCACTTCCTTACCTTTAGCAAATATTTCTTATCACTTTACACCACCACTGAGGCACTGACACAATAGCAGGCCTTAGCAGTTGTCATCTAGCAGGGCTGGTTAGAACAGGGCAAGGTGCATGGAAGCCAAGATCAAAAGATAGGCAGGCCACAGTAAAAGAGGCCTGGTGTTGCTAATTGCAGGAGGGTCCAGAGGTCAGAGGTGACAACTGACTACCTGTTAGTGGATATTAGCTTATTTGGTATGTTCAGTGCTGTCATGGTGAATGACTACAGTGACTTCCAACATAATTATTTTAGTCTGACTGAAAAAATTGGTTTAGTGTATTTCAAGTAATTAAATAGTTACAAAAGACAAGGTGAGTATAACATATAACTAACCATATATTAATTTGGATACCCAATTAAAATATTGTAATCATTAAATTAATAATGAAATTGAGTTATTAAAATTAATTAAGAAAATTCAATAAGGATTAGTTATTTTTTAATTTTTCCATGTTGTCTGTTCAATCTGTTATAGGTTGTAGGCTGACTTTTGAATGAAAAATTATGCGGGCCGAACTGCGGGGCGGGCTGCGGGCCACGTTACTGCGGGGCGGGGCGGGCTGCGGGCTATTTTTGTGGCAAAATTTGCGGTGCAGGCTGACTGCGGGCCAAGTTACTGCTGGGGGGGCGGGCTGCGGGCTATGATGTAGCAAAATTTGCGGTGCGGGCTGACTGCGGGCCAAGTTATTGCGGGGCGGGCTGCGGGTTCAGATTTCCAGCCCGCGCAAGGCCTTAACACATACACACATGCACGCATGCAAACATGCACACATGGACACATACATACATAGGTACATACATACATACATACATACATACATACATACATACATACATGCATACATACATACATACATACATACATACATACATACATACATACATACATACATACATACATACATACATACATACATACATACATACATACATACATACATACATACATACATACATATAGGGGGTAGGGGGCGAGGGGGCTTGTCTCCTTACTTTAACTCGAGTTTCATACGTGTCCTAGCTGCGAAGCATTTACCCTGTAGTAGTCCCACTCCCATTCATATTACCCCAGTCCTGCCTCATCCTTGAAGCATTTACCCACTAGTTAAGGAAGGATGACCAGAAGCGTTCCGAGAGTCGGATGGTCAGTCGGATGGTCAGTCGGATTGTCAGTCGGATCTGGTCAGTCGGATCGTCAGTCGGATCGTCATAACTGAATGCCTGTATGTGTGCTGTTGTCAATTAAACCTCTCTCCCACGCTGTGGGGCCTGGATCGTCTGAGTTGTGTCTATGTGGACTGCACTACGCTGGAGAGCCGAACATGAATAGGTTCGAAGGCGTAGTGTGGTGTAATACATAAGGCAGATCGATTACAATGTGTCGCCTTAGCAGCAGTAGCCTTAGACATGGACAATGCTTCACACTGTATATTACGCCAAATGCTAGCACGTGCTCTTTGGGGATATCCGTACCATACCTTACGCTATTATATTTTCTAAATATTATTTGTAAGAAATGTTGAGGCCTTGAATAGACCATCTCTATTTAAACAATGGATGAAAGTGAAAATGTTCATTAAGTTGGCAGTATATTATTCGAAACAAATTTCATAATTACACAACTAGCAATGTTCGACTTACTTCTACGTTTCGACCACCATTGGCGGCCTTCTTCAGGAACTGAATGTTCAGTGGTCACTGCTCGCTAGATGGCGTGGCGATCAGACTGTCCCACACGTGACCTCGTCTCTGTTCATAGTTGGTTCCGTCTTCCTAATCCAGATGGTTTCTTTTATCCAACGCGCACACCTGTTGGTCTCTTTATCCACCACTTTCGCTCCCTCCCAGTCTATCACACAGTTGTGAGTAGCTATATTTGTGCATATATATGACCCTCACTTAAATGTTCAAGGTCACAGCTGTATCGAAGGTTCTCACTGTTCCACGTGACCAGATCATAAGATCCGGAAGCCGCCATTTTGGTTATGACGTTAAGGTCAGAATGGTTGCCACGTATCTGATTGGTCCTTGTATGGGCGACGTGTGTTGCGATTGGTTCGTGCGTTTTACCCACAATTCCTGACGACATCCGGTTAAGCGACGGACATTTTGATCCCATACGACGATCACGGTCAAGGTCAAGATCCTTCCGACTGTTGTCATTGGTCTATCTATGATCCACCTGATTCGTCCACATCCGGTGATGTGAGCGATAAAAGGGAGTGCTGAAATGAATGCCTATCGATACCTCTTTGTGTAAATGTTATGCGTCGAGACGTTTCATTGGTCGACTTCGTTGATCCGGGTGTCATCATTACCTTTCATTAACGACAATCCCTCTAGCGGTTAACAGCGACGTAGCATATATATGCGACGTTTATACCGTTGGTATGATTAAACCATGGTGATTTACCTTCGAAATGGAAACACTTACCCATGTAGTTCCAGACGTAGCTAGCGAGACGGTTGTGTCCGACAAACTTTGCCAAGACACGGACGACGAAAATAAACCAAACCGCATTGAATTTGCTGGTGCCGACTCGCCATTGTCAAACTTTTTCCCGTGTCGTGTCGAAGCATTCGGTCGGGTTTTTAGCTCGGTCGAGCACGCGTACCAATACAGGAAGGCATTGTACTACGGCGACGTACACTGCGCAAAGCGCATCAAAGCTGCAAAACATGCGAGCCTGGCAAAAATGAAAAGCAAACAAATCGGGGAGACGAGGTCTGGTTGGAATGACGTTCGAGTCCAAGGATGCGTCATTTATTGCTTGCAAAGTTCAAGACATCTAAGGAGTTGAGAGCAGTCTTGTTGGCAACGGTAAATGCTGAACTGGTGAAATTCGTGGCGTCGAAAGAAGGCTTCTGGGGGCTAGGACGTGGCTACAAAAACGGCCGAAACATTCTCTGAAAGCTGTTGTGCGACGTGCGGGACAATCACACGTAGACGGTAAGGGAGAATTCGCTGAAATAACCGCCCAATAATAGGTTTGTTTACTGTTGCTATGTTAAACTGTAGGAAAGGAATGTGTTTACGCCACATTCTTGGAACGTATGACGGATGGCTGCATATGAAATGTGTTTACCAGTAACTGCGCAAAAAGATTATGAGTCATGCGGAATGTATTTACGCCACGTTCTCGAGTAACTGCGCCAAAAAAAAATCTTATGCATATGGAATGTGTTTTCGCCACATTCTCGAGTAACTGCGCAAAAAGATCATGAGTCATGCGGAATGTGTTTACGTCACATTCTCGAGTAACTGCGCAACACATTATGAGTCATATGGAATGTGTTTACGACACATATTTTGACTAACTGCACTAAAAGGTCATGCGGAATGTGTTTACACCATAATAATAACTGAATAACTGCGCACAAACATCACGAGTCATGTGGAATGTGTTTACGCCCCGTTCTCGGTAACTGCGCAAAACGGATAACTGCGCAACTACGGCCTCGTCAATCCGGGTTCCTGGCTTGTATATATAGAGACAGCACTGCCTGTTGTGTATCAGTTAACCAGTGAGAAATACACAACATGTCGGCCAACAGTTATAATGCAGACAACGAGACAGCCGTTGGGACAACGTGTCCCTCTCTGCACGACGTCATTCAACCGATTTGTGCTTTAGGTACTTATAGCCTGAAATATCCATTAACCATTGGGGCAGCTTCCAGAAAAGAAGCCGTCTACTGGGCCTGTGTTTGTTGTATTCGCCGGGTCATCGAAGGTGCCGATGGAGACATGATTTGCGCGGAACACGGAACAGTTTTACCAGAGCTGTGCTACCGCGTACGCGTGACGTTCTTCGAGAGGGCAACCGCCACAGAATTGTGGGTGTGCTTGTTTGACAACATGATGAAGAGATTCGTTGCCACAGAGGCTTGTCAGTTTGAAAAAATGGGGCCCGTTGACCAGACTGCAGTAGTCAATGAACTTGTTGGGAAAACAATCCAAGTGACACTGAGAAAAGTCAGACGTGGTGGTTACACCAACTTTGGCGTCACAGCTGCCTATCTCTGCAAGTGAATTGTGTCTGTCTGTTCACAGCAAGAAGCCGATGACGGTCAATCATCTACACTGCGAAAACTAGACCTCGCTATGAAGAGAACATTTGCGCATGGACTGAGCGATATTATAGCTCAGCTAGCAAGAGATACCTGTTTCGGCTGTCGAATCGACCACCCGAGTCAAATGCACCATGCTATCGACAGACGAACTCATTGACATGCTATTTCACGACGCAGTTGAGCGTGTGAAAGCTGTAGATGTCATGAGAGATTGGCTTTGTATTATAGAAGAACTAAACCCACCAATGACAGTCAGCGAGTTTGACGGCTGGATTCATGAAATGAAACAACTGATGCAATCGTGTATGTGTGACGAACGCCATGCCACTTGGTGAACATTACTGTTTACTGTAGCGCAGTCAAGTAATTATTTGTGATGTTACCGGGGTAACTACCGGGTCGCTTACTCCAATAAACATGTGTTATTACACTATGCATTGTGTTTTGTTTTCTTGATTGAGTATACATAGGTAGGAGAAACTGTTTGTGTGGTTAGTCGACGTAAGAATGGACATGAGGTTGGTGCACCCATTCACGTCCATTGTTGCAGGTCCAACAGGTTGTGGTAAAACGACATTTGTCTCCCGTATATTACTTCATTCTACCGTGCTAATCAACTTACCCCCTGAAACATTGTCGTGGTGTTATGGAGAATGGCAACCTATGTACGCCACACTTGCCACAACACACAACAATATTAACTTTGTAGAAGGTCTCCCGGATGTGACGTTATTCGATCCTAAGCTAAGAAATGTCGTAGTCATCGATGACCTCATGACGGAAACAGACGATAGAGTCACGAAGCTGTTCACAAAGAAGAGTCATCACTGCAACACATCCGTGATCTACTTGGTTCAGAATCTTTTTCCAAAAGGGAAAGAAAATCGTACAATTAGTTTGAACGCGCAATGTATGGTCTTGTTCCACACCCACGTGATGCCACTCAAGTCACACACCTCGCAAAACAGATGTCCCAGGTCGCATAAAATATATGCAAGAGGCATACGCTGATTCAACGAAAGGCTCGTACGGGTACCTCTTCGTCGATCTGAAACAGGAAACTCCCGAATATCTCCGTCTTCGCACCAATATATTCCCGGACGAGATTCAGTATACATACCTTACTAAGACATAAAAACGTGTGTTCGTCAAAATCCAAGTCATTCAAGATGTCTTCGCGAATGAAGCGAAACGCATTGTGTCTACAGCTGCTGACGAAAGCGGACGGAAAGTTAACAAAGGCAGTCATAATCAATGCAAAACCTGACCTCGTTAACAGTATTTGCGCATAACGTCTTAAAAGGCAACGTCCTTCTGAAAACGGGACAGAAAACGAAGTTACGGCGTTACAGGAAGCACCTACGGAATCTAGTCAAACGGACGAGCTTAAAGAAAAAGAGAAAGCTCCTACAAACGGGTGGATTTGTGTCAGCGTTGCTCGCTCCCTTGGCAAAGTCAGTCATCTTCCCTTTGATCAATAGCTTGCTGCAGTCGTAGATGGAGTACGCGAAGAAAATGGCACTGGTTGATCCACGTATATTAGAAAATGTTGCACCGCACCTCCCACCTGTCACTAATGTAGGAACGGCACTACGACGTCTCGATGATGAAATGCAGGAAGTCTTAGATAGACGCGACTTGCAAGAACGAGAAAAGGTAACACTGTACAATCAAGTTTTAAGTCGTTACAACGATTTGGCCGATAAACGGAGGGACGAACCAGTTCGTGTTGTGATCGCAAAACAACCGGGAGCAGACGACGTGGAGGTTAAGAATGAGACAAACGTAGTGCCAAAACAAGAAATCTCAGTAGAAAAGGATATCGTGGATAGTGTGCCTAAAACCATGAAGAAAAAAGCACAGCGACTTTTGAACAAAACGAAGAGTGCCTCCGGGGTGGAATGGAATGACCGCGGTGAGTTGGTGTACAAAAACACGCCAGTTACTGGGAGCAACATGGTTGACCTCGTAAACGACGTTTTGAGAAAAGGGAAAGCCTTCGAGCCGCAGGGTTGGCAGACGTTTGCGCGCGTTCTCAAAGACGCCAACATACCTATGGATCTGGTGCAGTCGACGCGTACGGACGACCGTCCGGGCAAGAAAGAAAAGAGTCGGCGACGTCGCTCTTTGCAACCTACGGCGCTGCAACGATTACACTGGGAACCGTATTAAATACACGCGCATGCAGTGACAGCTTGACAGTTCAACATGTCTTCGGTGTGATACCGACTTGTCATAGGAGCTATTATATTTCATGCCGCAAAGAATCTGAGAGAAAAATATGGTCGGTAGGAAGACTTGTCTAGAAAATGTACTGAGACGCATTTACTTTAATACGAAACACGTCGGAAGTTACGGTGGTGTCAACGCGTTACGTCGCGTTGCGCGAGTGCTGTTGAAAGAGGTGAAACGCTGGCTGCTAGCGCAAGACACGTACACGCTTCACAAACCCGTGAGACGTCATTTCCACCGACGTCGCGTTGTCGTGGGTGGAATCAATCAGCAATGGCAGGTAGATGTAGTTGATGTGTCGCGTCTGAAAAAGTACAACGATGGGGTTAATTTCTTACTGACCGTGATAGACGTATTTTCTAAGACGGCTTGGTGCTTACCGTTGATCAACACATCGGGAACATCACTTGTGAGAGCATTTCGCCAGCTGCTAACTGACAACAAAAGTCCAACGACGTTGCAAACGGATAAAGAGAAAGAATTTCTGAATAAAAACTTTCAACATTTCCTGAGAGTCCGGACAATGGGTCATTTTACAACCCATAACGAAGAAACAAAGGCGAGCATTGTTGAACGCTTTAACCGGACTCTGAAGACACGCATGTGGAAATACTTCACGAAACATCAGACCCTCAGGTATGTCGATGTGCTACAAGACCTCCTGGGATCGTACAACCGCAGTTACCACCGAAGCATAGGTACGACGCCGATGCAGCTGAACGAAACCAATCAGGAGGATGTGTGGCAACGCTTGTACGGAAATGAAAGTGCTAGCATTGTGAAACACAAATTAAATGTCGGCGACCACGTCCGTATCAGCAAGGTCAAACGACACTTCGAGAAAGGTGATTTACCCAATTGGAGCGACGAGATATTCACCGTTAAAAGCGTGCATCGTACACGACCGCCCGTTTACCGCCTGGTGGATGAACACGGAGGAACGATAGACAGTAAATGTTACGAGCCTGAATTACAAAAGGTGTTAATCTCGAAGGATACACTGTATCGCGTTCAACAGATCCTGCAACGACGCAAACGAGGGAAGAACATTCAAGTACTAATGAAATGGTGGGGATATCCAACTTCGTTTAACAGTTTGATAGACGAGCGAGCTCTCGTCAAGTATAAATGATAGTCATTTCACAGTCGCGTGATCATTCGTGCAATGGAAGATACGGTGGATGCACGCAGCGACGACGCCGAAAGCAACGATACTCACTGGGCATTGTTTGGCAGTAAATGGCCTAAATCGGAAATCGTGTTCTTTTGTCAGATCGTCATCCTGTACACTGTCATAGTGGTCAGCATTTACAATTTGACAAAAGGAAGTGGATACTCTAATCTTTGGACGGCACTTCAAAGCAGTTGCCTCGGTTATATTCTACCGAACCCGTCTATGAAACGAGCCGATCATGGCGTCTGATCAAGGGTTCTATCTAACACTGCCTAGCAATGGACAATGGACTTGTACCCCGCGTCAATGGACTTGTGCCCCGAAAATACGTTAACGAGATATGTTACGTCACTACCGCAGAGAATCAGTCTGTCAGGTCAGTGGCAATGTGGCCTAGTGGAAATCCAATACCCGCACAGCTGGTACAACGTCCGTAGCGACAACGCCTGGTTTGCAATAGCGACCGACTCGGGTAATAACATTGACATAGGTAAAATCGAGGTCGGGTATTATGACAGACCCGAACGGATGATAGCGGCCATCAACAGAACGTTGAAAGAGGCGTCTGATAAAAAGAACGTGACGCTGAGCTACAGCAAGATCACACAAAAAGTGACTGTAGACTTAGATCCTGGGACTATATTGTCTATGGATATGTCGAACATACTTGGGTTCAATAACTCACTCGTCACAACGGCAAGAGAGGCCGATTCCATGGTAGATATGGCGCAAGGGTTTTATGCACTCTACGTACACACTAACGTCGTGAAACCATGCGTCGTTGGGGACAGCGTTGTGCCGTTGTTAAGATTAGTGCCACTAGAAGGCATACACGGTGACATGGTGTCAAAGAGCTTCGATAATGTACAGTACGTGCCAGTCTTGCATAACGAATTTGGAACGGTCGAAGTGAATATAAGAGATGATGCCGGACGCAGTGTACCATTCGAACGCGGCAAGGTGACAATAACGCTTCACTTCCAACGACGGAGGCCAGTTTTTGTGTAAAACGTGGCTCGAAATAGGCTATACGAAGATTATTACCTAAGAAAAGTGGGAGGTGCCCTACCGGTTTTCTCTGGCGCGAGAGTGCAACGAGGTCACGGTCTCTGCAGTTTATTTGGTGGACTGTTCCGGAGTGCTGCAACTCTAATAAAGAGGGGCGCCACAGCATTGGGCAAGAAGGCGTTGAGGACAGGGCTTCACGTCGCCGATGACATGTTGTCGGGACAGAATGTAAAAGAGTCGGCAAAGCGACGTGCGAAAGAGGTTGGATCGCACTTCCTTAGTAAATTGCTAGGGAATGGTAGCACACCTCCCGGTATGAGACCCTCTCAGTCACCACGTATAAAACGGAAGTCGAAGGGTGTCATAGCCAGTTCTTCGAAAAAACGTAGAAGAAAGAAGACACGTGGAGACATATTCAGTGTCTAATCGCAATGGCTTTCGTACATCGTCAGTCGTGCGAAGGTGTTAAAAGCGAACTAGATCTGTTTACCTTACCAACAACCCAAACGAGCATCGAACAGGCACAATGGGTCGAACACCGACCGGTGGCATCGATCGGTACGGGTGGTCCTATCGAATTCCTACTACCCGGTTAGGGAGACGACTACTTAGATGTAGCCAACACTTACCTGTACGTCCAAGCGCGAGTGACGAAGGCAAATGGGATCAATATCGATGCTGACACGGCAGTGGACCCTTGTGAACAACTGGATGCATTCGTTGTTCAGTCAAGTAGACGTGTCGTTGAACGGCACTTTAGTGACACCTTCGAACAACATGTATCCCTACCGTGCTTACATCGAAACGTTGTTGAGTCACGGAAAAGAAGCAAAGGACACGCAACTGACCAGCGTCCTATGGTGCAAAGATACGGCTTGACACATGGATGCGACCGACGTCACAAACGACGGTTTGAAGCAAAGAAAAACACACACCAACGGAAGTCGTATTGTCGACATGATGGGTCGACTGCACGTCGACCTGTTTTTTCAAGATCGATATCTTCTCAACGGTGTAGACATGAATGTACGACTCGTGCAGAGCAAAGACGCCTTCGCACTCATGGCTGGCGGTGCCAATGCCGATTTCAAAGTATCCATCGTCGAAGCCGCGCTGTTTGCGAGAAAAGCGAAACTGAACCCGGCAGTGCAGATGGCATCAAAGCATTGGAGAAGGCAACGGCAAAGTATCCATTGCGCAGGGTCGACTGCATGGTCTTCTCGATACCTCGAGGATCCATGTCACATACACACGAAAATGTGTACCTAGACGTCTTGCCAAAAAGAGTGGTGTTGTGTTGCATAGACAACGATGCGTACAATGGAGCGTACGCAAAAAACCCGTTCAATGCGAAACATAATAACATGAATTTCATGGCACTGTACGTTGATGGTCACAGATTCCGGCAAAACCGTTGCAACCCCGTTTCGACGACGGACGCTACGTCAGAAGTTACGTCAATATGTTGGCTGGAACGGGGAAGATGTTTCAAGACGAAGGCAACGACCTGACTCGGAAGGACTTTGGAAATGGATACACCTTGTTCAGCTTTGACCTGACCCCTGACGCGTGCGAAGATGGATCCCATTTCAATCTGGTACAAAAGGGAAACCTGCGGGTCGAAATTCATTTCGACCAACCGCTAGGGCAGACCGTCAACGTCATTGTATACGGCGAATTCGAGTCCGTCTTGGAAATTAATCGCAGCAGGAACATCATCTACGACTACTGGTGGACAGGGATCAGATAGATGGTCTCCTCGCAACGGACGCCTACACCAGAACCGTCGTTCAGGATATTGTGTCTAAGGACGGTTTACCTACAATAATAACTAAACTCCCGGTAGCTTTTGTCTGTAATACCCTCAACAGCGACAAACCGGGACAACACTGGATCAGCATCTACGTGAGCGATGAAGGCCGTGGTGAATATTTCGATTCGTATGGGAAATACCCGAACCATGCATAATTCGAGACGTTTCTGCGCAATAACTGCAGGAAATGGACCTTCAACGACAGACGACTCCAAAGCCCCCTGTCTAATGTTTGCGGACAGTATTGCGTAGCATATTTATTATACCGTTGTAGAGTTGTGCCAATTACGTCGTTTGTAAAATCGTTCAGTACGGATTTAGTCAGTAACGATTGTCGTGTGTACGATTTAGTTAAGACATTATAGGGTAGTCGTGCATGTTACTGTATACGCTTGAAATAAACCATGAAAACGCAATTTCGTTTCAAGTGTTTTATTTTTCACACATCACATATAACTGTTACTCCTCAATCGGTGCGGTGCTGACGCCGTCGTCGATAACTTTGCGTTTCGGGTAGAAATACGTCAACGCGGCACGTTCTTGCACGTAGGTGTACATGGAACCCCCTTTGCATTGAAACCCCCGGTTCAGTCCACGTCCACTGATTCGACTTGCCAACACGTCGATAAACGTTTCTTTGCAGATTTCGTTCTGTCTCTTGTTCAGCCCCTTCGTGCTGAATGTATCCGTAGAGCCGAAGCAGTAGTACGTTTTGCTTCGAAGACCGATGAAGCCTCTTCCTTGCCATTCGACCTTAAAGAGTCCAGGCGGGCGCTTGTCGTACGTTCTGCGGGCCGCGCAACACGCTGTATCCCGTTTCCACTCGTGTCCCTCGAGTCTACATCTAACATGCGCTTTAGCGAGTTCGTCGCAGCATTCTGAGGGAAACCATTCCGATCTGTGATAAAAGAAGTGTTCACGTTTTTCCGGAGCCACGACGTCATCAATGCATTCTCCGGCTAGCGCAATGTACGCAGAGTCTGTATCCGTCTCGCAGTATTGAAACAAAGACCTATCAACGTAGGTATCGACGAAATCATAATAAAATTGTAACATCCGCAATTGTAAACGAAGAAGCCTATTTGTATAGGCAAGTTATATTCGACTTTTTTCTTGACCATTTCGATTTCGTATACGTCATCGGTGACGACATCGAGTTGACGGAATCTTCGATTGTTTATGCACCGAAAAGCTACTACTTCGGTGAAGTATTTGATATCCCTCTGAATGTCCTTGTTCGTTACGGTTTTGCCATAGCAATTTGGCAATTATAGCTTTGTTTAGGTCAGCGTCGCCGTCGCGTCGTGCTTCTGACACAGCCTCACCAAAGTACCTAAAAAACGGTTGCGGGTCGTATTCGACGACTTGGTATGCACGACTCACGACTAATCCGTGTTCAAGATACCACACCAGCAACGGCGTAGCGAGGAGGATCCGTTCATCGTCCCTACGAGTGTGCGGCGTGGTTGTGTCATGATGTTGTGCGTTTCAGCGTAATCGCGCATAAACGAGCCTTTGTCAGAACGAGTGACGAACGCATTCTTGAAAATAGGCTACATTTCTGCAAAGTAATCGCGAAGATGTTCTGGTACGTCGAAGTCGCATTCGACCATGCCGAATAGCGTACAATTGCGAATGGCATTCACGATGTCCTTCTCCGTCATTTCCCATTTGTGTTCGAGCGGTCGTCGTCAGTGGTTGTTGTCCAAGAAGTGTTTCACCTCTTTGCTTTGCTTTGCTTCTTTTGCGCTTTCCAATCGCATTCCCACATTTCTACCACGGACACGCCGAGTTGGCGAAGACACATGGTTTTGGCTCGAGTGTCTTCCAAGAGGTCGACGATGCTTACATTTCGCTTTTGATTCATAGCTTTGTTCGAATTCTGCTTGCCATCGTGACCATGCCAATAGCAACCATGAAATTGATAGGCCGTCTTCGTTTCCTTGCATCAACCATCAACGGGTAGACATGACATGACATATCCGAAACGACTCCCACTCTAACCACTCCATTGACATCTTTCCGTAATAATACGGCGATTCCGGTCGAAACTTATTCTCCGCAAGACGACGCGTATACGATCCCGTTGGTTGATTTTGCATCAAGGCCCACAAATACAAGGCATTAGCGTCGAAGCCGGTTATGGAACGACACTCTTTCGCGTCACGTCCATACTCGACGTGACGTATTTTAGTGACCCCGCTCTCATGAAAACGATGATGTATCACGGAAGGGCCTCCAACTAGGCCATCTTTAACCAAACGGTCCAAGTCTTTGTGTTTTTCATTGAATAGCTGACTGTTTTAGTAGCTATAACAGATACGTAGCATTTGATACTGAAAGAGGGATTTTAAACTCCCATCCTTTCTGCGGCGTACCATTTAGCGATTAGTTCTGAACAATAAATGTCAACAAGTCCAAGATTAAACCGTCTTGAGCGTTACAATACAACGGTCTTAGATTAGCATATTCGTAGTATGCTGTGTACCTTTCGTGATTCACAACATACAAACAAGGACGAATGTGTCTTTTCGACAAGGCGGCAACGAATTGTCTAATAAATTCAATGTTGACAAACCTACGCAACAGCTACGGACCCGGGGCCTCCGGGGCCAGGGTAGCCTAGGCTAAGGCTAAGCGCGTAGCCGTAGCTTAATTCATGTATTGATAATTATGTTTAAGCAAGAGGTGACTTACCCTCTTTTGTGACAACGCATTGAATCAAACGTGGTGAATTTCGCGTGACAAATTGAACAGAAGAACGATTTTGGCATCTTGGCACTGACGTGAATTCGATACTAGAAAATAACTGACTGATCGAAGTTGATGTCGCTGACGCGTTGGATCTGATACACCCCTCACAGAATATCACGTGACCGTAATAACATATCATAACTGCGCCAAACATTCACGGTTGTAAAGAGAACTTACTGCGTAGTTTGCTTCGCATAATTAGGCAGAACCTAGATGATTGACGGACTGTTTTCTGACACAGTTACTCGTGTAAACAAGGTTGACCTCGTACGCAAACCCTGGATTTTGAAATTCCAAGTCCTAAAAATAGTTTGGACGTTACGTAGCATCCTGTTTTAACCGGCTGTAAGATTATAAACAGAGTTATAAATGTCTGTCAAAATCTTGAGCGTAGTTGATGAATGAATGAATGAATGAGTGAGTGAGTGAGTGAGTGAGTGAGTGAGTGAGTGAGTGAATGAATGAATGAATGAATGAATGAATGAATGAATGAATGAATGAATGAATGAATGAATGAATGAATGAATGAATGAATGAATGAATGAATGAATGAATGAATGAATGAATGAATGAATGAATGAATGAATGAATGAATGAATGAATGAATGAATGAATGAATGAATGAATGAATGAATGAATGAATGAATGAATGAATGAATGAATGAATGAATGAATGAATGAATGCCAGAGAGAGAGACCGGAGTCATAGGCGCGGAATGTTTTAGATGGAAAAAACACGCACAAGCACTCAAACACACACACCCATATATGCATGCTCTAATAGGCATTTCATGCACACGCATTTGCACCCACACGCAAAGGGGAAATCAATTAATCGTTTATTTATGAAATGAAATTCATTACAATTATATAAAACACAGCATAAATCATAATAATGATGTGTAAGAGTATACCCTCGTGTCTTATCTTCCTTCCGGGCAATTATAAATATATCAAGTGATAGTGAGTGAACTGTACAAAGGATATATTATGGACTGTGTAGTTGGAACGCAGCCAAACTATGTGGATTTTGTCGAAAACAACGCATTCGTTATGATTGTATAATCACAGGCGTGTGTGCCTTTGTGAACGCTACTACGCTTTCATAATGGATGGGTATGTCTGACAATGTGTCATCAATTCACTAGCGACCGAACGACTGCGACTGCGTATAATGACACCTTTTTCTACTGCATACTAATTTACCAAATGTAGTGTGCATTATTAACATTTCTTCACAGTTATCACTATGATTTAATGGGTGGCATCTGGTACCTACGTTCTTACATTTTTAATATATTTAAGTGTATTGCTTAAGTAAGAGGTATGCGTGAATATTACCTATTTGTTGCGAAGTTATCTCTGAACTGACAGTTATGTCAGTTGTGTTTACGCTAGAGCAATATCCAACCAAAACTATCCACCCACCCATACACACACGCTATTCAGGCTAAAGCTTGATTATTTATATTAATAAGTGCACGCGCACCCTCACATCCACACAAATACGTGCACTCACACATAGATAGCACGAATGATTCGTTTATTTCCAACACGAAATAACGCAATTGGTGTTTCCGGATTGTCACGCACAGTTCGGGTGCTAGGACTGTCGCAATCAGATCGAACCGTGTTCTTGTCATGATTTGCTCCCCGTTTGTGCTGTATATTTCTTCGCAGCATCATTTCACTCTGTGTTTCCATTACATAGGAACACGGTTCCTGACATTTCTCCCGTACCACTGCAGGTGACCAAAAACTTGATGGAAGGGTCTGTATTCTGACGGTCTGTCCTGGAATCAGAGGTGACAAATCACGAGAGTGCTGATCGTGTTTAGTCCTTTAAACCTTTCGTTGTTATTGCAGTCTCTTGTAGATATATTGTGTGTTTCCAAGTTTATTTCTCATGCGCACAGGAAGGTTGCCTTGTACTTTCGTTATAATATTATATACAGCATTTCTGCCGGACTTGGGAACACGGTATTGTTCGAATGCATAACAAAGCGAGATATGGATCGAGTTTGGAAGATTTCGCTTGGTACGGGGTCTTTCTCATTGTTTGTACTGTGCGATCGATAAATCAATATGACTTTGGATAGTGCGGAGAACTTGTGAAATGGTCGAAGCACCATACCTTCGCAAACTTGCGATAAGTTTCGCTGCCATACTGAGGCCCGTTGTCAGTCACAACTCCTTGTGGTATGGCATGCTAGGAGAAGATTTGCTTTGTGAGACTACAATCTGGCTGGTACACTGTACCATGGGAATCTTCCGCACAATTGGAAGCTTTGAGTAATAGTCCGCGATTATTAAGTGGTCATGTCCATCAAAGTAGAACATCTCAAATCCAGCAACCTGCCGAGTTGGAATTTCGTGTATTCTGAATGTCTCCGTTGGTTGCGCATACTGATGCTCTTGACAAGTCGCAAACTGGTGAACCGCCTTGTCAATAGTAATATTCCTTCTTGTCCAGAATGCACAACTTCTCGCGCGCAGCTTGCACTTTTAAATTCCCTTGTGTCCAGCATGGATTTGTTGAAGTATATCTTGCTGCATGCTCATGTATGACAATTCCTTCACCCTTTAACAGCGTACCGAAGGAAAGTTTTTCCCTGTACGACAACTATTGTCGCAGTTGTTTTGCCATCTCCTTCGTCGAATCTGGCCAGCCGTCTACAATGAATTCCCGGACAGTTGACAGGTCGTTTTCTCTCTACGTTTCTTGCTGCAGCTGACTGAGCTTCTCATAGTTGATCTGCACAAATGTCACCTTTATGTCAAGGTCGATGGGCTCAAGTCGATTGCTTGGTAATCGCAACATAGCATCCGCGACAAGCATGCCTCGCCCTGGACGATACTTGATAGTCATGTCGTAACCCGGATGCACAACAGCATGTGTTGCAATCTTGGTGGAGCTGATGAGATACTATTCAGGCTAACTGATGGCGAACGTCACTGGGTTGTTGTCTTAGAGCAACATTGCTCTTAGTCCTCTTGACGATGGGTCGACTTGGATAGTCTTCTACTTATTCCGGTCAAAGTAGACTAGCGTAGTCTGTGTGGTGCTGTGAGTTCTGCGATTTGGGGAAATAATGGAGACATGTATGTCGCTATCCCCACGAACTGTTGCAGACACATCTTGTGTTCGGAGCAGATGCATTTCTGATGTGCTACACTCTTTCAGGATCGGGGTCAACTCTCTGTCCATCAGACACCATGCCAACGAAATTGATACTTTCCTGTCCTGTACCACACTTCCCTCTGTTAAACATAAGTCCGTTGTCTCGGGCCACCTTCATCAAATTGTTTAGGTGTTGATCGTGCTCTGTCTTCGTATTTCCGTACGCAGCGACGTCATCCGCGATTCCAAGGGTTCGTAGGCATTTATCTAGGATCTGATTCATCCTCCAGTTCTTGGGAAACCAGCTGCTTTTAGACATTTTGGATGCATTCGACGATTGATGCGAGGAGGTTGTGTGTTACCCTGTACACCAGTGTCTACTTTCAGCTTGAGTGTGTGATTTCCAGGTTTTGACTCAAGTTTGATGTTCAGTGTGGCGAACACTTCATCGCGTGTACCAACACGGCTGATGTTTGTTTCAGCGAACAACATGTGCTGAAAATGTTCATTTATGCTCTCTGTTGATTGTTCATTGGTGGAATGTACAGAACCTTTTTGACAGCCATAATGTCCATGTCTATTCATTGTGTTATGATGTGGTCCAAACTGCCTTTTCTGTTGCCTGTCTCTTGACTTCCATCTTCTCTGTTTTGATGTACCATTCTTCATATATCGTAGTGCTGCTGCCACCTCCCATGGTGTTATCTGTGGTACCTCTTTTGGGTCAGTTTGGATTATAGTATTTCGTTTACTGTCGTACAGCTCGGTATATAATTCTTCTATTTATTCTATGATCTTACCTTGATGACGAATTTCTCTATCCTACTTGCCAAGGAGGGTGATCAGTCTGTCTTGGCCTAGCATCTGCGTTCTTCGGAATTTCTTCAGGCTCTGTGATGCCATGATCGTTTCTCATATGATCTCATTGTTGTATTTCCTGATGCCCTCTCTTACTTTCTTTTTGATGGGTTTGCCTATTTCTGCGTACTCTATTCATTGATTATTGTCGCTGTTTCCCGTCATTTCTTGACGTTTCATCATCAGGGTGATGTTGGTGATGATATGCTCGATTGTTGTGGCTTGTTATTGTTATTGTTACCTTAGCTACGCTTTATGCGGTTTGCTGGATCATGTCTGTCATGGTTTCACTCATGGTTTCGATGACGTCTATATTTTGACTAGAATCGGGTTCTGAATTCGAGTTAGAATTCGACCTTTTTTTATCCTATTCGTGGCATCTACTCTTGATGGCCTATTTGTCTTTTTTCCTTTCCACCTCTACGTCCATGTATGTTTCATGTTGCTCATAACCAGTTTGTGGTCACTTCTAATTTTGACTTCATTGATGACTATTACGCCTGTGACGAATAATTCAGAAGACGGAAGTGGGCCGCGGGCAGGGCACATCAGCATGATACATGATAACTGATGGACACCGTGTATCACCACCAGGAAACCATAAGAAAGGAACAAAACCTAGAGGAAGACAGGCGAGACGTTGGAGAGATGAACTAAACGACTACTGGAAAGGTACCATCTGGCAGAGAATAGTGCAAGATAAGTAGTTGTGGAAGTAGCAATACGAGGCCTTCGTCCAACCGCGGGACACCATTTCTGAACAGTGCTGATGATGACTATGATGAATATTATTATATAAACGAATTCGTTTGCTAGATAAAAGGAAACAGCTCTTGTTACTGTGTGATGCCTGTGCGGGCACACCCACTATCAACTACAAAAACACAAACCTTTCAACGACAAAGACAGCAACGCGACAATAAACAAAACCATTGTGACATTCGCGAAAGAAAAACTTGTAAAGATACTCCAGCCGTACGATATTACGGCAATACACGATCTGCCACCGAGACGCGACGGAACTCGACCAGTTATCGGGTAGCTGTTATCTGCTGAGAAGACGGCAACACTCATGAGCATGCCAGGTTCGCTGAGAGGCACGTCCATCTACTTGAATGATCACCTGTCAACATTCAACAGTTAACTGTTTCGCCAAGCCAGAAAGTTGAAACGTGTCTTCATCAGGCGTCGTGAGGGTGACGCCAAGTCCAAGATGCAAGTCAGACAAAAGTCTGATCTTGTGAAATTGTCGCCATAAATACTGGTGAGATATGTAACACTTAACAATTATGGCTAGTGTGATGTATTTATTACTAAACAAACCGACGTTCACCGATATGAATAAATCGTGTCTGACTCGAAAGATGACCACATCACATTTAAGCGATAAATATATTGTAGTATTCACCACTGGAAGTTTTACCTAACTGTGGAAGATCACCACGATGAATTACTTTCCTGTTCCGGAACACAAACAACAATGGTGTCAAATAACATTGTGTTAAATAGCCGTATAATGATATCGTTACCTAACAAGGCAAACTTGATCAAAACGACCGCGGTGATATTATACATATGAAACTTAAAATATCTACAGGCGTGGCAAAGGTGCAGAGAGGTTGGACTGCCGTAAAGTAGCATTAACGAGCACACTGTGTATGCATTACGTGTCAAACAAAGTAAACCAAGCGTGGCGAGAGACACGAAGCTACAAAAACCTGTCAAGGAAGGAGTACGTGTAGCCATTTTATACTTCAACTTGATAATAGAAAAATGGGGAAGTGACCAGCCAGTAGCCACTACCACATAGTGCGTGTGAATCCTGGGTCAGCGGCCACCTTCATTGTTGGACATTTGTCTACCAGTAGAATGTATGCGTTAACAGCTGCATTGCTGAATTCTTCCCAGGTTGAACAAGTCTGTCATAAAATAAAATCTGAAGCACTTTACTGTGATCAGTAGTCAGGATTTTATACTGCGCCACATACGAATGTTCCATTATTATTCCCAGAGTTGTGGCAAATGGGTTAGTTAGAATCATCGTCTGAAAGTTATGTCATGTGGAAATAAATATTATTCGGAAGAATAGACACAATTGGCATAGTTGATAAAACTGTGGTGTTTGTAAATCGCTCTCATTTAGTTAATTGTACAGAAAATGTATAATGCAGTAGTGAATACGGCACGATGCCACGACATAATTAGTATGGGACCGATCAGACGCAGTAAGAATGCAACAAGAACACCGAAAAGGCACATAAAATACTTTTAAATAATTAAATAATGATGGTAAGAAAAAGGACACAATTTTTGTAATGTTTCAACTGTTAGTTCAGTAACCTGATGCGCTAGGCTAGTATTGTTTGACACCGGATACATTATGAGGTATTTGTGGTTGCCGGTAAATGATTGCAGATTGTAATAATTCTCACGAAAGTCGAATTAAATCGTCGTCTTCGTCAGTGATGTAGTTCGCATAATTGTCATCCTCGTCATCGTCCGCCACGCTTTCATCAGTCACTTCCTCCAAAAAGTACTCCGGTCGCCTCAATCAAACTATCTATTTATGCCCGATCACTTCCATCAGAGTTTAAACAACTACGCCACGCCATTTTTCGCTTCGTCTTCACTCGCTTACTAGGTCAGCAGTGACACAAAGTAAATACACAATGCGCATGCGGTTATGCAAATGTTCCACGCTGGACCAATGAGAACGGTTGCCGGAGCTGTTGCTACCATGTGACCCCGGTTTGTTTACCCACTGGCATCGAACAGGGGGTCTATCCCAAGCTTTCTGGAGGCCGGAGAATGCATACATTAGCATAGATATGACGATATATGGACAGATGACGCGTTAAGCTACGCGGTGATACCCGTTATGATAGGGATCGTTCCAAAATTAGCGGCAAAGAATGCGCGCAATTACTGGCATTTTCGGCTTTGTTTTAAGGAAATGGAGCAGAACACTTTGCACAACTCTACGCAAATGTCTTTAAAATACACGAAACAGAGTTACTTAGATGATAACAAGTGTGGCAATCGATAAAACGAATACTGAAGAATAATTTTCAGGGAAAATCTCAAAATTTATGAATGCCCGATTTTTTCACAAAATCGGCATTTACGGAAAATCTGATTTACCGACATCCGACCGCTTTTGTTAAGATGAGTCACATATATAGTTTCGTTGATGGATTATCAGAGGCACACAGGTGACTGGTTGATAATGCCAACCATACAGGAATCATTACAACATAGTATTGGATGCTCTAATAAAAACATTTAAAAACGGTATTAACATACGTTAGATCCCAGACGCTTCCATTACCTTTTGACCGTCTATACGTCTATTGTTGTTGTTATTATTATTGTTGTTGTACTTTCTAGTTATTGTATTACAACACTCTTTAACATTAACTGTTCATAAACATGTATATCAGAAGTTGTTTTGCGGAAACACCTTTTCCGAGATATTAATGTAATTATTGTTTGACTTGCGTGAGTTGTTTAAAGCTGCGTTTCGACCAATGACACAATCATGTGTCTTTCGAATATAATGCTATTTACATGTCAGACAATAATTGCTATGATCGCAAATAAATCAAGATAATCCAACCCTGTCATTGTGATACTAATTTCTGATCGACCGAAACCCCAGATCTGGCTTGCATGTTAATAAATCATATATGGTTGCATTTATATATCAGTTACATATGCGTTTAATACTAGCTAATGTATTTTGTGAAAAGGCAAACGTTATAAAATGTGTTGCTTCCTGTTTGATCATCAATTGAAGCAGTTGTTGTAGCTTCTTGGTTTTATAGTATATAACGCTCTATAAATCGTCCCAGAACTAAGCGTCAAACCATTATTATTATTATTATTATTTTGGTTGTGAGTATGAAGATGATGAAGACGACGACGACGATGATGACGATGACGATGATGATGTGTGTGTATGTGTGAGTATGTGTGTGTATGAGCGTGTGTGTGTTTGTTTGTTTGTTTTTTGTATGTTGCCGGCGTACATTGCCTCGCTGATCACACCGTACGTGCCGCGTCGCGCCCTGCGATCTGCAGACCGCGCGTTGCTAGTGGTTCCTCGGCACAACCTCGAACGTTATGGACGCCGCTCATTCTCTCGTGCAGGACCAACTCTTTGGAACGCACGACATGAGGACTTGCGTTCTACAGTGTGCATGAACAAGTTTAAAACACACCTTAAGACTTATTATTTCAAGATTGCTTTTAATGTCTAGTTTTTCTACACCTTTCATCCTTTTATATTTTTATTTATTTACTTATTTACTCCTAATTAGCTCAACCAGCATGTCATTTTAATTATTTATTAATTAATAGTTTACAAATTAACATATATTTTAGTTTTTTTATATTTTTATAATTACAATTGACACAACTATTATATTGCTGTAGTCATTTGTTAATAATTAAGTACTATGTATATTATTATATATTTATTTATTCTGCTACTTTATTTATTACTTATTTACTCTTAATTAGCTCAACCAGCATGTCATTTTAATTATTTAATAATTAATAGTTTACAAATTAACATATATTTGAGTTTTAATAATTACAATTGACACAACTATTACATTGCTGTAGTCATTTGTTAAAAATTAAGTACTATGTATATTATTATATATTTATTTATTCTGCTACTTTATATACACATATATATGTATGCATATTTTCTTGACTACATTGACATATGATATAGACTACAACAATGCCATCTCTGTTTAATTTTAGTTTCTCTTGTAGTTCTCTACAACACTGATTTAGACAAACGTTCTCATATGTTTTACTTGTACTTTTATTTTATTTATTTATTAGGATGTTTTAATGTTGTAAACACTACCGAACAGAGTTTGTACTTTGGATTTTAGTGTCTAAATAAAGTGTATTATTATTATTATTATGTATGTGTGTCATTGTGTGTGCGCGCGCATGTGTACGGTCATGCATGTTCGCTCGTGTGTGTGTGTGTGTGTGTGTGTGTGTGTGTGTATGTGTGTGTGTACGTGCGTGCATGTGTACGTGTACATATGTGTGGTCACTTCTCATCAAACTGCTGCAAACGTAGCTGTGAGGGGGATGCCACTAAATATCGTTATAATGATTAATCATTTGAAAAACATTGCTATTAAAGTAACAGTTAGCAGACATAGTTATACTAACTCTGTAATGATAAGGTCAACCATTTCATGAGGCACCTCCAGTAGAGTGAAGGTTGGAGCATCACGTGGCTAGCGACCAACATGTGTTTGTGTATTCATGTGCAACAATAAATTATTACACAACATGGCTGCATGGATGTACTCGTTTATAACAACAAAACTATTACATGGTGGCAGCGGTGGATAACACCGGTAAGAAAGCCAAAGCCTTGCCGTCCAAGCGATATTGATATCGCGCTATGCAGCTGAAACAAGCGACGCAATTAATCAAGGCAAATGAAATGCGCGCGTAAAATTAGTATATAAGGAGGCACCATAGCAAATTTGTGGAGTCATGGCAGAATGCATGCCACACTAGAACTGGGCCAGACCGGACCTGGCCAATACATTTAAACTATTCAAACAAAACTGTCAACTCTATTTTAGCGTAAAACACGTGAATAAAGCGAAACAGTTAGGTTACATTATGTTGTTGTCAAGCGAAGTAGAAATGATATATTTCAACTGTTGGACCCTGTCAAACACTGAAGAGAATTTTCCAGATCATACTTAGAAGTCTCGAGCAAAAACTTGAGCCAAAACACAACATTCGTGTCGCTCGTTTTTATCTGCAGAGTTACGAACAACATGATTGTGAGTTCGTGGATGACTTTATGACCCAATTGAAATTACAGGCACTAAGATGTGACTTTCGCGATAACCCTGAAGCAGAGGAGCGTGTGCTGGCAAAGATCATAGTTGGAATTAGACACGCGGAACTGCAAACATATTTTTTGAACATATACAAAGAACTTACAACTGGGTAAGTAGGACGCACATATGAATATTCGATATCTCACATGAAGCCGTTAGCTGAAGCCCAAGGTACAAACGTTACCAATGGTGTGGTAACATTTCCTGTGAGGAAAAGCCATAGTTGCGGCAGTAGACGTCATAGCTACACTCGTGAACAGTGTCCAGCTTATGGGATAATGTGTAATAACTGCAGAAAGCCCAATCATTGGAGCAAAATGTGTCGATTCATGAAACAGCGAAGATCATAGTCACGTGACAGGCAGCAACAAAGACAGTTAAGACCTCAATATAAATCATGCAATAGACGTGGCACTTATTGCCATTAAAAAGGTGCTGTATATTCTATCAGGGAACAAATATCATACTGCATGGATGAACAGTTTCAGCATGTACGCTGAAAAAAGATCAGCAGTGGTGACACACGCGATGAAGTGTTCGCTACACTGAACATCAAACTTGAGTCAAAAGATGGAAATCTCAAGTTCAGAGTAGACACTGATCCACACGTTATCACACACTAGCAAAGAACAAGGTAGCAGCCGCACAAACAAAGTTGGAAAGATGTATGCTAAACACCACATATTGGCACAGAAAAAAAACATCTGGGTAAAAGGAAGACAAAGGTCACATAGGTGATTGAATTGGACGTGAGCAGGGCACGTCACCACGATACGAGATAACAGATGGACACTGCGTATCACCACCTGGAAACACTAGGAAAGGAAAATCCCTCGAGACAGTGGAGAGACGAACTAGATAACTACTAGAAGGGTACCATCGGGCAGAGGAGAGCGCAAGTGAGTCATACGTGGAAGCAGCATGCTAAGGCCTTAGCCCAAGCACAGGAGACTATTGCTGCACAATAACGATGATAATGATGATGATGATAATGATATATAAAATACCGTTAGATAGCGCCTCTGTGCGCGCGAATATTTTTGAACTTTACTTACTGCATTCGCATGCGCAAAACCGCTTATTAAATATAATTCCATATAGTGCCACATCCAGAATAATATTGTTTCTGGCGCTTCACAACATACTGCTATTAATAAATTATACAACGAAAAGGATGCTACCCACAGCTAATATTTTAAAATAAATAATGAAATGGTCAAGTTTATGGTATCGGTGGGTTTGGTAAATGTTTCCACTTTAAGAATACTTTCTGAGTAAATTACTGATGTTAAAAAATTGAGTGTAGATGCAAATGGTTAGGTAGTGTCAACTCTGTTATGTGTGTAGCACGTACTTTGTTTTCCTTTTTTGCCGTTTAATTCATTCCATTATCATTTTCACAGCACCTTTTGGTCACGTTTTTTAGCAACTGTGTGAATTGGGTTCTTCGGTTTGTTTTAGTATTATTTAATCCGTGCGATGGCGCCTCTATACTAGTAGGAATTGATTGAACATCAAGATAACCGTTTCAGTAACACTGTGATTTATTGTAGCTATTGACGTCACAACACATTATAATACAGTTAATCATGCAATCCTGATTACAAACGGGGCATTGTCACAAATACGGAATCACTGTAATTACGTAATTTCGGTGCAATGCTACAAATATTATTTAGCATAGTAATACAATTACCCATTTAATATTCACTTACCGCATATATGTTAGACAACAACTTAGTTTATATCAATGTTTGGTATATACATTCACCAGTCCTTTTTAATCACTAGTTCCTTGTCAATTTAGTTCCTAGTCTAGTTCGATGATCCATGCTAGATGGCGCCATTTGGTACACATGTGTTATCTCTTGCAATTGAAAAACAAAATCATACGAATGAGCCCAGTAATTCAAAACAGTGATACCGCTTGACGGTTGCGATCATTTACTATGTCAGTCAGTCAGTCAGTCAGTCAGTCAGTCAGTCAGTCAGTCAGTCAGTCAGTCAGTCAGTCAGTCAGTCAGTCAGTCAGTCAGTCAGTCAGTCAGTCAGTCAGTCAGTCAGTCAGTCAGTCAGTCAGTCAGTCAGTCAGTCAGTCAGTCAGTCAGTCAGTCAGTCAGTCAGTCAGTCAGTCAGTCAGTCAGTCAGTCAGTCAGTCAGTCAGTCAGTCAGTCAGTCAGTCAGTCAGTCAGTCAGTCAGCCAGCCAGCCAGCCAGCCAGCCAGCCAGCCAGCCAGCCAGCCAGCCAGCCAGCCAGCCAGCCTGCCTGCCTGCCTGCCTGCCTGCCTGCCTGCCTGCCTGCCTGCCTGCCTGCCTGCCTGCCTGCCTGCCTGCCTGCCTGCCTGCCTGCCTGCCTGCCTGCCTGCCTGCCTGCCTGCCTGCCTGCCTGCCTGCCTGCCTGCCTGCCTGCCTGCCTGCCTGCCTGCCTGCCTGCCTGCCTGCCTGCCTGCCTGCCTGCCTGCCTGCCTGCCTGCCTGCCTGCCTGCCTGCCTGCCTGCCTGCCTGCCTGCCTGCCTGCCTGCCTGCCTGCCTGCCTGCCTGCCTGCCTGCCTGCCTGCCTGCCTGCCTGCCTGCCTGCCTGCCTGCCTGCCTGCCTGCCTGCCTGCCTGCCTGCCTGCCTGCCTGCCTGCCTGCCTGCCTGCCTGCCTGCCTGCCTGCCTGCCTGCCTGCCTGCCTGCCTTTCTGTCTGTCTGTCTGTCTGTCTGTCTGTCTGTCTGTCTGTCTGTCTGTCTGTCTGTCAGTCAGTCAGTCAGTCAGAACCAATGAAAACAGTCGGAAGGGATTGACCACTGTATAACCACCAGACTATATCCTATTGTCGATCGCATAACCCGCAGTCCACGTCTAACGCCTTCCTGTACTAGTGTGCATGCTAAAAACCCGACCGAATGCGTCGGACGCCACTGTCTCGATAGCTACGTCTAGAACCTCATTGGTAAGTGCTGTTTCAATTTCGAAGATCACGGCAAATACGTACGTTTTCTTACGACGTTTAAGTAATTAGTTAAGTAAAATGACTCGCGATCTTTTTGCGTGCGCAGTTACTAGAGAACGTACGTCGCGTAAACACACTCCACGTGACTCGTGGTTTTTTGAGCAATTACTCGAGAACGGTGCATAAACACATTCTGCATGACTCGTGATTTTTTTGCGCGGTTACTCGAAAACGTTGGGTAAACACATTCAATATGACTCATGCTCTTTTGCGCAGTTACTTGCCATAAACACATTCCATTTGACTCATGATCTTTTTGCGCAGTTACTAGAGAACGTGGCGTAAACACATTCAATATGACTCATGCTCTTTTGCGCAGTTACTTGCCATAAACACATTCCATTTGACTCATGATCTTTTTGCGCAGTTACTAGAGAACGTGGCGTAAACACATTCAATATGACTCATGATCTTTGTGTGCAGTTAGTCAAGACCGTAAACACATTCCATATGACTCATGATCTTTTTGCGCAGTTACTAGAGAACGTGGCGTAAACACATTCAATATGCCTCATGATCTTTCTGCGCAGTTAGTCGTTTTGCGCAGTCACTCTAGAGCGTGGTGTAAACATATTCTATATGTATTGACTTCTTTTTACTACGCAAAAAGGAGTAAGCCAAACAACATGAGTTACAAGAATGTGGCGTAAACCTGTTCCTTGGCTGCAATGAAACATAGCAACAATAAATAATATAATAATGTTGTGTCGCTGTTAACCGCTAGAGGGATTGACGTCGCCGAAAGGTAATGACGACTTCCGGATCATCGAAGTCGACCAATGAAACGACTCGACGCATAACATTTACACAAAGAGGTATCGATAACCATTAATTTCAGCACTCCCTTTTGTCGCTCACATCACTGGATTTGGACGGATCATAGATAGACCAATGACAACAGTCGGAAGGATCTTGACCTTGATAGTCGTATGGGATGAAAATGTCCGTAGCTTAACCGGATGTCGTAAGGAATTGTGGGTAAAACGCATGAACCAATCCTAACACACGTCGCCCAAAGAAAGGACCAATCAGAAACGTGGCAACCATTCTGACCTTAACGTCATGATCAAAATGGCGGCTTCCGGATTTTATGACCTGGTCACGTGGACCAATGAGAACTTTCGATACAGCGGTGACCTTGAACATTTAAGTTACGGTCATATGCTCAAATATAACTACTGTTGTGTATGTCGGCATGGTCGGTTATGGCTGATTTGTGTTCGACATTTGTCGAACACTTCCTTGCCTCGCGAGTAAAACGTCTAGATGCTACTGTTTCCACTTCTTTTTTATGTTCTTCAAGTATGATACCAAATGTTCTTCCTGTTTCACCAATATAACACATATTGCATGTCTTACATGGAATTTGGTACACACAATCGGTCTAGTGTTTGTCTTCTGCTTTGTCTTTTGGATGCACCAGTATTTGTCTGAGGTTTCTGTGTGGTCTGACAGCAGATGTTATATCATGATGTTTTATGATACGCTGTACCGGTTCCGTCACACCTTGGACATATGGTAGTGTAACCATACATCTTGACTTCTCTTTGTAGAAGTAAGTCGAGCATTGCTAGTTCTGTAATTATGAAATTTGTTTCGAATGGATTAAAGGTTAAGTAACTATGGTGACTAATTCATTTGTTTGAATACGTAGAGTTTGAAGCAAATCGTTTCGTTTAGTTGATATATATATATATATATATATATATATATATATATATATATATATATATATATATATATATATATATATATATATCTATATATATATATATATATATATATATATATATATATATATATATATATATATATATATATATATATTTATTTATATATATATATATATATATATATATATATATTTATATATATATATATATATATATATATATATATATATATTTATATATATATATATATATATATATATATATATATATATATATATATATAGTAATTACTATTAACTTCAGCGTATTCTCCCCGAAAGGTTTAGCCATACCGGTTTTACCATAAAGTACTCCATCCAAACATACAATGACTTTCATAAAAATATGATACTATTAAAAATGTTATTCTAACTGGTATCTGATGCAAATATTTAAATTGATTATATAAAATTGCTATTGTGTGCACCTTTCTTAAATGTGTGTCGTCATGTATGTACGTGACAATATTATATGAAGTTTAATCATCGTGAAGACTTTGGCATTTTTGTAGAGGGGCAAGTTGAACCTATATTTCATGAAACCTGCGTTAATGGTCATACCTCAATTTTTGGTTAGATACACCGGATACACAAATCAAACGTCTCCTCGGCTATCCAAACGTTTGAAGCAATATTAAGCAATAGTCAACGCACAAGATCAAGTTATAATTGGCACTGATCAACATTTCGACTATCCTAAAACGGACTCATATAAACCTTTTCTGACTTACTTCACTTACACTTAGCTGCTAACACCATTCCAACAATTACCAAACCAACGCGTATCACGCGTACACCCGCTACCCTTATTGATAACAATAATACAACCCCATTTGTACACTCTTAGAAATTCCAGAATAATTAACGGGGATCTGCCGTAAAGAATTTACCGTATCCTCCGTAAAAGGGAATCACGGTATAATCACTATAAAACGTGTAGGGCTGCGAGCAAAACCACGATTGCTTCATTTCAGCGCAACGCGAACATTAATTAAATGATCTCACTGCTGATTTACATCGTGATGCAGTGATGATTCTAGCCTGTCATCAATAATGGTTACGTCTAATGGTCTTGTTTGTTTTAGCTTGACATTTTCAAGGATGTAGTCGTTATAGAAATGTTATTATGATTACTAACAATAATTGTTCTTTTATTTAGATTACAGAGTAGATGCAAAACTGTAAACTGGCTGTGGATGAATATAATATAGACAATGACAAGAAATTATTTAAAACAAAACACATAACTACACTTGAATGAGTCGATATATTATGCGCAAAAATCGGGCTGATAACTATTAAAAAGGTAATACTTGGCCCCCTTTCAAATATATGTAGCCTAGATAACTATTTTAAATAGCATATCATAAATCTAGCGGGCAAAATGACGTTGTAGCGATGTTGTTTCGATGTCAGTACCGAAGACATGGTGACTATGTTGTCAACGTTTTGTCGACGTCGATTAACGACGTTGTTTTTATGCCACATATCGACGTCGAAACAACGTCGGAACAATGAAGATTGTATTGACGTCGTGTAACGACGTTGTTTCGACGTCGGGTGTCGACGCTGTTTCGATGTCATATACCGATTTTGGGGATTGCAATGAACTGAAAGGTCCTCCGGAGACAACACTCCCAAATGTTGACAATATACTGCTTGAGGAATAAAACGTACACGTATGAACACTTAAGACAATTGTTAATATTTCTTACTGTTATTTCAAGAAGAAATACAGGTGGTAACATTTTACTGTTACAATAAATTAAACGTATCAAGTGGTGTCTCCTCTTAATATTATCAGTATATCTATATAATAAAAACATATATGCATTATGCCATGGTACAAGTCACTTCGTTTTATTTCACTTAAATATACTACTAACGCCACTACAAAAGTGCGTTCTCTTTATTTTCGTGCCTTCCGGCCACTTCCTCCAGTTCGGTCTGGTGCGTACTTCAGGCACCCAGAGACAGCTGTGGTGATCTCCGTCTCTGTTCCGCCATGATTTTTCAGGACACTCGCTGACAGATGATATTCATCACATGACTGAAACACCGTACATTTGAAAATAGTACTCTTTAAGTATAGACAGATTATACTTTATCCAGTTATAATGAAACAATGTAGTTTGGGGGGAAACGTTATTTGGATAGACTAGAAATACATAACTTATGCTTTGATTCACCATTCTGCCTGTTCCATTAATTCAGGCAACTTATTAGTACTCCTCATTCCACGTTTTCCTTAAATCACGTTTATTGGACCCATGACATGTAGATCTTATTGCATTAATTGTCTTAGCTTCCTTCTTAAGACAAAATGTTAATGTTCCACATATTTTGGTTCAGTGGAGTGAAAAAGAAATACTTTCATTAGTAAGGAAAAATGTAATTACCTTTGACTACTTTCAACATTTCTGTACCCGCGCTAGGAGTGAATTGTCATGCCATGACGACCATACATGTGACCTAACGTCATTCGTGTGAAGTCTGCCTGGTCATGAAAAGAAATAAATAGTAATTTTGGTTTTACATCAACGGTAGACGTATCGCATTTCAACAATTATTATTTGACTGAGATAACATTGTTTTATTGAAAAGTTACAACTTATCTGTCCACTGATAATATCCTGGTGCTTGAATATTGATTGTTGTCTACTAATCAATTATCTATTAAGATTATTTGTAAAAGAAAATATCGATTCAAAAGAAACAGTTTATTAAATTATATTACAGTAACAACTACCAGTATATTATATCAAGTCTGGCGCCAACACTGCTGTGTTAACGTAACTATCAGCAAAATAACCATGTAATTAGAACAACTGTCTAGTATCAAATGAAACATTTTAAAGACAGCAACATCAAGAAACACATGCATAAGGCTCACTAATATATGCTCACTAATGTATACCTTTGCATGACCCTCCGTGTGGCATCCTTAATGTTCGTACCACATATCTTTGATAGTTTGGCGATCTGAAACATTTAATATAATGATCAATAATGATATTCAATGTATCGTCAGGAAAACCAATTAATCCATTTCAGAATTACAGGCCCTGTGTGTATGTACAGGGTGTGACACGTGAATACGACAGGACACATTTGCGGCATTGAAGCCTATTTGTCAGCTATTCATATTATTTTGGCACACAATTATCCGCCACGTGGAGGCACATGTTTTAAATCGCTTTTAAGGCTGACGCGTTAACATTGCAATAGCACCGATCATGGATTATTGCAGTTCAATTGTTTTATTTGTTCATTGTGTAACTGATTAAAAAAATCGGGCAACATAAATTACTTATGTTATTGATGGCGATTTACCTAGTAACAAATTAAATTACTGTTTCACAACCATTGTTTGTTAGACTTGGCTTCACACTGATCTTGTCCTCAGATGACACATCAGGAATACAGCACATTAGTCAATTCTATTTTTTATTTAAATCAATATATCTTTCGATAGAAACACAATTTTCTCAACACATACCATAAGCGTTTGAATGGGCGGTTCTAGAAGTGCTTCTTCTGCTTATAATAATTATAATATATTTATTTGGTAAAGCGCCACAGCGCGACTCGACTACGTAGGCAGATCATTTTGGGTCCGGTATTAAATACAAAGCTGACGGTGAACAGCTGGATACCATTCTTGCAGATATGTTTACCGACATCGACGTGCCTCTCACACTCAACACCGTCAACAGGGCTCACAGAATTGGACCGAGAACATCCATCACAAATAGACAGCATTCCCGACATGTAATCATCCAATTTATAGACCAGGAATCAAAAACAACATTTATGAAAGCCAGGAAGCACCTTCGTGGCAAACAGCTCTCTGTCTTTATCTCTGAAGATCTCACACAGAAAAGAGCAAGACTTTTCTACGTATGCAGGGAAAAAAGTGAAAATACCTGCTTCAGGACTGCTGGTCCTATGATGGGAGAATCGTCGCCAATGAATCGAACGGCAGAATTAAAACAATCATTTGTGCGGAAGACTTGAATGAACTATAAATCAGTTGGCTAGGGATCAGAGCTGTGTTGATGGGGACTACACCAGTGCCATACTCATTGGCACCTTCATGATCTACACATGTCCTTGTCCAAATTATTATGTATAATAAATATAAGTAAATATTCCATGAGTAAGTGTATTACTATACTAAATAGTATTTGTAGCATTGCAACACAATTAATATCATATTAATATTATGTAATTACATTGATTCTGAATGAAATGAGGAACAACAAATTGCATCAATGCCCCATTCTCATGTAGCGTAAGGCCTTGCTATATATATATATATATATATATATATATATATATATATATATATATATATATATATAATTATAATTAACTTTCAGTTTACAATCATGATTGCATGATTAACTGTATGACTATGTTTTGTCAAGTCAATAGCTAGAAGAAATCACAGTGGTACTGAAACGGTAATCATGAGGTTAGCTATATTAAAGTATTCAATTCTACTCCTACTAGTACAGACGCGCCATCGCTCAGATTAAAAAAATCCGAAGAAACCAATTCACACATTTGCGAGAAACAAAACGTGACCAAAAGGGCCTTTGAACAGGATGGCCTAAAGTAAACGTTTAGCGTAATACTCCTTAAAAAGTTATCACAAACTAATAATGTGCATCTACGATCACATTTTATCTTATAGGTAACAGTGGAGGAAAGATACCGAACGAACACGACGGACGCCTAAGATACGTATGTCAACATCCGCTAGATGGCAGCATCGCTCAGTGTCCGCGTAAAGCGTTCCAGAAATTGCGCAGGTTTTTTGCCGCCCAAGCTACTCACTGGATCACATGGTCTAGGAAAACGGCGTGTTTCTCGCTACGCATAATAAGTTAGTTGTTTACTGTTGACATTGATATCGATCAATGAATGCCTTCAGAAGATGATCGGATGGAAAATATGTTACATTGCATTCGGCTGTAGATGATTAAGGCCGGTGAATTTTCGTTGCGTTTTTATTTAGATTTTTAAAAAATATAGATTAGCGTGTAACCTAAGATTTGTTAAGTGTAACCCATATCTATGGCATCTTAGCTTTCATGTGGTATAAATATGAACTATGTATATCAATGAAGGACGCGAAGAAACCCCCAGACAACGTGCGCTATCAGGACAGTTTGGAGCGTTTTTCTTGTCGCACAGAGCTGCGGCCTGCGCTGTTCATAATTTATGCGTTCAGGCGCCATTAACATTGCGTGGCATTTGCAACGGCCAACATACGCGCAGTCGATATTGTAATCTGTGCTATCCTCATGTTATGACTATCAGCTAAATATTAGAAAGTTATTATTAAATATGTGTTGCATATGTGGAAGTCAATGTTTTAAGGAAAACAAACGAAATTTCTAAACAGTTAAACTTACGGCATCAGGACAGGTAATCACGATTACCTGTGACTGCGTCTGCGGCCTACTTCCATTTTAACCCCTAGAGGAAATACTCTTAATCTGATCAATCAACATATTAAACTGTTGATTTTTACAACATTACTTAATGCATATATGTTGTTAGTGTGTCAGTACTACTAATTTATGATAGAAAGTACGGACAGTTAATATTTCCACATTAATATACACCACCTGTAATTCACATATTATTATTTTACCATTTAGCTTACAGTTATGTGGACTATCTATTTATTTTTGTTGATGTTATTAATAATATTTACAATTTGTTGTAGTATTTTCGTAATTTGAATTTCATGTAGACAATCAGGTGGTGTAGAATACGGATAAGTTACGATATCAATGTGAAATTATATATAGTTAAGCTTAATAATACATGTATTAGTTAAAACCCAATTTCCTGTTCAATTGCGGTTTTCTTCATAAGTTAAGTGCTGTAATTTGTCATTTATTATTCTGTAATATAGTATGCAGTATTGACTGTAATGTATTGAATTGTAGACGTTGCTCCTGATATGGGTCGACTAATATTTCTCTCGCCTGTTTGACGCTTATCGCCTACATGCAGAAGCGGCGGATTCCAGCACTTTATGTAACTTATTCCCATTTGAGTGATGACAAATGTCTTTCTCTACGCAGCATGGGCGTCGATCGGCGGGGGACGAGAGGGACGCGTCCCCCACTTTTCAGCCTGAGGGGGACAGCATAGGAAAAGGCCCCCCCACATGTTCCGTTCTTAAAAACAAATCTACAGACATATAGCAAGACTGATCACTCCCTTCTCTTAACAACTTCGGTCTAGTTGTACAATTATATACGAGTTCAAATATAAACGTTTGACTTCCCAGGGGGATATCACTAGATAAATTGCTTGGATGGCCGCAGCCCGCAACTTGACCTTAGTCCAGTAAATATTCATCATGCCGGGTTCTGTCATTTTGCACCCTTGTGTTGACATAAATTAATAGGCACTAGCCATCAACCACATTTTATATTATAAATTTTTTGTTTGCCCTGTTACCCCGTGGATTGCAGCCAGGTCGCCCTGGTGAATACTTATATCGGCGGAACCAGCGGATTTCTGCACTTTGTGTAATTTTAACCCATGTGAGTGATAACAAATTTCTCAAAAGGTGGGTTTAGAATGTCTTAAACGGGCACCCCTGTAACGTCTGCATCTTGTCACTTTATGAATCAGGCAACCAGTGATAGGTCCAAAGTCTATCCTCCAAATGATCAGTGATTGGGCGGGCCATGGCCCCTCTTCAAATATATGTAGCCAACATAACTATTTTAAATAGTGTAACATAAAGACCTTTGTTTATTAGCACCAGACCAACAGTAAATTATGTTTTATATTTACTAAGAATAATTATATGTATTTCAGGTCACACACACACACATACATACACATATATATATATATATATATATATATATATATATATATATATATATGTGTGTGTGTATACGTATATATATATATATATATATATATATATATATATATATATATATATATATATATATATATACATACATACATAGGTGTATACTTAAATTGGTCCCCCATCCCCCTACCTTTAAACCCGAATCGACGCCCCTGATACCACCCACCGTGAATGTTTCAGGAACGTAATTTGAGGCAGATCTCGACATTTGTATAACAAAACCTAGATCGTCGTAATCTTTTCGTTATGAAAAGTATTGTAAATATTGAAGAATTCGATAGTGTCTACAGTATATAGCGAAACCATTATTACAGCGTTGCATTTAAAACACTGCCAATTCTAACGTGTACTTTTTAGTTCGACCATGATCCTGCAATCACAAGTAGTCGTCACTGGTCATGGCTAACGGTCCTATGTCTATGAATACAACTTCGAGAGACGATGGTAGAACACTTACTTGGTGCAACCTGTTCTACAACAGTCGTTTGCTTCAGTAGATGATGCAGGTGTTATAGTTCGTAGTCAGTTCGTAGTCTCTAGTGCATAATTCGGTAAGGTAACATATAATGTCTTATATACAATCTGGAAGGCTCAAAACTGAGCCAAAGATGCTCGCATATCATCATCAGCCCCGGTGTCACTGAACTAATAGAAATAACATTTAAGAAATGTGTCCTTTCACTTGACATCATTATTTAATTATCTATAAGTATTTTGTGTGTCGCTTCGGTCGAGCCGCGCATTCAATCTTCTTGCTGCATTCCTGCTTCACGTGTTCTAGTTATGTCTTGGCATCGCGCCGTGATATCCACTCTATTATAATTGCCCATTACAATTAACAAGATGACAGCTATTTAAAAATACCACTGCTTTATCAACAACACAATTTGCGTTTATTCTTCTGAAGAGTATCTCCTTCCACCTAACATAACATTAAAACGATGGTCCTGATTAACCTATTTGCTACAACTTTAGGAATATTAAAAGATCGTTCATATGTAGCGCAATTTCCAATCCCGACGACATATCAAAGCATAGCGCTTCATACTTTATCGTATGATAGACTTGTTCAATCGAACGCCATCGCAACTTTCCTGTGAATATTTCGGCCTCGCTGCAATTACTGTATGAAGCCTATTTGTAGACAAATGTCCACAATGAAGGTGGCCGCTGAGCCAGGATTCACAGGTACTATATATGTGGCATTGGCTACTGGGTGGTCACTACAACATGTTTCTATTATCAAGTAGAAGTAAACAAATGGCTACATGTAGTCCTTTCTTTATTGGTTACTGTAGCTTCGTGTCTCGCCACGCTTGCATTACTTTGTTTGACACATATTGCGTAAATAGTTCGCTGGTTAATGCAACTCTTAATATTTGTGTGACCTTGAGGCAGTCCAACCTAGCTGGTCCTGTACCACGAGTGTAGCTACTGTAACCTTCATATTCCGCGCACCGTCCATTTAGGTACGAAATATCATGTTTTAGGAGTGAGCTTTTCGAGCTAACAATATACAGCTGTCTGTCAAAATATTATTTGTCACTATAGTTGTGTGTGCTCCGGTACAGGAAAGTAATTCATTGTGGTGATCTTCCACAGTTAGGTAACACTTTCAGTTGGGAATACAGGCTACTGGGTGGCCACTTCAATTTTTTTCTATTACCAAGTAGAGGAACAAAATGGCCACATGTACTCCTTCCGATATATGTTTCTGTAGCTTCGTATCTTGCCACGCTTGGTTTACTTTGTTTGACACGTTACACGTAACTACTATGCTCGTTACTGCAACTGGTGATATGTTTGTGTCCTCTAGGCAGTCCAATCTAACTGCACCTGTACCACACCGGTAGCTGTTTAAGCTTCATATGCCGAGCACCGTCCAATTAGCAATACAAGCATATTGGCAAACAGCTCTTGTTACGGCGCGACACCTGTGCATGATGTGATGGTATGCCAATGTAAATGCATAGAACGACATATGCAGTCCAAGAGATCAGTCTTGGAAGATGACGAGACTCGAGGTCGATCACTGTTATCGCTCTCTCCGCGTGTAATCGTAATAAAGTGATTTGTTCAGTACTTCTGGTGTCGAATCAGATATGTATGAATGCGAGATGAGTCGGACAATCCGACTACACAGATGTCAGGCCAAGACGACACGTTTCACATGACACACCAACTATCAACTACAAACGCACAGACATTTCAACGATTAATATTGCTTCTTACGAATACATCTCAAATGTTGCGATTCTGCGCCGAAAACAACTATAGCAAATGTACGTCCTTGCAGTATTTCGAAAACATCTTAACAGTATAACAGTTCACAAGATGTTGCAATGTGTGACGATCGGGCACTTAAAGAAGTCATTTGTGGCTTAATGATTTAATGCAACATTCCGCCATCTTGTGTGGTTTTGTTTCCTTTTGTGCTCCTGGTAGCGTCGTACGCGGTCGATTTCTGAATGCAATGACACCTGGGTCGATGAAAAAGTGGTTATCACGCCCTGGGCGGGGGCATCGCGCGGCAGACATACCCCAAGCAAAACCCCATTTTGCGGTTTGGACGACGCTTCAATAATATTGACTAGCCAATAAACTATTGCCACCCATTAAACCATTGTGACAACTGAAAATAAATCTAATCACCCAAGAAGTCTGGTAATTTTACAATAGAAAAGTGTTATTATATACAGTTAACTTTGCTTTCTCGCACTCGTGATTTAATGAACATCTGTCGTACCAACCTAACAGGCGTTTGCAACTACTTGTTATACTTGGTACTGACCGGTAGGAAGAAATGACGTAAGTACACACACGTACACATGTGACGAATTGTGTTGTATGTATATCTTGATTTAATTGAAATTAATGTTATTTCTTGTTAGAAATAAATAATTCAGTCGTGCTGCATAGGTGTATGAATGTGTATATGAGTGTGCATGTATACATAATAATAATAATATACAAAATTATAATTAAAGTTTACCTTGAATAACGTGCGTGTGTGTGCGCGTGCGTGCTTGTATGTGTGACAGATCTGATATGTCATAGAACACGTCACAACGAATATAATATGTTCACACACGCACACACACACACACACACACACACACACACACACACACACACACACACACACACACACACACACACACACCTCCTTCTTAAGGAAGACACGAAAATATAGTTAATACTCAAGAAAGCAGGCGACAGATGCCAACCTTTTAAACCATAGTGACAAATGTATTGCCATTACAAAAAATTATATAGCATGTTGTAAGTTATTATGCAATAGAAAGATGTGTCAATATATAGTTGTTTTCGTTCGGTGGCTTGTGAATTGACGAGGTACTCATCCTTTATGAAGGGGCAGTAGCGTTCTCAAAGGCTCACACGCCTGCGATTAAACAATAATAGTGAACGTGTTGTTGTTGTTGTTGGTGGTGGTGTTGTTGTAAATCCATACAGTTAGGCTGCATGCCAACTACACAGTCCGTCAGATCCCCTTTGTGGATTTCACCCTTACATGTTATATTTTGTATTCCACGGAAGGAAGATAAGACATGAATGTATACTCGTACACATAATTATTATGAATTGTGCTGTATTTTGATATAATAGGAATTAATATTATTTGGTGTCAGAAAATAACGATTCACCGATGTCCACTGTATGTGTGTATATGTGTGTACGTGTGCGTGTGAGCGTGTGTTTGTATGAGTGAATCAGAATGCGTGTGCAATGTATGCGTATTAGACCACACACATGTAGTTGTGTGCCTGGGTGAGTGTTTTTCCATACTTTTCTGTTTACTTTCGTACTTTGTACGTATAGACTTTGCGTTATTATAGTCTACACGGCTGTAAAAGACAGGTGTACCAAGTTTGTAACTTTCAACGAATTCGGTTTTAGGCGCGTCAATATGGCACTATAGCAACCCTCGATCCGTGATTGCATAGCTGTTGTTTGTCGTGCGACATTCCGTGTTGGTGTTTCATATGTGTTATGTTGTCATGCTTCGATATTTTAATAGTTATCATTTGATGTTACATTGCTGTTTCATATGTTTTATACTGCCATACTATATTGTTTGTTAGGTAACTTCAAAATGTTATTAACATGTATGGTTATTCCATCATAACATACAACATTAACTGCAAACAAATTCTATTCATTCATTCAACTTTAAATCTGATAACAACTGGATTTGTTTATTGGTGCTGAGATCGACCAAGCCTTGCGCGACTGAGCTTGGTTTCTAAGGATTTAGGGCAACAGAAGTTACCTTATTAGTAGCATTATTATTACATACCTCCATAAAAACCACATGTAGCTAAATAGGACACTATCGGTTGTCTCGAAACATGTCGCATATTTCCTACTACCACTACGACCATGAACCCACGACCAGAAACAATAACGTCCAGTCAAATATACACTAAGCGAATTATATTATAATACGAAACTTCAAGATCGTACGGTTTGGTGCATCGGATCATATTTCGTGAACATACAGTGCAAATCACAGACACAAAACAGGTTGCGGGTAAATATTTTATAACCTCTTTTACGTGCTTCAGTTAGTTCCAGTTGAAACACATCTATCAAGGACAATCAACAGAAATAGTAGATTAGTAGAAACAAAATGTATCTTGTATAGCTAAAACAACACGTAACATACACGAAGCTCGTACGACTAACCATATAACCTGTGTCTGCATTGGTGAACGCAACCATAATATCACCATTTAAGTAAAGCATTGTTTATCACAGTAGATAACTGAATCACCATTTGTATGATACGTATATATATATATATATATATATATATATATATATATATATATATATATATATATGTGTGTGTGTGTGTGTGTGTATGTATGTGTATGTATGTGTGTGTATAACCGTTGCCCAAAGTAAACTTACGTAACCACATCCAAGAACCTGACAACACGAAGTCAACTACAACTAGCAAAGCAAAGCATCTGGGATATAACTTAACGAATTTCGTCTAGGAAAAAGCGTAACGGAAATATTTCCATTGAAATGCAAATGTTGACGATAGTGTCATTTCTCATCAAAGGAAGAAGCACAGGTGAGCATCGGACGAACCTCGTGGAACTTGTCGCAGTTGTTCGATTGGTCGCAGCACCATTTCTTGGGCAACACATCGTTCAGTCGGTGTAGTTCTGTTAATCCTGGTCGGTACAGGAACAGACGACTAGCAAGTGCGTGGTTCCCCAGGATGAGGCTCCCCATTTCGATGTAGCAACAGTACTGCAACATGGAACCCGAAGAGGTGTATGAAGTGGAGCTGCGGCGGCCAGTCAGAGTGGACAAGTTCGGAATAACGAGATCACTTGGACATTTCGATGACCAAGAAGAAGGACAATTATGTTCGCTCGAGTATCTGCAGTGACTCTAAAAGCCCGAGTGATCTAACTGGAAACAGCGTGGTTCAGAATAAAATTTAACAGGATTGCCAACATCTTTCAGGTTGTATAATATTACTTTCCTTCCACCCATTATTGGCAAGATTCCCGAGAGAATAACCTGTTTAACTCTTAGTTTCCCCACAACTCTCTGTATTTGTGTATTATTCTAGTTGTTCCCAACATGTCTGCTTTAATCGTCCCTATATGTACTAGTACAGGTCATCCCTGGCCATGCCCCAAAACGTTATCTATCATTTCAGTCACATGTTCTATCAGGAAGACAAACGTATCCCTTGCTCTGTGTCTTTTATGTATTTCGCAAAATGCAGTGGCCCATAAGTACCATTTCTATTCTGATGGCCGCTCAGTCACTGCTTCCAGATTAGCACTTCCGGTCTGTATCTATCAATTCCCGGCAGGGCTGCCTTCTATGTTATTCCTTTCTTTCATTTTTCTCTTGACAAACTTTCTTGCTGTAATTATCCTTGTGACCGACTTGTGTCACATCTACTCTCACTTCCTCCCTTCATCGTCCTTCCTGACAAAAATACTTCTCTCCTCTCCTGTCGCCTGCCCGTATGTCGGAATTTCTGACGTTCATTCTCCAATGTCTTCCCTTGCAATCACCTTACCCTACTTTCTGGTAAGTACTGGTGTATGAATAACTTATCGAAGGCAATATGACCCTATTATCACCCACTCAGCTAATCTGCTCAAAAATACTGTTGACTAACAATCTTTAACTAAAACTGCTACTCAATATATGCCTAGTACTACTTTATGAACAAAAATGACTAATACTTACCAGTCAAAATGTCTCCTTGTTTTTCAACTTGTATACACCAATTTCAACGATTTACATCAATCAATGTAAGGTTCCTGCCATCATCGAGTGTTGTGTTCCTGAGTAAATTTGGCGTAACAATTACAAGTATCCGACATTGACGGTAAACCAGAATACAAACTCACCTGAGTTGACTGCGTGCGTTGCTGCCGGTCATAAAAGCATACGGAATGACATCCGCTCTTGGTCACGAATCTGTTCCAGTCGAACATCCAAATGCTTTCCCCCGAGAGTATTGGTAGGCCGCACGGACAAGCAGCAGTTGATTCCATCAGGTTTGTGATGTTGGCCAGTTTTGTTATTTCCGCTTTGTACCAGTTCAAGCAACTCAGGTGACCGGAAGACGTAGTCGAAATCGTGAGTGGAAAGAAGAATATGCCTTTCTCGCCTGAAACAGAACATCATGTAAAACATTTAGCGATGACAACAATTTAAGATTATGTAGACCTAATGATTGACTTGGCATAGTACGAAGAAAGAAAAAGCTTACACACATAAAAGCGCATCCAAATATACAAAGTGTTCACTGAAAAGAAAAGTGAATTCACGCACACATATATATGCGCGCGCATGTTTACACAACACATCATCATGCTGTCGGTCGCGAAGCGACAAAGACTGCTTCCATCACTTGACTGTTGCTCTCCATTTGTCTCTCTGTTGTGAGAGTGATGTCCATGAGTCGATCTCTATGTCTCTCATCTTCAGGTTTCTCTTGACGGTATCTTTGAACCGGAGACGAGGGCGCCCTCTTTTTCTGTGACCAGAAGACAGTTGAGAGTAGAGAACCTGCTTCGGTGTCTGTCTGGTGACATCCTCATGAGGTGTCCAGTCCACCGGAGATTCTTTCTGATCAGAAGATCTTCCATAGATGGCAGCCCTGTTCGTTCTAGTATTTCCTTGTTTGTCACTTTGTCCATCCAGGTTATCCTCATGATGGAACGCAGATGTCGCATCATGAAGGCATGCAGCTTTTTCACCTGTCGTCTGTACACTGTCCAGGCCTCAGCTCCATATAGGAGGGCGGACAGCACGATTGCACGGTATATCTTGCCTTTAACCCGCATGGACACATGGTGGTTGTTCCAGAGTCTCTGGCGTAGTCGGCCGAAAGATGCACTAGCCTTGGCCATCCTCCTGTGTATTTTGTCGTCTATGCATCCAGCACTTGATATAGTGCTTCCGAGGTAGGTGAATTCTAGAACAGAGTTCAGCTTGTTTCCATCAACCATGATATCCTCCTCTCGGGTTCTTGTAGAGTTGGATTGGTACAGCACCTCGGTCTTCTTGTTGTAAATCTTCAGGCCGAACTTCTTTGACGCATCGGAGAAAGCATCCACTATTTTCTGCATCTCTTCAGCAGAGTGTGCAACCAGTGCACTGTCATCTGCGAATAGCAGCTCTCTCATCAGTATCCGAGTAGTTTTGGTCTTTGCTCTGAAGTGTGAGACGTTGAATAGGTCAGCGCTCTGTCTGGACTGTATATAGATGCCATCCCCAATGTCTCGGAAAGCCTCGTCGAGCATTGCTGATAGGAAGATGGAAAAGAGCGTGGGGGCCAGTACACAACCTTGCTTGACCCCATTTGTGACACTGAACGATTCCGAGACTTCTCCGCCAACACTAATATTCGCCATCATTCCAGTATGTAGTGCCTCGATCATTGTTGTGAACTTCTCTGGGCAGCCATACTTCCTCAGTAGCTGCCATAGCCCGGTCCTCTCAACTGTATCGAACGCCTTGCTGAAGTCGACAAATACCATGTACAGTGGTCGGTCCTGCTCAATGCACTTTTCTTGTAGTTGTCGGAGACAAAATATCATATCCACGGTGCTCGAATCCTGTGCTGCGGTGTTAAAACCTTGGGCAAGTGTTTTCACTCTACATTGCTCCAGTTCACTCAGCTGTATAAATGAGTACCTGGCAATAGACAGTGGTGGATATGTGTACGCGCAGCCTTTCGCACATTAATTGTAGCATGTGGCTGGATGCTTCCCAGAGAAGTTGAGATGGTATTTGATTGAACAGGTCAGCCGGGGAAGTAATGTGTAAAAGCGCTTTGATAAGTCCTATGGACTGGATACTGCGCTATATAAAAACTTACCTTTACTTTTATTTTTACCTCTGAAGCCACATTGTGTCTCCGGAACTACCTCTGGTGTTATGTGGGTAGATAGTCTGCTGAGGAGGATCCTCGCGAAGATCTTGCCCGCTATTGAAAGAAGAGATATTATTATATAGTTCCCACAGTCTGTTCGATCACCTTTCTTGTAGATGGTTACAATGCTGGCATCCTTCCATGCATGTGGTACAGAACCCACCTCCCAGGCATTGGGGATTAGTTGGTGCAGTCTGCTGAACAGATTGTATCCTCCGTGCTTCCATACTTCTGCAGGAATTCCATCTCCTCCAGGTGCTTTGCCATCTTTCAGGCCGACGATTGCTCTAGCCATCTCATCCATAGTTGGAATCTCATCGAGGCTTGTCTTGATAATGCGTTGCGGGGTGTTGTCCAGAGCTTCGTGATATATGTCGCCAGGAACGTTGAGTAGCTTATGGAAGTGTTCACTCCATCTTGCCACAACTCTCTTGCTGTCAGAGAAGGTCTCCATTCCATCTGTTGATTTCAGTTGAACAGGTTGAACTTGCCTATTGTGCTTTTGTCGTATTCTGAAAGCCACTTTTGACCTCAGCATCTATTGTTCGGTCCAGCAGGTTGCTCCACGCATGACTCGGGTACTGTGGATATCCATCTTATCCAGACACCTCGTGATGATGAAGTCGATCATACGCCAATGTCTGGAACGAGGTTGCATCAAGGTTGTCTTGCGTTCATCCTTCTGCTTGAACATGGTGTTCGTCACTATCAGTTCGAACTCAGAGCACAGAGCCAGTAGAAGCTCGCCATTGGAGTTGCATTTCCCAATCCCATGTTTGCCCATGACCAAGGGCCACTTGTCATTTTCTCTTCCTATCCTCGCATTGAAGTCTCCTATCAACAGTAGCTTATCTGTACGATGGATGCCACTGAGCACACTGGACAGCTGGTTGTAGAAGGCCTCCTTAATAATCAAAATAATCAAAGTTTTCACTGAAAAGAAAAGTGAATATGCGCGCGCATGTTTACACAACCCATACACACATGCAAACACGCATACGCGCATACGCATACACGCATACAACACATGCGTGCATCATAAATATTAGCATTAATATACATTGATACCCGTTCGATGTATCAACAGTTGTAATAGTTTTCGGTGACACGGTCAAGTTAAAAACAAACATTTGCGAAACTTTGCGAAATGTAATGTACTTGTATCATAACAAATATTTGCGATAATTTACTGTTTAAAATACTTTACATAGATTATAGATTAAGTCGTCACACCTGGTTGCAGTTTTGATTTCCCACTCAATATACGCCTGTTGAAGAATTATATTAAACTATTATATTGGCATTGTTTCTTGATTTTATGACAATTTATATTACAAATGTCGATACATTGCTAGACATGTCATTAATGGCAGTAATATGTCGCTAGCGATGAGACTTGTTAATTAGTATATGTATCAATTCCACAAGCGCAGTTAATTATTCAATCAAGTTAAATCAAGCGAGGATATTCAAAGGAGCAGCTTCTTTTGCTGTGGTAATATAAAATACATTCTTGTTTTCACAGTATTAATTATAATGCACGTTTGTAACATATACATTGGTAGTTAAATAATAATAATAATAATAATAGCACTTTAATAGTTATACATATTAACTACTATATGCATATTCATTTCGTAAATTATCACTGATAATATGTTTCTACAATAGGTTTTATAATCATACGATAAACTGGCAACCCCGCAACGTTGACCCATCAATCTTCTGATTTGATATTGCTAGATTATGCATACACCCTCTTTAATACAAATATTCACAATGAACTTAGTTCACATCTCGACAATTAATACACAGCCGGATGACACTCTGTCGTACACCATAACACAACACAGACACATATACAAACGGACGGACTGACGGACAGATGGAAGCTTGAGAAGTTGTAAACATAAAAACTACAACCAGCAGTAATGAATATATAACCCAAGGTTTGACCATTCTTTAAAACTGGTTATCCTAGGCGGCAGCAACTAGTTATTAATGTAGGTATATTTTCTTTAAGACAAACAAACTTACCGGTGTTTCCTTCTAGGTCTGCGACGCGAAACGGGTTCGAGGTATTTGAAACCTCTATGATTTTTGAATGGGTCTTGCCGTTCTTTGTCATATAATACCCAAGGAAACTAGGCCGAACACTCACAGGATTGTCAGAGCCGGTTGAGTCGTAAAGATAGACCACGTACGTTTTCTTCTTTTCACTGTCACTCATTAACACCATTTGAAAGGTGTTTGGCTGTCAACATCAAGCAATATGGATCAGGTTATGTAGTTTTGATTACACTGCGTGACATATTTTTGTTCTGCCTCGCAGGCTTATCTGTTGGTTTTCGCCTTCGTGTCTTCGGCGATGAATTGTTGCAAGGGTATTACAATTGGTTATGTAATAATCGCCTGTTAATATAGTAACTGCCAGATAGTGTAATAAAAACGCCTGATAATGTTATAACTCTCTGATAATGTAATAACTTCACCTGATAATGTAATACACTTGCAGCGTGATAATGTAATGAGTTTTTATTGATAATGTAACAAACTGCTCTTGCCTGATAATGTAGTAACTTTCACCTGATATTGTAATAAACCACTCTTGTCTGATAATGCAATAACTGTCACCTGATAATGTAATAACGTACATATTTCACATAGTACTTAGTCGTTTTCGTAGATTTCGTGTTCCATGCACAGTGCATTTGGTCTATTTCGCTTATTTCGCAATATTTCAATTTTTGCTAGTGGGATCTTTCTGGCTTATATACAATACGCTCATTCCAAAGGTGAAGTCAGATTTGTCTCAGCAGATCAGAGACTGCGGTATTAATTTACGTCATTACGTCAAAAAATATACACACATTATCTGTTGCTTTTGATATTTACTGGCACTCACATTATATGTCATCGGTCACACATTATGACAAAAACGGACTCCACGTTTTACCTGCAGAGAACTACAGATCTGGCAAGTTCCTGTATGCCGCGCGGAAAGTATTCTAAACTAAAAACCAATTTGATAACGAAATTTGATTTTTTGTGTATGGACAAAATGTAATTAATTAACTGGTTATGATATAACGCATTAATCCCAAAATCATGTTTGTGAAAAGGTAATATTCGATTTATTACCTGTTTTTACAAGTGCTTCACATTTTATTATAAGCATTATCAAAAATTGGGTTAACAATACTATGAGCAAATCTTTCAATTGGATATCGAATTTATGCCAGCAGATTGTCTGAATAGTTCCTGTTAGTGAAGTACGTCTGTAGCGACATCCAAGTTTGGGCAATTTTGTAAGTGAACATTCATTGTATGAATAGTTGTATTCTGATTCCACATCTAACCAGAACACGTTCGTAGTTATTTCCCTTGTATAATATTGGTTACAATTGCATCGGACGGCTAATCAAACTACTACTTGTAGATGTATGTACATGTGTATATGTGTGCAAGTATGTGCGTGCGTGTGTGTATCTATTAAATTGTAAACTCATCAATATAAAATTAACATACCTTGTTACGAGTGGAGTCGTTATCCAATAGAGGAAAGTTGTGTACCCACGTGACCACCAGCACCCAGTCGGGATTAACATCCTGGTCACCTGAGTATTTCTTGATGTATTCTTTAGCTAAGTTCATAATGGCGTCCGTTCTCGTTTTCTCGGCAGGGTTAGACGCAGTAGTTTTGTTGTCGTATGCATGGTAGTACGTCGTGCTGTTTTTTGTGCAGTCGCTGTCAGCCCAGAACGGGGCTAGCAGGCCGAACCCATGTCGTCTAGCGTGTTTTCTCATTCCTTTTCGCATTGCCTCCATTATGTCTTCAGGAGGATTCCTTTTAAAAAATCGTTCGGACAACGACAAGTAGCCGTGTGTATATATCTGAAAAGGAAGATATAACACAATGTTGGGGCCAACAGAATCATATGTATTCAATGTGTATTTAAATTGTAATGACGCTAGCTACACATATACCATTGACTAATTTGAAGCGTTGAGTGATTTTCAGCTTATGGTATTTTGTACTTGCATGCGTATTCAAGGATATAACATTATTGTTAACTGTGTCACTTTACCGATATTATCCAGACCATTATAGGGCGTGCAAGTCTCGCGCGCGAAAACGAGGCTGGGTGCAGTTGGGGGCTGAAAGTCCATATTCTACATGTTAACGTATTGAATTTCGTTTGGATTTTGGTTGTAATAATCGAACGCTTCCAATATTACTATTTGAGTTATACTGTCCGAAGGATTATTACAAGCAGAAGCAATGCAACACTTTGCTGGTGACAATGCTCACGGAAATCATGAATTTTAATCGATTATTATGGTGGTTGCCATGGCATCGCCGGCTTGTACTTGTGTTTGGCGATCTTGACTAATAACGAAAAGTGCCATTTTTCGCGCAGTACAACTTGTTTGGGGCAAACGTATACATGTGTTATGATTATGTGCATTTAGACAACTTGTCAGATATAAGTGCGTATCGAAACACCACAACAGCAATGTAAAATGCAAATCCCGTAAAAGACACATACGGCCCAAAACTGTGTCTTTTATCAGCACAACGTAAATCGCTATATGTCTATTATAGTGTAGTAAACGCAACATTAAATCGGACATTTAAGATAAGAAAGATATAACCATATATATATATATATATATATATATATATATATATATATATATATATATATATATATATATATATATATGTATATATAAATATATATATATATATATATATATATATATATATATATATATATATATATATATATATATATATATATATATATATAGAACACATCAGTAGAAACCAGTCTATAGGGGACAGATTAATGATCTAACTCTGTTGGATATATAGATATATATGACCTGGCCCCAATCAGCTCCAGTCGCGCGGAGTCTCGCCGTGTATCGTGACCCACTTACAACCCTTATTGTATGGCGCGCGAGTAATAATAAATTAACAGAGCGGTGGATTGGAAAATTATAATGTTCATTTGCTTATTATAGTTTTAAAATATAGCATTACGATGATGGACGAGATGTAAGCGTTGACATTTCAGTAAATGAAGTGAAATGTTTACAATACAAATTCGGTTTTATCTCATAAATGTTTTAAATACGTTTGTATCAACATATTTTGAACTGGTTTTGAGATAAGTGTTATCCCCAAGAATCTGTCTTCTGAAGAACATTGGCATTTGTGTGTGCCTGCATGTGTGCATGTCTGATAAATGTAAGAATAGGAGTGCGCCATCGACAATGACTGAAAATTAAAGTAAGAACTCACGTCTTCAACTTATCTAATCAAGAAATTAAGCATAGCCTTCAACAAATCTATGTATGAATAAGAACGTGAGCAGTAAACTGTAAAATGTGTACCTGCAACATAGCATAGCTTAATTTATGTGTCTGATAAAGTCGTCATTACTGTGTGTTATCATCAAGACTCTGACTGATAAAGAAAGGAAAAATTGCAGTGTGTCTTCATCAGGTTTTTGTCTCATAAAGAAAGTAAATATTGTTGTGTGTCCTTACCACGAGACTGTGTGTTACGAAATCGAACACCTTTATAGGGCGAAACAACACAGGTCGGGAAAGTCCGAGGCGGACTCCCTTGTAGCACTTGATTTCTTTGTCATTCGAAGCCTTTCCATATGTAAACATTCTTGACCGAATAGGAGGATCAGTTGTACCTACTAACAACAAAAGGCTCAATTATCCAAAGTAATTGGGACATTCGTGGCTCTTAGGATAATGATGCATGTCTCTGATCAGCATATGGTTAAATGCTATAAGTATAAACACACACACACACACACACACACACACACACACACACACACACACACACACACACACACACACACACACACACACACACACACACACACATATATATATATATATATAAATATATTATATATATTATATATATATATTATATATATGTGTATATATATAAATTATATATAAAAATTATAATATATATATATGTATATATATATATATTATGATTTATACATAAATATTTAGAAATATTGATATATATATATATTATTATTTATACATAAATATTTAGAAATATTGATATATATATATATATATATATATATATATATATATATATATATATATATATATATATATATATATATATATATATATACGAGTACAGCGCAATGGCCCAGGGTAGAACTTCGCACGCTCGATTAATATAACATGGTTTCATGTCCTGTGTTGCCGTGTATAAGAACGTTTATTCACTGTAAATTGGCCAGCCTATAGAATGTGGTTGATATTTGTGTACGAGTAATCGTCATGAAGGAACTGCAGCATGACTGGATATTGCTCGTACAAGCCGAGATGGTGTTCGACTGAACTGGTTTGCCAGAGAGAAGATTGTAGAGCGTACTGAGCAATCCCGAGGACTGCTTACTGCGTGATATAAAACACATATATCTGTTAAGAGAAGAATGGCGGAATTAAGGGTGTAGGTTATGACAAAAGGAAAGCTTTATGAAGATGCTACTATTATATATTCACTGGAAATATTGCAGACTAGCCTCCAAATATATTTTAATGTCCATACAATGAATAATACATATATATATATATATATATATATATATATATATATATATATATATATAAGTATGTATGTATATAAAAGGGTAATTTGTTATATATAGGGGAGTATCCTTCTATCAAAATGTTTTACACTGAAGGTCACATATATCACTATATATGCATATAAATATACATACATACATACATATATATATATATATATATATATATATATATATATATATATATATATATATATATATATATTCATTATATCATCATTATTGACATCACTATCAAGGACGAACTTGCAGGCATCGCCGTTCATCTGAAACAGAGCTAACAGAAGTTTCATCTTCTGCTGGCAACGCCATATATCTCAAAACGCACACTGGCGACTGTATCAGGCGGTAGGTCGATGACATCCCCGGAACAAGTGTTTCGTCGTCTTTAGTCTTCGCCAGGTATCTAAAGAGAAGTTCACATAACGCATTAATCACACACCGATGGTGTTAGAACGTCTCCTGTCAACGCGAAGCGTAAAGTTAAGGGGTCCTGTTGGAGAAGAAAGACGGAAGCAAAGCAAAGAACCCGGTAAACCACCTGGAGAATGAAGAGTCGCCACTACAATCAATAGTCTAGTGAAGCCAAGCCTAGATGCGCCATTTTCAATACACCAGTGACGTTGCGATTGTGTCACTTGTTATATGGTTACCAGTGTAAATAGTCTTTCGCGTGGTTATTGCTACTTACTCTGCTTGGCAAACACTTCTACCTCACACAATGTGAGGATGCTTTTCACTTCAGCAATTTGTATGACCAGATACCGTCCCACTGCAAACTTCTCACACTGTATGATCAGCCGTGCTTCTGGGTGTGGTCCATCGACTGTAGCGCAGGTTGAATCCATGGCGATGACAGATGACGCTCCAGTTGACGGCCAAGTGGACATTAGTCCTATCGTCAAATTGTGAAGGTCTCTCGGAACAACCGGAACAAGCTGAACATATATGGACATATATATATATATATATATATATATATATATATATATAACATATATGTATATACACACCTGAAGGTAATTGGATATATATATATATATATATATATATATATACATCTATATATTTATATATACATATATATGTATACATATATATGTGTGTGTGAATACATATGTATATATATATATATATATTGATATTTAGATACATACATACATAATACCTATTTTTGATGTATGTGTGTGTGTGCGCGTTTGTGTGCGTGCGTGCGTGTGTGTGTCTTGAGGGCTATGTGTCCACCTTGCCATCCTTACAATCAGAACGGGATATTATTTTAATGACTGCCGTTGTAAATGTCGTCCGTAAGCTTTTGAATACAGTTTGTTCTCGTCGCTAGTTTTCATTTAGTGTTTTTTTCTTAGTACTGGTCGTTAATATTTTTTCTTTCATGAGTATTATTTTGTAGATGACTGATATATATCACGTAACTATGTATGTATGCATGTCTGTGTGTGTGCGCCTTTGAGTGTATTTGTCTATGTATGTATGTATGTATGTATGTGTGCGTGCGTGCGTGCTTGCGTGCGTGCGTGCGTGCGTGTGTGTGTGTATGTGTGTGTGTGTGTGTGTGTGTGTGTGTGTGTGTGTGTGTGTGTGTGTGTGTGTGTGTGTGTGTGTGTGTGTTGTTTGTGTGTGCGTGTGTGCGTGTTTGTATGTGTTTTCACGGTCAACTGTCAACCATACACAAACTCGTGTACGGATACTACATTGTGCCACTATTGATGTTGCCAAACTATTTTAGCTTGATCTTGTGAAGACTTCGTAGTTTCGTTCATAAAATGGACATAATTACCATCGACTCTGTTGTAGATGACCACTGATCGTACGAGGTACACAGACTCCAGGTCGACGGCCCACCAGGCGTAGTCGTGGTGTATATTCGTGTGCGTGCAGGACTGACCAACTCGGTAGTCACCGTTGATATTGCCGTCGTTGCCTCTCTCTGGTGCTCCTCCATACAATCCATGGAACAGTGACGACTGTCTTGTCGGGCGGCCCGCTGCTGCATTTATGTTATCGTCCCCTATTTTATTTATAAAAAAAAAAAACATAAATGTCATTGTATCCCGTGCATACACATTGTTGGTGTCACTCTTTTCCACAAATTCAACGATTGATCCTTTTTTTCTCGGAATCTTTTATTTTGCAATTGTTTATTATGAACTGTGCAGGTAACAGTTCTAATTTCCCTTGCTTTAGCTTGTGTACAACCACTAAGACAACCTTTAAAGTGTACCATAATGAAACGCCTTTTAACAATGGGAATCTTATCGCAAAGTACATTTGATTCTTTGCCGTATACACTCCCCGAAACTTACACTGTAACAACAGTATGCAATATTACGCGCAATCATTCACCTGTGACACATTACAGTAAAACAATTACTGACGTTACTAACCTTATATACGATATGGGATTGTAACTTGTTCATGGCTACTGACACTTACTTTGGCTTTCAAACACTTCTACTTCACACAGTGTCAGGACGCTTTTCACATCAGCAATTTGTATGACTAGATACCGTCCCACTGCATTCTTCTCACACTGTATAATCAGCCGTGCTTCTGGGTGTGTACCATCCACTGTAGCGCAGGTCGTGTCCGTGGCGATGACAGATGACGCTCCAGTTGACGGCCAAGTGGACATTAGTCCTATCGTCAAATTGTGAAGTCTCTCGGACACAGCTGAAGGTAATTGGATATATATATATATATATTTATATAGATATATTGATAGATATATAGATAGATACATAGATAGATAGATAGATAGACAGACAGACAGACAGACATACAGACAGACAGACATACAGACAGACAGACAGATAGACAGAAAGACCGACAGACCGACAAACCGACAGACCGACAGACCGACAGACCGACAGACCGACAGACCGACAGACCGACAGACCGACAGACATACAGACAGACAGACATACAAACAGACAGACAGACAGACAGACAGACAGACAGATTGGTAGGTAGGTAGGTAGGTAGGTAGGTAGGTAGGCAGGCTTTATAATGATGACAAAATTGTGATTGGTAAATTGGCGTGTGAGTATGTGTGTATAACGTGAGTATGTGTGTTTACAGTCAAGTATCCACCATATATATCATTGTCTTAATTAAGTGTTATTTATGAAGTGGACACACTTACCGTCTACCCGGTTGTAGATGACCACTGATCGTACGAGGCGCTCGGACCCCAAGTCGACGGCCCACCAGGGGTAGTCGAGGTCTACAGCCGTGTGCGAGCAGGACTGACCACGCTCGAAAACACCGTTGATATTGCCGTCGTTGGCTCTGTCAGGTACACCTCCATGTGACACTGACGACTGTCTTGTCGGGCGGACCGCTGCTACGTTGCCTTCCGTCTTCAATACTGCAAACGTAAGTGGCAATTAAACTGAATAGTTTCCCGAGAATGAAAACAAACAGTCTATGTATAATCATTGAATTTAGTATTAATATTTGCATTAATTGTGTCATGCTTGACGTAGTCATACCAAAAGCTATTTTTGTATGACGAAGCGTCAATTGTTCTAAATGCATGTATGCCTACATATAGTAAGTGTACATCTCTGAAAATATGCAGCTCACATTCTTTTTGATGAAACATATCTATTCGACTGGAAATATATTATACAAATATGTATAAATTCGAACACAATTTCTTGTTGTTAATATACTACAGTTTCCGATGTATGGTATGGTATGCAGATGTTGCAGTGCCCCAGGTACTGCAACAACTCAGGGAGTTTGACGCCCCTGCCATGCAGAGTTGTAAACCACTGCCTTGTGGTACAGGTTCTTGTCAGAACCGAAGGCTAAGGGAGCAAACCCTAACCAGAAAACCTTGTCACTGTGGCAGCATCAAGGGCGGTTGATGTATGGATCTCCCAACATCTCTCGACCAGCCTCTGCAGGGACAAATAGTTTGCGCCTGTCTTGACATGTTCTTGCCGGTGTGAGACCTCTATTTGTTTCCCGAGAGAGTGTCGCTAGTAACTTGCAAAACCCAGCGGCACTTCAACACTTTTTTGCTAGCAGCTTCCATGAAATGTACAACTGCATGAAACTTCATACCGGATCGGCCGTCGCCCGGGTTACCAAGGACCGCGCTGCTCGACCTCATCTTCCGTCGACAGTGGAAAATCAGCTAGGAAGAAGAAGACAAAGAAGACAACTACTGACAATTGGACAATGGAACGTCAGGACTCTCCTCGACCGAGATGGAGCTAACCGACCAGAAAGACGTACGGCACAAGTAGCAATGGAACTTGCCAAATACAACATCGACATCGCAGCCCTATGTGAAACAAGGTTCTCAGAGTCTGGTAGTCTCGACGACTTGGAATACTCTTTCTTCTGGAGTGGCAAACCCGAAGGAGAAAGAAGGGAGGCAGGAGTGGGCTTTGCTATCAAGAAGGATATCGTCACAAATCTGACAGAAATGCCACGGCGAGTAAGTGACAGAATCATGACGATGAGACTACCTCTGAGCAAGGACAACTTTGCTACAATTATCAGCGTGTACGCTCCAACAATGACAAACCCAGATGAAAACAAAGAGGCCTTCTACAACCAGCTGGCCAGTGTGCTTAGTGGCATCCCTCGTACAGATAAGCTACTGTTGATAGGAGACTTCAATGCGAGGATAGGAAGAGAAAATGACAAGTGGCCCTTGGTCATGGGCAAATATGGGATTGGGAAATGCAACTCCAATGGCGAGCTTCTACTGGCTCTGTGCTCTGAGTTCGAACTGATAGTGACGAACACCACGTTCAAGCAGAAGGATGAACGCAAGACCACCTGGATGCATCCTCGTTCCAGACATTGGCATATGATCGACTTCATCATCACGAGGTGTCGGGATAAGATGGACATCCACAGTACCCGAGTCATGCGTGGAGCAAACTGCTGGACCGATCACCATCAGATGCTGAGGTCAAAAGTGGCTTTCAGAATACGACAAAAGCACAATGGGCAAGGGACAAGTAAGCCAACCAAGCTGAACATTGCAAAACTAAGTACCACCAGCCATAGGGAGAGTTTTGAGCAGGAGATGGACAGTGCTCTCGCCCAATGGGAGGAAAATTAAAATTCAACACTAGACGAGGAATGGGCTGCTCTGCAGCAGGTCGTGTACAACACAGCCAAGACATATCTTGGCAAGCCAGACAGAAAACACCAGGACTGGTTCGACCCCAACGACGAGGAGCTACATACTCTTATGAGCAGAAGAGACCAAGCCCACCAGAGAGTGTTGCAAACCAGGAGCACTAGATCCACCACTGCAGCATACAAAGATGCCTGCAGACTGCTACAAAAACACACCCGTCCACTGAAGTCGGACTGTTGGGAAAGGAAGGCAGTGGAGCTGCAGAGAGCTGCTGACAGTAACAACATGAAGGGCTTCTACAATGGGCTGAAGGAAGTGTGGGGATCCAAAAAGAAGGGATCTGTTCAACTGAAATCAACAGATGGAATGGAGACCTTCTCTGACAGCAAGAGAGTTGTGGCAAGATGGAGTAAACACCACGAAGCTCTGGACAACATCCCGCAGCGCATTATCAAGACAAGCCTCGATGAGATTCCAACTATGGATGAGATGGCTAGAGCAATCGCCGGCCTGAAAGATGGCAAAGCACCTGGAGGAGATGGAATTCCTGCAGAAGTATGGAAGCACGGAGGAGTTCAGCAGACTGCACCAACTAATCACCAATGCCTGGGAGGTGGGTTCTGTACCACAAGCATGGAAGGATGCCAGCATTGTAACCATCTACAAGAAATGTGATCGAACAGACTGCGGGAACTATAGAGGAATCTCTCTGCTTTTCATAGCAGGCAAGATCTTCGCGAGGATCCTCCTCAACAGACTATCTACCCACATAACACCAGAGGTAGTTCCGGAGACACAATGTGGCTTCAGAGGTAACCGGAGCACCGTGGATATGATATTTTGCCTCCGACAACTACAAGAAAAGTGCATTGTGCAGGACCGACCACTGTACATGGTATTTGTCGACTTCAGCAAGGCGTTCGATACAGTTGGGAGGAACGGGCTTTGGCAGCTACTGAGGAAGTATGGCTGCCCAGAGAAGTTCACAACAATGATCGAGGCACTACATACTGGAATGATGGCGAATGTTAGTGTTGGAGGAGAAGTCTCGGAATCGTTCAGTGTCACAAATGGGGTCAAGCAAGGTTGTGTACTAGCCCCCACGCTCTTCTCCATCTTCCTATCAGCAATGCTCGACGAGGCTTTCCGAGACAGGGGGGATGGCATCTACATACAGTCCCGACAGAGCGCTGACCTTTTCAACGTCGCACATTTCAGAGCAAAGACCTAGACTACTCGGATACTGATGAGAGAGCTGCTATTCGCAGATGACAATGCACTGGTTGCACACTCTGCTGAAGCGATGCAGAAAATAGTGGATGCTTTCTCCGATGCGTCAAAGAAGTTCGGCCTGAAGATTAACATCAAGAAGACCGAGGTGCTGTACCAATCCAACTCTACAAGAACCCGAGAGGAGGACATCATGGTTGACGGAAACAAGCTGAACTCTGTTCAAGAATTTACCTACTTTAGAAACACTATATCAAGTGATGGATGCATTGACGATGAAATACAGAGGAGTATGGCCAAGGCTAG
>OZ024854.1:18642554-18667554 GCA_964017155.1 Oasisia sp. SBJ-2009
ATGACCACTGATCGTACGAGGTACACAGACTCCAGGTCGACGGCCCACCAGGCGTAGTCGTGGTGTATATTCGTGTGCGTGCAGGACTGACCAACTCGGTAGTCACCGTTGATATTGCCGTCGTTGCCTCTCTCTGGTGCTCCTCCATACAATCCATGGAACAGTGACGACTGTCTTGTCGGGTGGCCCGCTGCTACATTTATGTTATCGTCCCCTATTTTATTTATAAAAAAAAACATAAATGTCATTGTATCCCGTGCATACACATTGTTGGTGTCACTCTTTTCCACAAATTCAACGATTGATCCTTTTTGTCTCGGAATCTTTTATTTTGCAATTGTTTATTATGAACTGTGCAGGTAACAGTTCTAATTTCCCTTGCTTTAGCTTGTGTACAACCACTAAGACAACCTTTAAAGTGTACCATAATGAAACGCCTTTTAACAATGGGAATCTTATCGCAAAGTACATTTGATTCTTTGCCGTATACACTCCCCGAAACTTACACTGTAACAACAGTATGCAATATTACGCGCAATCATTCACCTGTGACACATTACAGTAAAACAATTACTGACGTTACTAACCTTATATACGATATGGGATTGTAACTTGTTCATGGCTACTGACACTTACTTTGGCTTTCAAACACTTCTACTTCACACAGTGTCAGGACGCTTTTCACATCAGCAATTTGTATGACTAGATACCGTCCCACTGCATTCTTCTCACACTGTATAATCAGCCGTGCTTCTGGGTGTGTACCATCCACTGTAGCGCAGGTCGTGTCCGTGGCGATGACAGATGACGCTCCAGTTGACGGCCAAGTGGACATTAGTCCTATCGTCAAATTGTGAAGTCTCTCGGACACAGCTGAAGGTAATTGGATATATATATATATTTAGATAGATATATTGATAGATATATAGATAGATACATAGATAGATAGATAGATAGACAGACAGACAGACAGACAGACAGACAGACATACAGACAGACAGACATACAGACAGACAGATAGACAGACAGACCGACAGACCGACAAACCGACAGACCGACAGACCGACAGACCGACAGACCGACAGACCGACAGACCGACAGACCGACAGACCGACAGACCGACAGATTGGTAGGTAGGTAGGTAGGTAGGTAGGCAGGCTTTATAATGATGACAAAATTGTGATTGGTAAATTGGCGTGTGAGTATGTGTGTACGTGTGTACGTGTGTACGTGTGTACGTGTGTACGTGTGCACGTGTGCACGTGTGCACGTGTGCACGTGTGCACGTGTGCACGTGTGCACGTGTGTACGTGTGTACGTGTGTACGTGTGTACGTGTGTACGTGTGAACGTGTGAACGTGTGTACGTGTGCACGTGTGCACGTGTGCACGTGTGCACGTGTGCACGTGTGCACGTGTGCACGTGTGCACGTGTGCACGTGTGCACGTGTGCACGTGTGCACGTGTGCACGTGTGTACGTGTGTACGTGTGTACGTGTGTACGTGTGTACGTGTGTACGTGTGTACGTGTGTACGTGTGTACGTGTGTACGTGTGTACGTGTGTACGTGTGTACGTGTGTACGTGTGTACGTGTGTACGTGTGTACGTGTGTACGTGTGTACGTGTGTACGTGTGTACGTGTGTACGTGAGCATGTGTGTACGTGTGTACGTGTGTACGTGTGTACGTGTGTACGTGTGTACGTGAGCATGTGTGCATGTGCTTATGTGCGTATGTGCGTATGTGTGTATGTGTGTATGTGTGTATAACGTGAGTATGTGTGTTTACAGTCAAGTATCCACCATATATATCATTGTCTTAATTAAGTGTTATTTATGAAGTGGACACACTTACCGTCTACCCGGTTGTAGATGACCACTGATCGTACGAGGCGCTCGGACCCCAAGTCGACGGCCCACCAGGGGTAGTCGAGGTCTACAGCCGTGTGCGTGCAGGACTGACCACGCTCGAAAACACCGTTGATATTGCCGTCGTTGGCTCTGTCAGGTACACCTCCATGTGACACTGACGACTGTCTTGTCGGGCGGACCGCTGCTACGTTGCCTTCCGTCTTCAATACTGCAAACGTAAGTGGCAATTAAACTGAATAGTTTCCCGAGAATGAAAACAAACAGTCTATGTATAATCATTGAATTTAGTATTAATATTTGCATTAATTGTGTCATGCTTGACGTAGTCATACCAAAAGCTATTTTTGTATGACGAAGCGTCAATTGTTCTAAATGCATGTATGCCTACATATAGTAAGTGTACATCTCTGAAAATATGCAGCTCACATTCTTTTTGATGAAACATATCTATTCGACTGGAAATATATTATACAAATATGTATAAATTCGAACACAATTTCTTGTTGTTAATATACTACAGTTTCCGATGTATGGTATGGTATGCAGATGTTGCAGTGCCCCAGGTACTGCAACAACTCAGGGAGTTTGACGCCCCTGCCATGCAGAGTTGTAAACCACTGCCTTGTGGTACAGGTTCTTGTCAGAACCGAAGGCTAAGGGAGCAAACCCTAACCAGAAAACCTTGTCACTGTGGCAGCATCACGGGCGGTTGATGTATGGATCTCCCAACATCTCTCGACCAGCCTCTGCAGGGACAAATAGTTTGCGCCTGTCTTGACATGTTCTTGCCGGTGTGAGACCTCTATTTGTTTCCCGAGAGAGTGTCGCTAGTAACTTGCAAAACCCAGCGGCACTTCAACACTTTTTTGCTAGCAGCTTCCATGAAATGTACAACTGCATGAAACTTCATACCGGATCGGCCGTCGCCCGGGTTACCAAGGACCGCGCTGCTCGACCTCATCTTCCGTCGACAGTGGAAAATCAGCTAGGAAGAAGAAGACAAAGAAGACAACTACTGACAATTGGACAATGGAACGTCAGGACACTCCTCGACCGAGATGGAGCTAACCGACCAGAAAGACGTACGGCACAAGTAGCAATGGAACTTGCCAAATACAACATCGACATCGCCGCCCTATGTGAAACAAGGTTCTCAGAGTCTGGTAGTCTCGACGACTTGGAATACTCTTTCGTCTGGAGTGGCAAACCCGAAGGAGAAAGAAGGGAGGCAGGAGTGGGCTTTGCTATCAAGAAGGATATCGTCACAAATCTGACAGAAATGCCACGGCCAGTAAGTGACAGAATCATGACGATGAGACTACCTCTGAGCAAGGACAACTTTGCTACAATTATCAGCGTGTACGCTCCAACAATGACAAACCCAGATGAAAACAAAGAGGCCTTCTACAACCAGCTGGCCAGTGTGCTTAGTGGCATCCCTCGTACAGATAAGCTACTGTTGATAGGAGACTTCAATGCGAGGATAGGAAGAGAAAATGACAAGTGGCCCTTGGTCATGGGCAAATATGGGATTGGGAAATGCAACTCCAATGGCGAGCTTCTACTGGCTCTGTGCTCTGAGTTCGAACTGATAGTGACGAACACCACGTTCAAGCAGAAGGATGAACGCAAGAGCACCTGGATGCATCCTCGTTCCAGACATTGGCATATGATCGACTTCATCATCACGAGGTGTCGGGATAAGATGGACATCCACAGTACCCGAGTCATGCGTGGAGCAAACTGCTGGACCGATCACCATCAGATGCTGAGGTCAAAAGTGGCTTTCAGAATACGACAAAAGCACAACGGGCAAGGGACAAGTAAGCCAACCAAGCTGAACATTGCAAAACTAAGTACCACCAGCCATAGGGAGAGTTTTGAGCAGGAGATGGACAGTGCTCTCGCCCAATGGGAGGAAAATTAAAATTCAACACCAGACGAGGAATGGGCTGCTCTGCAGCAGGTCATGTACAACACAGCCAAGACATATCTTGGCAAGCCAGACAGAAAACACCAGGACTGGTTCGACCCCAACGACGAGGAGCTACATACTCTTATGAGCAGAAGAGACCAAGCCCACCAGAGAGTGTTGCAAACCAGGAGCACTAGATCCACCACTGCAGCATACAAAGATGCCTGCAGACTGCTACAAAAACACACCCGTCCACTGAAGTCGGACTGGTGGGAAAGGAAGGCAGTGGAGCTGCAGACAGTAACAACATGAAGGGCTTCTACAATGGGCTGAAGGAAGTGTGGGGATCCAAAAAGAAGGGACCTGTTCAACTGAAATCAACAGATGGAATGGAGACCTTCTCTGACAGCAAGAGAGTTGTGGCAAGATGGAGTAAACACCACGAAGCTCTGGACAACATCCCGCAGCGCATTATCAAGACAAGCCTCGATGAGATTCCAACTATGGATGAGATGGCTAGAGCAATCGCCGGCCTGAAAGATGGCAAAGCACCTGGAGGAGATGGAATTCCTGCAGAAGTATGGAAGCACGGAGGAGTTCAGCAGACTGCACCAACTAATCACCAATGCCTGGGAGGTGGGTTCTGTACCACAAGCATGGAAGGATGCCAGCATTGTAACCATCTACAAGAAATGTGATCGAACAGACTGCGGGAACTACAGAGGAATCTCTCTGCTTTCCATAGCAGGCAAGATCTTCGCGAGGATCCTCCTCAACAGATTATCTACCCACATAACACCAGAGGTAGTTCCGGAGACACAATGTCGCTTCAGAGGTAACCGGAGCACCGTGGATATGATATTTTGCCTCCGACAACTACAAGAAAAGTGCATTGTGCAGGACCGACCACTGTACATGGTATTTGTCGACTTCAGCAAGGCGTTCGATACAGTTGGGAGGAACGGGCTATGGCAGCTACTGAGGAAGTATGGCTGCCCAGAGAAGTTCACAACAATGATCGAGGCACTACATACTGGAATGATGGCGAATGTTAGTGTTGGAGGAGAAGTCTCGGAATCGTTCAGTGTCACAAATGGGGTCAAGCAAGGTTGTGTACTGGCCCCCACGCTCTTCTCCATCTTCCTATCAGCAATGCTCGACGAGGCTTTCCGAGACAGGGGGGATGGCATCTACATACAGTCCCGACAGAGCGCTGACCTTTTCAACGTCGCACACTTCAGAGCAAAGACCTAGACTACTCGGATACTGATGAGAGAGCTGCTATTCGCAGATGACAATGCACTGGTTGCACACTCTGCTGAAGAGATGCAGAAAATAGTGCATGCTTTCTCCGATGCGTCAAAGAAGTTCGGCCTGAAGATTAACATCAAGAAGACCGAGGTGCTGTACCAATCCAACTCTACAAGAACCCGAGAGGAGGACATCATGGTTGACGGAAACAAGCTGAACTCTGTTCAAGAATTTACCTACTTTGGAAACACTATATCAAGTGATGGATGCATTGACGATGAAATACAGAGGAGTATGGCCAAGGTGAGTGCATCTTTCGGCCGACTACGCCAGAGACTCTGGAACAACCACCATGTGTCCATGCGGGTTAAAGGCAGGATATACCGTGCAATCGTGCTGTCCACCCTCCTATACGGAGCAGAGGCCTGGACAGTATACAGACGAGAGGTGAAAAAGCTGCATGCCTTCATGATGCGACATCTGCGTTCGATCATGAGGATAACCTGGATGGTGACAAACAAAGAAATACTAGAACGAACAGGGCTGCCATCTATGGAAGATCTTCTGATCAGAAAGAATCTCCGGTGGACTGGACACCTCAGGAGGATGTCACCAGACAGGCTACCGAAGCAGGTTCTCTACTCTCAACTGTCTTCTGGTCACAGAAAAAGAGGGCGCCCTCGACTCCAGTTCAAAGATACCATCAAGAGAAACCTGAAGATGAGATACATAAAGATCGAGTCATGGACATCACTCTCACAGCAGAGAGACTAATGGAGAGCAACATTCAAGTGATGGAAGCAGTCTTTGTCGCTTCGCGACCGACAGCATGATGATGATGACAGTTTCCGAACACCGTATTAAGTCCACATGGATTTTAAGGAAAATGTCCCTAATTACTTTCTTAGATGGGTGAACGTTAAATATGTATTTTTAATAACATATATATATGTGTGTGTGTGTGTGTGTGTGTATGTGTGTGTGTGTGTGTGTGTGTGTGTGTGTGTGTGTATGTGTGTGTGTGTGTGTGTGTGTGTGTGTGTGTGTGTGTGTGTAGGTGTGTGTGTGTGTGTGTGTGTGTGTGTGTGTGTGTGTGTGTGTGTGTGTGTGTGTGTGTGTGTGTGTGTGCATATATGATAAACACGATCAACAGTTGAAGTCATTGTCAAGGACGACGCTGCAAGCATCGCCAGACATCTGAAACAGAGCTTACAGAAGACTGTTATAACCGGCGGGTTGACAAAACACCGAGAGTTTCGTATTCTGATGGCATCGCCAGATATCTGAAAAAGCACACTGGCGACTGTATCAGGCGGTAGGTCGGTGACATCCCCGGAACAAATGTTTCATCGTCTTTAGTCTTCGCCAGATATCTAAAGAGAAGTTCACATAACGCATTAATCACACACCGATGGTGTTAGAACGTCTCCTGTCAACGCGAAGCGTAAAGTTAAGGGGTCCTGTTGGAGAAGAAAGACGGAAGCAAAGCAAAGAACCCGGTAAACCACCTGGAGAATGAAGAGTCGCCACTACAATCAATAGTCTAGTGAAGCCAAGCCTAGATGCACCATGTTCAATACACCAGTGACGTTGCGATTGTGTCACTTGTTATATGATTACCAGTGTAAATAGTCTTTCGCGTGGTTATTGCTACTTACTCTGCTTGGCAAACACTTCTACCTCACACAATGTGAGGATGCTTTTCACTTCAGCAATTTGTATGACCAGATACCGTCCCACTGCAAACTTCTCACACTGTATGATCAGCCGTGCTTCTGGGTGTGGTCCATCGACTGTAGCGCAGGTTGAATCCATGGCGATGACAGATGACGCTCCAGTTGACGGCCAAGTGGACATTAGTCCTATCGTCAAATTGTGAAGTCTCTCGGAACAACCGGAACAAGCTGAACATATATGGACATATATATATATATATATATATATATATATATATATATATATATATATATATATATTTATGTATATATATATATATATATATATATATATATATATATATATAAACATATATGTATATACACACCTGAAGGTAATTGGATATATATATATATATATATATATATATACATCTATATATTTATATATACATATATATATGTATACATATATATATGTGTGTGTGAATACATATGTATATATATATATACATATTGATATTTAGATACATACATACATAATACCTATTTTTGATGTATGTGTGTGTGTGCGCGTTTGTGTGCGTGCGTGCGTGTGTGTGTCTTGAGGGCTATGTGTCCACCTTGCCATCCTTACAATCAGAACGGGATTTTATTTTAATGACTGCCGTTGTAAATGTCGTCCGTAAGCTTTTGAATACAGTTTGTTCTCGTCGCTAGTTTTCATTTAGTGTTTTTTTCTTAGTACTGGTCGTTAATATTTTTACTTTCATGAGTATTATTTTGTAGATGACTGATATATATCACGTAACTATATTAATGTATGCATGTCTGTGTGTGTGCGTCTTTGAGTGTATTTGTCTATGTATGTATGTATGTATGTGTGCGTGCGTGCGTGCGTGCTTGCGTGCGTGCGTGCGTGCGTGCGTGTGTGTGTATGTGTGTGTGTGTGTGTGTGTGTGTGTGTGTGTGTTTGTGTGTGCGTGTGTGCGTGTTTGTATGTGTTTTCACGGTCAACTGTCAACCATACACAAACTCGTGTACGGATACTACATTGTGCCACTATTGATGTTGCCAAACTATTTTAGCTTGATCTTGTGAAGACTTCGTAGTTTCGTTCATAAAATGGACATAATTACCATCGACTCTGTTGTAGATGACCACTGATCGTACGAGGTACACAGACTCCAGGTCGACGGCCCACCAGGCGTAGTCGTGGTGTATATTCGTGTGCGTGCAGGACTGACCAACTCGGTAGTCACCGTTGATATTGCCGTCGTTGCCTCTCTCTGGTGCTCCTCCATACAATCCATGGAACAGTGACGACTGTCTTGTCGGGTGGCCCGCTGCTACATTTATGTTATCGTCCCCTATTTTATTTATAAAAAAAAACATAAATGTCATTGTATCCCGTGCATACACATTGTTGGTGTCACTCTTTTCCACAAATTCAACGATTGATCCTTTTTTTCTCGGAATCTTTTATTTTGCAATTGTTTATTATGAACTGTGCAGGTAACAGTTCTAATTTCCCTTGCTTTAGCTTGTGTACAACCACTAAAACAACCTTTAAAGTGTACCATAATGAAACGCCTTTTAACAATGGGAATCTTATCGCAAAGTACATTTGATTCTTTGCCGTATACACTCCCCGAAACTTACACTGTAACAACAGTATGCAATATTACGCGCAATCATTCACCTGTGACACATTACAGTAAAACAATTACTGACGTTACTAACCTTATATACGATATGGGATTGTAACTTGTTCATGGCTACTGACACTTACTTTGGCTTTCAAACACTTCTACTTCACACAGTGTCAGGACGCTTTTCACATCAGCAATTTGTATGACTAGATACCGTCCCACTGCATTCTTCTCACACTGTATAATCAGCCGTGCTTCTGGGTGTGTACCATCCACTGTAGCGCAGGTCGTGTCCGTGGCGATGACAGATGACGCTCCAGTTGACGGCCAAGTGGACATTAGTCCTATCGTCAAATTGTGAAGTCTCTCGGACACAGCTGAAGGTAATTGGATATATATATATATTTAGATAGATATATTGATAGATATATAGATAGATACATAGATAGATAGATAGATAGACAGACAGACAGACAGACAGACAGACAGACAGACAGACAGACAGACAGACAGACAGACAGACATACAGACAGACAGACATACAGACAGACAGATAGACAGACAGACCGACAGACCGACAAACCGACAGACCGACAGACCGACAGACCGACAGACCGACAGACCGACAGACCGACAGACCGACAGACATACAGACAGACAGACATACAAACAGACAGACAGACAGACAGACAGACAGACAGACAGACAGACAGACAGATTGGTAGGTAGGTAGGTAGGTAGGTAGGTAGGTAGGCAGGCTTTATAATGATGACAAAATTGTGATTGGTAAATTGGCGTGTGAGTATGTGTGTACGTGTGTACGTGTGTACGTGTGTACGTGTGTACGTGTGTACGTGTGTACGTGTGTACGTGTGCACGTGTGCACGTGTGCACGTGTGCACGTGTGCACGTGTGCACGTGTGTACGTGTGTACGTGTGTACGTGTGTACGTGTGTACGTGTGTACGTGTGTACGTGTGTACGTGTGTACGTGTGTACGTGTGTACGTGTGTACGTGTGAACGTGTGAACGTGTGTACGTGTGTACGTGTGTACGTGTGTACGTGTGTATGTGTGTATGTGTGAATGTGTGTATGTGTGCATGTGTGTATGTGCTTATGTGCGTATGTGTGTATGTGTGTATGTGTGTATAACGTGAGTATGTGTGTTTACAGTCAAGTATCCACCATATATATCATTGTCTTAATTAAGTGTTATTTATGAAGTGGACACATTTACCGTCTACCCGGTTGTAGATGGCCACTGATCGTACGAGGCGCTCGGACCCCAAGTCGACGGCCCACCAGGGGTAGTCGAGGTATACAGCCGTGCGCGTGCAGGACTGACCACGCTCGAAAACACCGTTGATATTGCCGTCGTTGGCTCTGTCAGGTACACCTCCATGTGACACTGACGACTGTCTTGTCGGGCGGACCGCTGCTACGTTGCCTTCCGTCTTCAATACTGCAAACGTAAGTGGCAATTAAACTGAATAGTTTCCCGAGAATGAAAACAAACAGTCTATGTATAATCATTGAATTTAGTATTAATATTTGCATTAATTGTGTCATGCTTGACGTAGTCATACCAAAAGCTATTTTTGTATGACGAAGCGTCAATTGTTCTAAATGCATGTATGCCTACATATAGTATGTGTACATCTCTGAAAATATGCAGCTCACATTCTTTTTGATGAAACATATCTATTCGACTGGAAATATATTATACAAATATGTATAAATTCGAACACAATTTCTTGTTGTTAATATACTACAGTTTCCGATGTATGGTATGGTATGCAGATGTTGCAGTGCCCCAGGTACTGCAACAACTCAGGGAGTTTGACGCCCCTGCCATGCAGAGTTGTAAACCACTGCCTTGTGGTACAGGTTCTTGTCAGAACCGAAGGCTAAGGGAGCAAACCCTAACCAGAAAACCTTGTCACTGTGGCAGCATCAAGGGCAACATCTCTCGACCAGCCTCTGCAGGGACAAATAGTTTGCGCCTGTCTTGACATGTTCTTGCCGGTGTGAGACCTCTATTTGTTTCCCGAGAGAGTGTCGCTAGTAACTTGCAAAACCCAGCGGCACTTCAACACTTTTTTGCTAGCAGCTTCCATGAAATGTACAACTGCATGAAACTTCATACCGGATCGGCCGTCGCCCGGGTTACCAAGGACCGCGCTGCTCGACCTCATCTTCCGTCGACAGTGGAAAATCAGCTAGGAAGAAGAAGACAAAGAAGACAACTACTGACAATTGGACAATGGAACGTCAGGACTCTCCTCGACCGAGATGGAGCTAACCGACCAGAAAGACGTACGGCACAAGTAGCAATGGAACTTGCCAAATACAACATCGACATCGCCGCCCTATGTGAAACAAGGTTCTCAGAGTCTGGTAGTCTCGACGACTTGGAATACTCTTTCGTCTGGAGTGGCAAACCCGAAGGAGAAAGAAGGGAGGCAGGAGTGGGCTTTGCTATCAAGAAGGATATCGTCACAAATCTGACAGAAATGCCACGGCCAGTAAGTGACAGAATCATGACGATGAGACTACCTCTGAGCAAGGACAACTTTGCTACAATTATCAGCGTGTACGCTCCAACAATGACAAACCCAGATGAAAACAAAGAGGCCTTCTACAACCAGCTGGCCAGTGTGCTTAGTGGCATCCCTCGTACAGATAAGCTACTGTTGATAGGAGACTTCAATGCGAGGATAGGAAGAGAAAATGACAAGTGGCCCTTGGTCATGGGCAAATATGGGATTGGGAAATGCAACTCCAATGGCGAGCTTCTACTGGCTCTGTGCTCTGAGTTCGAACTGATAGTGACGAACACCACGTTCAAGCAGAAGGATGAACGCAAGAGCACCTGGATGCATCCTCGTTCCAGACATTGGCATATGATCGACTTCATCATCACGAGGTGTCGGGATAAGATGGACATCCACAGTACCCGAGTCATGCGTGGAGCAAACTGCTGGACCGATCACCATCAGATGCTGAGGTCAAAAGTGGCTTTCAGAATACGACAAAAGCACAACGGGCAAGGGACAAGTAAGCCAACCAAGCTGAACATTGCAAAACTAAGTACCACCAGCCATAGGGAGAGTTTTGAGCAGGAGATGGACAGTGCTCTCGCCCAATGGGAGGAAAATTAAAATTCAACACCAGACGAGGAATGGGCTGCTCTGCAGCAGGTCATGTACAACACAGCCAAGACATATCTTGGCAAGCCAGACAGAAAACACCAGGACTGGTTCGACCCCAACGACGAGGAGCTACATACTCTTATGAGCAGAAGAGACCAAGCCCACCAGAGAGTGTTGCAAACCAGGAGCACTAGATCCACCACTGCAGCATACAAAGATGCCTGCAGACTGCTACAAAAACACACCCGTCCACTGAAGTCGGACTGGTGGGAAAGGAAGGCAGTGGAGCTGCAGACAGTAACAACATGAAGGGCTTCTACAATGGGCTGAAGGAAGTGTGGGGATCCAAAAAGAAGGGACCTGTTCAACTGAAATCAACAGATGGAATGGAGACCTTCTCTGACAGCAAGAGAGTTGTGGCAAGATGGAGTAAACACCACGAAGCTCTGGACAACATCCCGCAGCGCATTATCAAGACAAGCCTCGATGAGATTCCAACTATGGATGAGATGGCTAGAGCAATCGCCGGCCTGAAAGATGGCAAAGCACCTGGAGGAGATGGAATTCCTGCAGAAGTATGGAAGCACGGAGGAGTTCAGCAGACTGCACCAACTAATCACCAATGCCTGGGAGGTGGGTTCTGTACCACAAGCATGGAAGGATGCCAGCATTGTAACCATCTACAAGAAATGTGATCGAACAGACTGCGGGAACTACAGAGGAATCTCTCTGCTTTCCATAGCAGGCAAGATCTTCGCGAGGATCCTCCTCAACAGATTATCTACCCACATAACACCAGAGGTAGTTCCGGAGACACAATGTCGCTTCAGAGGTAACCGGAGCACCGTGGATATGATATTTTGCCTCCGACAACTACAAGAAAAGTGCATTGTGCAGGACCGACCACTGTACATGGTATTTGTCGACTTCAGCAAGGCGTTCGATACAGTTGGGAGGAACGGGCTATGGCAGCTACTGAGGAAGTATGGCTGCCCAGAGAAGTTCACAACAATGATCGAGGCACTACATACTGGAATGATGGCGAATGTTAGTGTTGGAGGAGAAGTCTCGGAATCGTTCAGTGTCACAAATGGGGTCAAGCAAGGTTGTGTACTGGCCCCCACGCTCTTCTCCATCTTCCTATCAGCAATGCTCGACGAGGCTTTCCGAGACAGGGGGGATGGCATCTACATACAGTCCCGACAGAGCGCTGACCTTTTCAACGTCGCACACTTCAGAGCAAAGACCTAGACTACTCGGATACTGATGAGAGAGCTGCTATTCGCAGATGACAATGCACTGGTTGCACACTCTGCTGAAGAGATGCAGAAAATAGTGCATGCTTTCTCCGATGCGTCAAAGAAGTTCGGCCTGAAGATTAACATCAAGAAGACCGAGGTGCTGTACCAATCCAACTCTACAAGAACCCGAGAGGAGGACATCATGGTTGACGGAAACAAGCTGAACTCTGTTCAAGAATTTACCTACTTTGGAAACACTATATCAAGTGATGGATGCATTGACGATGAAATACAGAGGAGTATGGCCAAGGTGAGTGCATCTTTCGGCCGACTACGCCAGAGACTCTGGAACAACCACCATGTGTCCATGCGGGTTAAAGGCAGGATATACCGTGCAATCGTGCTGTCCACCCTCCTATACGGAGCAGAGGCCTGGACAGTATACAGACGAGAGGTGAAAAAGCTGCATGCCTTCATGATGCGACATCTGCGTTCGATCATGAGGATAACCTGGATGGTGACAAACAAAGAAATACTAGAACGAACAGGGCTGCCATCTATGGAAGATCTTCTGATCAGAAAGAATCTCCGGTGGACTGGACACCTCAGGAGGATGTCACCAGACAGGCTACCGAAGCAGGTTCTCTACTCTCAACTGTCTTCTGGTCACAGAAAAAGAGGGCGCCCTCGACTCCAGTTCAAAGATACCATCAAGAGAAACCTGAAGATGAGATACATAAAGATCGAGTCATGGACATCACTCTCACAGCAGAGAGACTAATGGAGAGCAACATTCAAGTGATGGAAGCAGTCTTTGTCGCTTCGCGACCGACAGCATGATGATGATGACAGTTTCCGAACACCGTATTAAGTCCACATGGATTTTAAGGAAAATGTCCCTAATTACTTTCTTAGATGGGTGAACGTTAAATATGTATTTTTAATAACATATATATATGTGTGTGTGTGTGTGTATGTGTGTGTGTGTGTGTGTGTGTGTGTGTGTGTGTATGTGTGTGTGTGTGTGTGTGTGTGTGTGTGTGTGTGTGTGTGTGTGTGTGTGTAGGTGTGTGTGTGTGTGTGTGTGTGTGTGTGTGTGTGTGTGTGTGTGTGTGTGTGTGTGTGTGTGTGTGTGTGTGTGTGTGTGTGCATATATGATAAACACGATCAACAGTTGAAGTCATTGTCAAGGACGACGCTGCAAGCATCGCCAGACATCTGAAACAGAGCTTACAGAAGACTGTTATAACCGGCGGGTTGACAAAACACCGAGAGTTTCGTATTCTGATGGCATCGCCAGATATCTGAAAAAGCACACTGGCGACTGTATCAGGCGGTAGGTCGGTGACATCCCCGGAACAAATGTTTCATCGTCTTTAGTCTTCGCCAGATATCTAAAGAGAAGTTCACATAACGCATTAGTCACACACCGATGGTGTTAGAACGTCTCCTGTCAACGCGAAGCGTAAAGTTAAGGGGTCCTGTTGGAGAAGAAAGACGGAAGCAAAGCAAAGAACCCGGTAAACCACCTGGAGAATGAAGAGTCGCCACTACAATCAATAGTCTAGTGAAGCCAAGCCTAGATGCACCATGTTCAATACACCAGTGACGTTGCGATTGTGTCACTTGTTATATGATTACCAGTGTAAATAGTCTTTCGCGTGGTTATTGCTACTTACTCTGCTTGGCAAACACTTCTACCTCACACAATGTGAGGATGCTTTTCACTTCAGCAATTTGTATGACCAGATACCGTCCCACTGCAAACTTCTCACACTGTATGATCAGCCGTGCTTCTGGGTGTGGTCCATCGACTGTAGCGCAGGTTGAATCCATGGCGATGACAGATGACGCTCCAGTTGACGGCCAAGTGGACATTAGTCCTATCGTCAAATTGTGAAGTCTCTCGGAACAACCGGAACAAGCTGAACATATATGGACATATATATATATATATATATATATATATATATATATATATATATATATATATATATATATATATATATTTATGTATATATATATATATATATATATATATATATATATATATATATATATATAAACATATATGTATATACACACCTGAAGGTAATTGGATATATATATATATATATATATATATATATATACATCTATATATTTATATATACATATATATGTATACATATATATATGTGTGTGTGAATACATATGTATATATATATATACATATTGATATTTAGATACATACATACATAATACCTATTTTTGATGTATGTGTGTGTGTGCGCGTTTGTGTGCGTGCGTGCGTGTGTGTGTCTTGAGGGCTATGTGTCCACCTTGCCATCCTTACAATCAGAACGGGATTTTATTTTAATGACTGCCGTTGTAAATGTCGTCCGTAAGCTTTTGAATACAGTTTGTTCTCGTCGCTAGTTTTCATTTAGTGTTTTTTTCTTAGTACTGGTCGTTAATATTTTTACTTTCATGAGTATTATTTTGTAGATGACTGATATATATCACGTAACTATATTAATGTATGCATGTCTGTGTGTGTGCGTCTTTGAGTGTATTTGTCTATGTATGTATGTATGTATGTGTGCGTGCGTGCGTGCGTGCTTGCGTGCGTGCGTGCGTGCGTGTGTGTGTGTGTGTGTGTGTGTGTGTGTGTGTGTGTGTGTGTGTGTGTGTGTGTGTGTGTGTTTGTGTGTGCGTGTGTGCGTGTTTGTATGTGTTTTCACGGTCAACTGTCAACCATACACAAACTCGTGTACGGATACTACATTGTGCCACTATTGATGTTGCCAAACTATTTTAGCTTGATCTTGTGAAGACTTCGTAGTTTCGTTCATAAAATGGACATAATTACCATCGACTCTGTTGTAGATGACCACTGATCGTACGAGGTACACAGACTCCAGGTCGACGGCCCACCAGGCGTAGTCGTGGTGTATATTCGTGTGCGTGCAGGACTGACCAACTCGGTAGTCACCGTTGATATTGCCGTCGTTGCCTCTCTCTGGTGCTCCTCCATACAATCCATGGAACAGTGACGACTGTCTTGTCGGGCGGCCCGCTGCTGCATTTATGTTATCGTCCCCTATTTTATTTATAAAAAAAAAACATCAATGTCATTGTATCCCGTGCATACACATTGTTGGTGTCACTCTTTTCCACAAATTCAACGATTGATCCTTTTTTTCTCGGAATCTTTTATTTTGCAATTGTTTATTATGAACTGTGCAGGTAACAGTTCTAATTTCCCTTGCTTTAGCTTGTGTACAACCACTAAAACAACCTTTAAAGTGTACCATAATGAAACGCCTTTTAACAATGGGAATCTTATCGCAAAGTACATTTGATTCTTTGCCGTATACACTCCCCGAAACTTACACTGTAACAACAGTATGCAATATTACGCGCAATCATTCACCTGTGACACATTACAGTAAAACAATTACTGACGTTACTAACCTTATATACGATATGGGATTGTAACTTGTTCATGGCTACTGACACTTACTTTGGCTTTCAAACACTTCTACTTCACACAGTGTCAGGACGCTTTTCACATCAGCAATTTGTATGACTAGATACCGTCCCACTGCATTCTTCTCACACTGTATAATCAGCCGTGCTTCTGGGTGTGTACCATCCACTGTAGCGCAGGTCGTGTCCGTGGCGATGACAGATGACGCTCCAGTTGACGGCCAAGTGGACATTAGTCCTATCGTCAAATTGTGAAGTCTCTCGGACACAGCTGAAGGTAATTGGATATATATATATATTTAGATAGATATATTGATAGATATATAGATAGATACATAGATAGATAGATAGATAGACAGACAGACAGACAGACAGACAGACAGACAGACAGACAGACAGACATACAGACAGACAGACATACAGACAGACAGATAGACAGACAGACCGACAGACCGACAAACCGACAGACCGACAGACCGACAGACCGACAGACCGACAGACCGACAGACCGACAGACATACAGACAGACAGACATACAAACAGACAGACAGACAGACAGACAGACAGACAGACAGACAGACAGATTGGTAGGTAGGTAGGTAGGTAGGTAGGTAGGTAGGCAGGCTTTATAATGATGACAAAATTGTGATTGGTAAATTGGCGTGTGAGTATGTGTGTACGTGTGTACGTGTGTACGTGTGTACGTGTGTACGTGTGTACGTGTGCACGTGTGCACGTGTGCACGTGTGCACGTGTGCACGTGTGCACGTGTGTACGTGTGTACGTGTGTACGTGTGTACGTGTGTACGTGTGTACGTGTGTACGTGTGTACGTGTGTACGTGTGTACGTGTGTACGTGTGTACGTGTGTACGTGTGAACGTGTGAACGTGTGTACGTGTGTACGTGTGTACGTGTGTACGTGTGTATGTGTGTATGTGTGAATGTGTGTATGTGTGCATGTGTGTATGTGCTTATGTGCGTATGTGTGTATGTGTGTATGTGTGTATAACGTGAGTATGTGTGTTTACAGTCAAGTATCCACCATATATATCATTGTCTTAATTAAGTGTTATTTATGAAGTGGACACATTTACCGTCTACCCGGTTGTAGATGGCCACTGATCGTACGAGGCGCTCGGACCCCAAGTCGACGGCCCACCAGGGGTAGTCGAGGTATACAGCCGTGCGCGTGCAGGACTGACCACGCTCGAAAACACCGTTGATATTGCCGTCGTTGGCTCTGTCAGGTACACCTCCATGTGACACTGACGACTGTCTTGTCGGGCGGACCGCTGCTACGTTGCCTTCCGTCTTCAATACTGCAAACGTAAGTGGCAATTAAACTGAATAGTTTCCCGAGAATGAAAACAAACAGTCTATGTATAATCATTGAATTTAGTATTAATATTTGCATTAATTGTGTCATGCTTGACGTAGTCATACCAAAAGCTATTTTTGTATGACGAAGCGTCAATTGTTCTAAATGCATGTATGCCTACATATAGTATGTGTACATCTCTGAAAATATGCAGCTCACATTCTTTTTGATGAAACATATCTATTCGACTGGAAATATATTATACAAATATGTATAAATTCGAACACAATTTCTTGTTGTTAATATACTACAGTTTCCGATGTATGGTATGGTATGCAGATGTTGCAGTGCCCCAGGTACTGCAACAACTCAGGGAGTTTGACGCCCCTGCCATGCAGAGTTGTAAACCACTGCCTTGTGGTACAGGTTCTTGTCAGAACCGAAGGCTAAGGGAGCAAACCCTAACCAGAAAACCTTGTCACTGTGGCAGCATCAAGGGCAACATCTCTCGACCAGCCTCTGCAGGGACAAATAGTTTGCGCCTGTCTTGACATGTTCTTGCCGGTGTGAGACCTCTATTTGTTTCCCGAGAGAGTGTCGCTAGTAACTTGCAAAACCCAGCGGCACTTCAACACTTTTTTGCTAGCAGCTTCCATGAAATGTACAACTGCATGAAACTTCATACCGGATCGGCCGTCGCCCGGGTTACCAAGGACCGCGCTGCTCGACCTCATCTTCCGTCGACAGTGGAAAATCAGCTAGGAAGAAGAAGACAAAGAAGACAACTACTGACAATTGGACAATGGAACGTCAGGACTCTCCTCGACCGAGATGGAGCTAACCGACCAGAAAGACGTACGGCACAAGTAGCAATGGAACTTGCCAAATACAACATCGACATCGCCGCCCTATGTGAAACAAGGTTCTCAGAGTCTGGTAGTCTCGACGACTTGGAATACTCTTTCTTCTGGAGTGGCAAACCCGAAGGAGAAAGAAGGGAGTCAGGAGTGGGCTTTGCTATCAAGAAGGATATCGTCACAAATCTGACAGAAATGCCACGGCCAGTAAGTGACAGAATCATGACGATGAGACTACCTCTGAGCAAGGACAACTTTGCTACAATTATCAGCGTGTACGCTCCAACAATGACAAACCCAGATGAAAACAAAGAGGCCTTCTACAACCAGCTGGCCAGTGTGCTTAGTGGCATCCCTCGTACAGATAAGCTACTGTTGATAGGAGACTTCAATGCGAGGATAGGAAGAGAAAATGACAAGTGGCCCTTGGTCATGGGCAAATATGGGATTGGGAAATGTAACTCCAATGGCGAGCTTCTACTGGCTCTGTGCTCTGAGTTCGAACTGATAGTGACGAACACCACGTTCAAGCAGAAGGATGAACGCAAGAGCACCTGGATGCATCCTCGTTCCAGACATTGGCATATGATCGACTTCATCATCACGAGGTGTCGGGATAAGATGGACATCCACAGTACCCGAGTCATGCGTGGAGCAAACTGCTGGACCGATCACCATCAGATGCTGAGGTCAAAAGTGGCTTTCAGAATACGACAAAAGCACAACGGGCAAGGGACAAGTAAGCCAACCAAGCTGAACATTGCAAAACTAAGTACCACCAGCCATAGGGAGAGTTTTGAGCAGGAGATGGACAGTGCTCTCGCCCAATGGGAGGAAAATTAAAATTCAACACCAGACGAGGAATGGGCTGCTCTGCAGCAGGTCGTGTACAACACAGCCAAGACATATCTTGGCAAGCCAGACAGAAAACACCAGGACTGGTTCGACCCCAACGACGAGGAGCTACATACTCTTATGAGCAGAAGAGACCAAGCCCACCAGAGAGTGTTGCAAACCAGGAGCACTAGATCCACCACTGCAGCATACAAAGATGCCTGCAGACTGCTACAAAAACACACCCGTCCACTGAAGTCGGACTGGTGGGAAAGGAAGGCAGTGGAGCTGCAGACAGTAACAACATGAAGGGCTTCTACAATGGGCTGAAGGAAGTGTGGGGATCCAAAAAGAAGGGACCTGTTCAACTGAAATCAACAGATGGAATGGAGACCTTCTCTGACAGCAAGAGAGTTGTGGCAAGATGGAGTAAACACCACGAAGCTCTGGACAACATCCCGCAGCGCATTATCAAGACAAGCCTCGATGAGATTCCAACTATGGATGAGATGGCTAGAGCAATCGCCGGCCTGAAAGATGGCAAAGCACCTGGAGGAGATGGAATTCCTGCAGAAGTATGGAAGCACGGAGGAGTTCAGCAGACTGCACCAACAAATCACCAATGCCTGGGAGGTGGGTTCTGTACCACAAGCATGGAAGGATGCCAGCATTGTAACCATCTACAAGAAATGTGATCGAACAGACTGCGGGAACTACAGAGGAATCTCTCTGCTTTCCATAGCAGGCAAGATCTTCGCGAGGATCCTCCTCAACAGACTATCTACCCACATAACACCAGAGGTAGTTCCGGAGACACAATGTGGCTTCAGAGGTAACCGGAGCACCGTGGATATGATATTTTGCCTCCGACAACTACAAGAAAAGTGCATTGTGCAGGACCGACCACTGTACATGGTATTTGTCGACTTCAGCAAGGCGTTCGATACAGTTGGGAGGAACGGGCTATGGCAGCTACTGAGGAAGTATGGCTGCCCAGAGAAGTTCACAACAATGATCGAGGCACTACATACTGGAATGATGGCGAATGTTAGTGTTGGAGGAGAAGTCTCGGAATCGTTCAGTGTCACAAATGGGGTCAAGCAAGGTTGTGTACTGGCCCCCACGCTCTTCTCCATCTTCCTATCAGCAATGCTCGACGAGGCTTTCCGAGACAGGGGGGATGGCATCTACATACAGTCCCGACAGAGCGCTGACCTTTTCAACGTCGCACATTTCAGAGCAAAGACCTAGACTACTCGGATACTGATGAGAGAGCTGCTATTCGCAGATGACAATGCACTGGTTGCACACTCTGCTGAAGCGATGCAGAAAATAGTGGATGCTTTCTCCGATGCGTCAAAGAAGTTCGGCCTGAAGATTAACATCAAGAAGACCGAGGGGCTGTACCAATCCAACTCTACAAGAACCCGAGAGGAGGACATCATGGTTGACGGAAACAAGCTGAACTCTGTTCAAGAATTTACCTACTTTGGAAACACTATATCAAGTGATGGATGCATTGACGATGAAATACAGAGGAGTATGGCCAAGGCTAGTGCATCTTTCGGCCGACTACGCCAGAGACTCTGGAACAACCACCATGTGTCCATGCGGGTTAAAGGCAAGATATACCGTGCAATCGTGCTGTCCACCCTCCTATACGGAGCTGAGGCCTGGACAGTATACAGACGAGAGGTGAAAAAGCTGCATGCCTTCATGATGCGACATCTGCGTTCGATCATGAGGATAACCTGGATGGTGACAAACAAAGAAATACTAGAACGAACAGGGCTGCCATCTATGGAAGATCTTCTGATCAGAAAGAATCTCCGGTGGACTGGACACCTCAGGAGGATGTCACCAGACAGGCTACCGAAGCAGGTTCTCTACTCTCAACTGTCTTCTGGTCACAGAAAAAGAGGGCGCCCTCGACTCCGGTTCAAAGATACCATCAAGAGAAACCTGAAGATGAGATACATAAAGATCGAGTCATGGACATCACTCTCACAGCAGAGAGACAAATGGAGAGCAACATTCAAGTGATGGAAGCAGTCTTTGTCGCTTCGCGACCGACAGCATGATGATGATGACATTTTCCGAACACCGTATTAAGTCCACATGGATTTTAAGGAAAATGTCCCTAATTACTTTCTTAGATGGGTAAACGTTAAATATGTATTTTTAATAACATATATATGTGTGTGTGTGTGCGTGCGTGTGTGTGTGTGTGTGTGTGTGTGTGTGTGTGTGTGTGTGTGTGTGTGTGTGTGTGTGTGTGTGTGTGTGTGTGTGTGTGTGTGTGTGTGTGTGTGTGTGTGTGTGTGTGTGCATATATGATAAACACGATCAACAGTTGAAGTCATTGTCAAGGACGACGCTGCAAGCATCGCCAGACATCTGAAACAGAGCTTACAGAAGACTGTTATAACCGGCGGGTTGACAAAACACCGAGAGTTTCGTATTCTGATGGCATCGCCAGATATCTGAAAAAGCACACTGGCGACTGTATCAGGCGGTAGGTCGGTGACATCCCCGGAACAAGTGTTTCATCGTCTTTAGTCTTCGCCAGATATCTAAAGAGAAGTTCACATAACGCATTAATCACACACCGATGGTGTTAGAACGTCTCCTGTCAACGCGAAGCGTAAAGTTAAGGGGTCCTGTTGGAGAAGAAAGACGGAAGCAAAGCAAAGAACCCGGTAAACCATCTGGAGAATGAAGAGTCGCCACTACAATCAATAGTCTAGTGAAGCCAAGCCTAGATGCACCATGTTCAATACACCAGCGACGTTGCGATTGTGTCACTTGTTATATGGTTACCAGTGTAAATAGTCTTTCGCGTGGTTATTGCTACTTACTCTGCTTGGCAAACACTTCTACCTCACACAATGTGAGGATGCTTTTCACTTCAGCAATTTGTATGACCAGATACCGTCCCACTGCAAACTTCTCACACTGTATGATCAGCCGTGCTTCTGGGTGTGGTCCATCGACTGTAGCGCAGGTTGAATCCATGGCGATGACAGATGACGCTCCAGTTGACGGCCAAGTGGACATTAGTCCTATCGTCAAATTGTGAAGTCTCTCGGAACAACCGGAACAAGCTGAACATATATGGACATATATATATATATATATATATATATATATATATATATATATATATATATATTTATATATATATATATATATATATATATATATATATATATATATATATATATATAAACATATATGTATATACACACCTGGAGGTAATTGGATATATATATATATATATATACATCTATATATTTATATATACATATATATGTATACATATATATGTGTGTGTGAATACATATGTATATATATATATATATATATTGATATTTATATACATACATACATAATACCTATTTTTGATGTATGTGTGTGTGCGCGTTTGTGTGCGTGCGTGCGTGCGTGTGTGTGTCTTGAGGGCTATGTGTCCACCTTGCCATCCTTACAATCAGAACGGGATATTATTTTAATGACTGCCGTTGTAAATGTCGTCCGTAAGCTTTTGAATACAGTTTGTTCTCGTCGCTAGTTTTCATTTAGTGTTTTTTTCTTAGTACTGGTCGTTAATATTTTTACTTTCATGAGTATTATTTTGTAGATGACTGATATATATCACGTAACTATATTAATGTATGCATGTCTGTGTGTGTGCGTCTTTGAGTGTATTTGTCTATGTATGTATGTATGTGTGCGTGCGTGCTTGCGTGCGTGCGTGCGTGCGTGTGTGTGTATGTGTGTGTGTGTGTGTGTGTGTGTGTGTGTTTGTTTGTGTGTGCGTGTGTGCGTGTTTGTATGTGTTTTCACGGTCAACTGTCAACCATACACAAACTCGTGTACGGATACTACATTGTGCCACTATTGATGTTGCCAAACTATTTTAGCTTGATCTTGTGAAGACTTCGTAGTTTCGTTCATAAAATGGACATAATTACCATCGACTCTGTTGTAGATGACCACTGATCGTACGAGGTACACAGACTCCAGGTCGACGGCCCACCAGGCGTAGTCGTGGTGTATATTCGTGTGCGTGCAGGACTGACCAACTCGGTAGTCACCGTTGATATTGCCGTCGTTGCCTCTCTCTGGTGCTCCTCCATACAATCCATGGAACAGTGACGACTGTCTTGTCGGGCGGCCCGCTGCTGCATTTATGTTATCGTCCCCTATTTTATTTATAAAAAAAAAAAACATAAATGTCATTGTATCCCGTGCATACACATTGTTGGTGTCACTCTTTTCCACAAATTCAACGATTGATCCTTTTTTTCTCGGAATCTTTTATTTTGCAATTGTTTATTATGAACTGTGCAGGTAACAGTTCTAATTTCCCTTGCTTTAGCTTGTGTACAACCACTAAAACAACCTTTAAAGTGTACCATAATGAAACGCCTTTTAACAATGGGAATCTTATCGCAAAGTACATTTGATTCTTTGCCGTATACACTCCCCAAAACTTACACTGTAACAACAGTATGTAATATTACGCGCAATCATTCACCTGTGACACATTACAGTAAAACAATTACTGAAGTTACTAACCTTATATACGATATGGGATTGTAACTTGTTCATGGCTACTGACACTTACTTTGGCTTTCAAACACTTCTACTTCACACAGTGTCAGGACGCTTTTCACATCAGCAATTTGTATGACTAGATACCGTCCCACTGCATTCTTCTCACACTGTATAATCAGCCGTGCTTCTGGGTGTGTACCATCCACTGTAGCGCAGGTCGTGTCCGTAGCGATGACAGATGACGCTCCAGTTGACGGCCAAGTGGACATTAGTCCTATCGTCAAATTGTGAAGTCTCTCGGACACAGCTGAAGGTAATTGGATATATATATATATATATATATATATATATATATATATATATATATATAGATATATAGATAGATAGATAGATAGACAGACAGACAGACAGACAGACAGACATACAGACAGACAGACATACAGACAGACAGATAGACAGACAGACCGACAGACCGACAGACCGACAGACCGACAGACCGACAGACCGACAGACCGACAGACCGACAGACCGACAGACCGACAGACCGACAGACCGACAGACCGACAGACCGACAGACCGACATACCGACAGACCGACAGACCGACAGACCGACAGACATACAGACAGACAGACATACAAACAGACAGACAGACAGACAGACAGACAGACAGACAGACAGACAGACAGATTGGTAGGTAGGTAGGTAGGTAGGTAGGTAGGCAGGCTTTATAATGATGACAAAATTGTGATTGGTAAATTGGCGTGTGAGTATGTGTGTACGTGTGTGCGTGTGTGCGTGTGTGCGTGTGTGCGTGTGTGCGTGTGTGCGTGTGTGCGTGTGTGCGTGTGTGCGTGTGTGCGTGTGTGCGTGTGTGCGTGTGTGCGTGTGTACGTGTGTACGTGTGTACGTGTGTACGTGTGTACGTGTGTACGTGTGTACGTGTGTACGTGTGTACCTGTGTACGTGTGTACGTGTGTACGTGTGTACGTGTGTACGTGTGTACGTGTGTACGTGTGTACGTGTGTACGTGTGTACGTGTGTACGTGTGTACGTGTGAACGTGTGAACGTGTGAACGTGTGTACGTGTGTACGTGTGCACGTGTGCACGTGTGCACGTGTGCACGTGCGCACGTGCGCACGTGCGGATGTGCGGATGTGCGGATGTGCGTACCTGCGTACGTGCGTACGTGCGTACGTGCGTACGTGCGTACGTGCGTACGTG
>OZ024854.1:18670054-18677554 GCA_964017155.1 Oasisia sp. SBJ-2009
TTGTGGCAATTACTACTCTCAGTGCTGCCTGCTATCCCCCCTGATTCGTAGCCACCGTTTATGACATCAAAGAGAACCTGGGGAGCGGGAAGACCAGTGGCAACGCAGGGTGATGGAATTCCGCCCTTTACCTCCCAACCCATCTGAAGTCCACCGTTGGAGGTCCTTGCTGATTAGCTGCCTTCCATAGCATCATTTGAAAATGTGTTATGCGATCATGCAGATGTAGGTTCGCTTCTGTGGGTGGTAACGCCATGATGCGCATAGGCTTTCCCGTCTTCCATGAGTAAATCCTGTAACGTGCCTCACTTATCGTGGTTCCTAGTGGCTGAATATAAAAGGCTGCGACGAACATTTGACCTGTTTCCATAACGTCTGAACTTGTGGCATTATCTTCACACAGCACCTGTTAAAACCCAAGAAAATCACCTGCCTGAAGAGTATTCAGTGCACTGATTTTACCCTTATTATATGGGGAAGGACACAGTATCGCATCCACTAAGAACATACAAACCCATTAGCGGCAAACACTTAGGATCCGGCTCGGTACAGGTTGCATTGATGTCCACAACCTGACCATTCCAGCGCTCCATCTGCATACTACAGTGTAATTGCATTTTCGAAACCCAGTATACTAACATCACAAAGACATCAGTATCATCACTGAGGATTCTGATTGCATCCATACCAAATGATGCAGCTTGTAGCATGTTTGCTATCATTGTGACATCAGCCTCATCGTATGTGAATGCACCATCACCTTGAATGCATCATCATCTCGACTCTCCATTATTACATTAGGACCGAGGTTAAATAAGATACCACCGTGAGAGTTCCCGCTTGTTGTGCTTGTTCTTGAGAATGGCATTCCGATTGGGTAGTGGACTGTGGGCGGTCAGATTATAATATGTGAATAAATAGATTTGTTCCCCTTCCTAACCAGCCATATTCATTGTTGAGCGATGGAGGTATGACGCATGAGATTTTCCAAAAAGTAGTTTTTGTTAGTAATGGCGATGGTTAATTTGCATATTAGCAATATATATTTACATACTACAACTTTCTAATGGTGCCTATCGTAATCATTCGCCATGAAAATATAAGCATAGACGTAATTGTTTGTTACATTATCATTTTGTTTACATTATCATGCATACATTCAGATATTTTGAAGAAGAAAAAACTAGTTTTTTAATAATGGCGGTAGCTAATTTGCATATTAGCAATATATATTTACATGGTACAACTATCAAATGGTGCCTATCGTAATCATTCACCATGAAAACATTAGCATAGACATAGTTTTGGTGACATTATCATGCATACTCTCGACAGTGTTGAATAAAACAGATTTTTCCATAATGGCAGCACTAATTTGCATATAAAAATGTCCTCAAAGTTGTCGGAGTGAAAACCCAACTGGATTTCATCAGTAACCTCATGTGATAAAAATTCCACCAAAAACCTTATACTATTGAAAATTCATAGGTTCACCGTCATAAGCATAGGAGAGGCAAATGGACTAGTTTAGAATGTCTGAGCTGCACCGCCATCCAAATTCGGCGACTTGAATCTGTACAGGGTATATTAATTAAACAACGTCTTGGATTAAGTAAACTATCTCAAAACACAACATTACTTAAAGCATTAAAAATTGAAAAAGTCGAAAATATTGTAAATAGAAATGTGTTATCCTTGTATAGTAAAATATTTAAAGTTGAACATCCAGCAAGTCGACAGATGCATCACTTATTGTCTCGTTTTATATTTTATGGTGAAACGGTACCTGGAACCCAGCTGGATAGGGTGGTATCTATGGGCGAGTCACCAACTAAACGACCTTTAATTCTCAACATGTACCCGAAACTAGTGTAACAAACAATGATGGTTTTGTTGACTCGATTAGATACATTTTATTTACGAATAAGTTTACCAAGCCATATTATCATGAACATATTTTAGTTCATCTGTTAACCACTGCATTCTAATATATTATGCGTCTCTTTATTTTACATGATATACACAATATATACAGAGTTTTATATATCACACTGTATGTATTGTTGCTATTTAATTTATTTTATCAGGTTTTTATTCTTCCCCGTTTGTCTTTTATATGTGATTGTACGTATGAATATGTATGTAATGTTTCTTCTCCGGCAACGCAGGTTGAATAAATTAATAATAATAATAAATTAATAATTAGTACGCAGGGAGCTATGACATTTACATGATTAGAGGGTGCCTTCATCACTGTCCCAGCCACACTAACAACAGTTTAGGCGTCTCCTTCACTAGCTAAAGCCCCTTGAAAAAACAATATAATAATCTTGTGATGTGTCTACGTACAATACTCGCATTTTGGTTATGACATTGGAAGCACAGAAACGGGTGTGGATCTGGAGATGCAAGTTATCAAACATCTTTGCATATGGCTTAGAACTTGCACCCGCCAAAACCCCGTAAGAGGTACTCTGCCACTTGCGCGAGCACCGTTTCGGTAGCTCTGCTCTGTCGTCAAACTCAGCCAGATAGACAATGGGATTGCATTGCATCGCTGCGTGCTTGGTGCCAATTCTGCTGGTGAAGTCGATTCCAGTGAGTACGTGAGCCTTCTCCAGAACAAGGCCTCGATGCTCGACCTCTCGCGATTTAGGGGAAGGAGATCTCCCTTCTCATTTGTCCCAAACTCGACCTAGAAGTTGTTCATATTATCACGGACTAGCGTATGGGTGAAGTGCAGTTGTCGGATGACTGTGTCTGTATCATTTGACATAACGTTTAAACGTTGGCCGCCATGTTGCCAGATGGCATGATACACGATCATTTCATCTGCATCTTTCAATCAAACACATGGCTGGTCAGGAGGTGGTCTTGCGAGAAGACATACCAGAGAGTTATTCCACGTTCCCGGGAGATCTCAATATCCAGCTCGGCATATCCTAGGAGTTTAAGTATGGTGGTGTAGGATGCTCTATTAGGTTTGATGTGAATTACCAACAGTATCACACCTCGACAGGTTACACCTGTGTATTGTTACTGCAAGCTTATTTGTCTTAAGAACCAGCTCTCTCGTCTGTATCTTCTCTCCATTCTCGAAAACATCCATGCTTTCATCATTGATTAAATGTTCGGTAGCAAGGTTATGCAATCTGGCTCCAGAGGCTTTGATAATGAAGGGATTTGCTACAGATCACACAAAGTCAAGAAATCTGGAGATACATTGGCTTCAAAAATAACATCCTTGATGCTCCTGAGTTCCTGGTATATAATGGTCTTATGATGCTCCACCATCCGCTCATTTGTGAGCTTACGGCAGTTATTCTGTATGAGCAGGAACTCATGGAAGATCAACTCCACCACAACTGCGATCATTCGTGTCTTGCCTACGATGCCTACCTGGCTCTTTGATGCTCGCTGCATGGACTGCCCCAACTTCATATCTAACTCGACATAGTTGAAGCTGTCCCTCCGGTCTTGCACTACACATATAGGGTTATGAGTCTTCCGCCTCTAACAACTGAGTTTTCCTATCATAGTACGAGCCCTAGCAATTGACTCCCTCGAACTCTTGAAAAGATTATCGTTGCATACATGTAATGGCCACCACCATTTCTCCCAATCTGAGATGGTGATGTACTTAAATAGATTGAATATGTTAAAGATGTCTATGCTGAATACAGCCATATAAGACTTGGCTTAATATTGAATCGGGAAGGTGTTGTACTTGATAAGCAATGGCTGTATGAGTGAAAAGATCTTTGAGGTGGCAACGTTGTTTAGCCCCACACGAATAACACACAAATTAAATAAGGATACCTTTTTATCAAATAATGCTGTATTCTAAAAACTATTCCAAATTAAACTTATATTAACACAAAATAAATAGGAATACAAATTTGTAGTTGTTTATAAACAAATTACGGCAGGATTATCCAGTGTCCTTGAGGTGGCAGTAGTGTATAGATTAGGCGGATAAACATTTAAAAGTCGGGACACTCACCAGACTGTCTTCTCAGCGTAGTTCCGCAGCCGACCGATAGTCGGTTAAGCGAGACTAGTAAATTAACTGCGCAGCGTGGCAGGCTTCGTGAAGGGATGAGCGACCTTTTAACCTTGACATAGCGCTTACAACCTTTAAAAGTTTATATAATTTCATCCATTTGACTTTATCTCAGCAGAACTATAATGATAGCAACTGAGAGATGACCTCTAGCTCATGTATATACCAGTTATATCCCGCTTCGTGACCAAATATGATTTTAAAATGTTGATTTTAACATATTATTGACTTGACATTTGACCTATATAGTCAACGCGAAAGGTCATGAAATTATATTTGTTTGATTGGGCATCCTAATAACCACCGAGAGGGACATCACATCCAGTGTCTAGCTCATTTCGATCGAAAGTTACGGCTGATTGTTTTTTTTTTGTCGACGATCGTCATGGATGAGCGGCCATGTTGGATTTTTCATCTAATATGACATCAAAACTTAAAATAGATAGGTCAGGCGTGTCCGGAATGTCAGTTTCAGGCGGACACGATACACGTTTGAGTATCTATATCCAAAGTTATGAACGAATACCTGCTCAGTGGCGGCCATTTTGGGTTTCACGCTGCAGTGACTTTATGCCACGAATTTTTCTAAAAGCACTTCCTGAATTGTAAAAAGACATGGTATGTACAATATAAATGAAAAGAAAAACTGCGTTTACTTCAACATTGTACGGGCCTATATGGCAGAGCCTGGACTATTGATAGTAATTTCAAATCATGTTTCTATCGTATACATGATTTCCTTCGAATCCAGCGTCATTTGCCTTTATCTTCTGCTAAAACAATACAACATCAGTTGTTCTGATTAACAGTCGACTGAAATATTGTAATTCCCTTTTTACTAACATTGCCAGAAAAGAACTTCTCTAAACTCCAGCGTGTACAGAATTGTTGAGCATGCTTGGTACTTACGCATCCCGTTTCTCACCATCCCTACCACTACCTGAGCAGCTTCCAATTGTATACCAAATTAAATTTAAATTGGCTACTATTATATATCGTACTCTTTCTACCCAACAACGCACATATTTAGGAAATCTGCTACATTTCATTGGCATCTCTTTGGCATTTCCAAAACAACTTTTTGTTCCTAAAACTATGCTGATTATTGACAAACGTGATTTCTCTTTGGCTGCGCCAACAATCGCCAACTCCCTATTGCGATTAAATCTTCTGAAGCGATATACACCTTTCGTACGAAATGGAAAACATATTTTCCCACATAACATTCCGGCGGTTCCATGCTGCAATCACGACTTATATAGCTGTCCCCGTGTAAAAATAGCTAAACGATTTTTTTCTAAGCTTGTCTATTTTAAAGGAGTTAGGCGCTATTGAAGTTTTAGAATTATTACTATTTAAAAATACAATTTACATTTTACCGGTAGTTTGTCATACGTCCACATACGAAAGTGTGCGTTGTTTGCGATTGCATTCAACAAAAATGACACAGCAGAATTACGTAAATGTATTATAAAGTGTGACCCACCTAGTGCGTTGAAATGTGCAATCAGCAACAACAGCAACGCCAGACGACACAGCGGTGACAGTTGCTTCTTCGCCATCACGTCGCCCTGAACACAATCAGCTGATACAAGCAACGTCGTGAGTGTGTGTGCGTGTGCGTGCGTGTGTGAGTGTACGTGTGCGTGTGCGTGTGCGTGTGCGTGTGCGTGTGCGTGTGCGTGTGCGTGTGCGTGTGCGTGTGCGTGTGCGTATGTGCACGTGTGTGTGCGTGTTTTGTTGTGTGTGTGTGTGTGTGTGTGTATGTGTGTATCTGTGTTTGTGTGTATGTCTGTGTCCGTGTGTGTCCGTGTGTGTCCGTGTGTGTCCGTGTGTGTCCGTGTGTGTGTCCGTGTGTGTGTGTGTGTCTGTGTGCCTGCGTGCGTGCGTGCGTGCGTGCGTGCGTGCGTCCGTCCGTCCGTGCGTGCGTGCGTGCGTGTGTGTGTTTATGTGGGGGGACGGGGTGTTTGAGTGGGTGTGTCATTTGTGTTTGGGTGGGTGGATTTGTCACAAGACTGTCTGTCTTCTATGCTTAGTTACGCAGCCGACTGACCGACAATCGGTTAACCGAAACTACTGGTGTGCCTGCCAGCAAAGTTCACAGATCTGAAATGGTTTGAATTTCCATTCACAGATCGAGTTAACAGTGAAGATCAGTGTTTCACGTTCACCACCTTTGCCCCGCTGTTCAACTTGCCTGATTGTACCATTATTCTCAGACCGGCAAGTTTTCTGAAAATGATTCATTCTCGATCGTAAGCGTCATTTCCCCCCTTATGTTCAGCGCTACATTCGCGCCAGCAAGGCCGCTGGCTAAAAGATATAAAATAATTATTTAGAAATGGTCGTACCATCGATTCCATGACATCGTAGGCTTGCCTGTTGGAGCGAAAAACGCTTGTGGGCACTTTTAAACTTGCCTGTGTCATCCTCATGGATGTTACATTGATAACCGGGGAATCTGCGATGGCCGATAAGGGCTACCGCGTGTTGGTGTGGCTAAAGGGCACAGACACTGACCTCTATATGTATTTATATATTATACAGAACACAGTTGGTTTTCCCACTGGCGGCCATGTTAACGTTTTGTCAGATTATAAGAAAACTGTATCTGAGAAAAATTAAATGTCTACACAGTCACTGCCGCCATGTCACTGATATCCTGACCAAATGTCGTCAAATTCATATATATCACGCTCTTTTGAAATAAATGCATGTGCACTGCCCGTCAATACTGACCAAATTTAGCACGTTTTTCTGCATCAGCAGGCTATGTAAGAAAAAAATAAAATTTTAATAATTTTTATTTTTTTTAAACACCCTGAATACTATTATCCGCGTTATCTAACCAATGCTGCCACCTCACGGATACTGGATGATAATACTGTCGCAATTTTTTATTTTACAAATAAGTGCAAATTAGTATTTATATTTGTTTTGTGTTTATATAAGTTTAATTTTGAATAGTTTTTTTATAATAATTATAATAATGTATTCTTATTTAATTCGTATGCTATCCGTGTGGAGGTAAACTATGCTGCCACCTCACGGATACTGGTTAACCTGCCGTAATTCTTATTTTATAAACAACTGTAAATTTTATATTTTTACATATTTTGTGTTAATGTAAGTTCATTGTTGAATACTTTTCATAGGATATCATTATCTTGTAAAAGAATACCGTTATTATAAATTTATATTTCATAGTTAGCCGGAGAGCGAATCAACGTCTCTACCCTAATTTGTGGTAAGGCCCGCCCTGGCGGTTATACCTGCACAGCATTAGTTTCCCAGGCAGAGTTCAGGGGCTTAAAGTGCTGCCACCTCACGGAGCCTAGGTAACGGAGGCTAATGTGTGATGTGCTATGCGCGATGCGTTGCGCAATGCGATGGTATACATTACATTACATTATAGAAGAAACAATATGAGCACGCGC
>OZ024854.1:18680054-18722554 GCA_964017155.1 Oasisia sp. SBJ-2009
AGAGGAAGAACAAACACGACAGAAACGGAAACAATGGTCAACCTCACTTCTGACGACCTGGATGCCAAGAGGAAAATAACAACATGTATTTTGACCTTAGTCTAGTAACCAGGAAACTATTATTTTCTATCATCATGTTAATGTTATTAAAAACCATTAGTCATCACTCACATTAAGAATGATGACATTTTGGTTTCCTTGTCACATCTTTAAACAACTGGATGCTGATCGGCTACGACAGAAGTGGATGATTCCACCTCGTTGGGTAACTTACTCCCATTTGAAGTATGACAACATTTATTTGCTAAATGATAAGACTGGGAAGAAAAGACTTACACAGGCATCCATGCACCCTTTGTACTTCGTCACTCTATGAATCAGGCAACCATTTATTGATCCTTAGTTTCCCATTCTCTTATTTTTCGGCGACGAGACGTAGTATTAGCCCCAATAATTCTGGGAAGTAAAGCGAATTGTGCAGTGTAATATTTTGGCGATGATAGTTGGATATAAAATTACAACAATATTTGTTTAGGTCGAGTTTGAATTATTTTAGGTGCCTTGGACGGGAAAATGTGAACATAGCCGCGACAATACTTCAACAGCACCCCTCCCCTACATGCGATATCATTATCATCATCATCATCCATGAGAGCGTGACATCATGAAATGTGCTGAAACTTCGGTTCCAGCCCACATAGTAATATATGTTAAGTTTTGCATTGGCTATTTGGGAAAATAATAATATACTAATACGTTAACGGAAACGTCAGCAAAGGTTGCATACAGGAGCCTGTGTGACTCGGAGTGAGAGTGGACATGTGATAATATTTGATTCAAGGCTAATACGTTTCGACTAGAATAAAGTTACAATATTAGTTGTATTTATTTTATACACAACATCGAGTTTGCTTTTAAATGCACTTATGTACGTACTATTATTGTTGCATAGGAGGGTGTCTCATCATATCGATATCAAAAAGCGCAGCTTAGTTACACATTACCATATTTAATAATTCAACTACAATTATTGTGATACTGTCAAAGTAATCGCAAAATCACAGATTTAAAAACATACGTACGTTTGTCGCATATATAAATAAAGAGTATACTTGTAGTAAACTGGTAGGCGCAACATTATATATTGACGACGGGCACCTACATACATGGTGCCTGCCACTAATAGTAACGAAGTTTAGTCAAAAAGTTAAAATAGGCATACAAGTACCCGTTTGAAGAATAATTGGCTTAAAAACACATGTGTGTGTACTTATAAACGCACAAGTAGAATTAGTTGTGCGCTGTTTGAGTGAAATCGGTCGGCTATGACATTGCTAATTTACCACCGCTGCGTTGTTATCATAGATAGCCGCCAGGGGTGCTGCTGTGTGATGGCCTATTTCCATCTATTCAAAGACGCTGCAACAATTGCGTCAATTGATGATCAAACAGGAAACCACTTGTAAAGTGTGCCACCTCATGTGCTTATCTGGTTACATCCACGAGGACACACACGCGTAGCCATATTTCTATAACGTTTGCCTTTTATATACATGATTATAGTCATAAAATAATCACAAAAATACAGGCGCTAATACTAAAAGGAAATGTAACTGATATGTAAATGCATTACGCTACCACAGGATTTATTGACATGCAAGCCATGTCTGGGGTTTCAGTCGATCAGAAATCGTTATCGTCATGACAACGTTGGATTATCATGATTTATTTGCGATCATAGCAATTGTTATCTGACATGAAAACAGCACTTATATGTGCTAAATGATTTTGTCATTCGTCGAAATACAGCTTTAAGCAACTCACTACTAATGGTCAGTAGTGACGGGCAAACCGCCGTAGTTGTACCTCGTATGTAACAATGGCGAAAAGATACGTAGCGAACACGACGGACGCCTGAGAATAAACTTGTGAGTGGCTAAAACGGGTTTATGAAAAGGGTGGTGAGCTACCGGCAATACCACTCTCCGTGAATGTTTGAGGAACGTAACTTGAAAAATGATCGTGTCTACAATACATAGGTTTCATTCACATTATAGAGCCACTACAACAGGGTTGCAATAAGATATGACTATGTCTACAATTCTCTGTCTATGAAAACAGCATCGATAGATGGAAGAACACTTACTTTGCGCTTCCGTGTTCGACAACAGCCGTGTTATTCACTAGATGATGCAGGTGTTATCGTTCGTAGTCAGTTCGTAGTCTGTAGCGCATGTGTCGGTGAATTAAAGTATCGTGTCTTATATACAGACTCGAAGGCTAGAAAATGAGCGAAATCTGCTAGCACGTCATCTAATTAGTCCCGGTGATTCGCCAGTCGGTGTAGCAGTCAGAGTAGGCCCCGCCTGGAAGACGTCAATCAGAAATTATTGGATGGCAAACATAAAACACGTCATAATGTATCCGGTGTCAAACAATACTGGCGTAGCGAGTCTGGCATAGCAAATATGCGCTAGGTTACTGAAAAAACAGCTATGACAATATCATAAATGTTTCCTTTTTTCTTGATGTCATTATTCTAAAGTATTGTGTGTGTGTCTTTTCAATCGAGGCGCGCATTCAGTGTTCTTGCTGCATTCTTACTGCGACTGCTAGGTCCCAGTCTAATTGTGTCGTGGCATCGTGCGGTGATATTTGGTTAATTGTACAGTGCAAATAATAAGATGATAGCTATTTGCAAATCCCACAGTTTTACCAACAATACAAATTGTGTTTACTATTCTGAATAGTATATATTTTCACGTAACATAACATATAAGACAATGATCCTAACTAACCTGTTTGTTACAACTCTAGGAACACTAAAGGAGCGTTCGTTTCTAGCCCGATATTCAATCCTGATGACAGATCAAAGCAAATGGCTTCAAATGCTATTGTATGACATACTTGTTCAATCGAACGCCATTTCAACTTTTCTGGGAAGAATTTCGGCATTTGTGCAATTATTGCATGAAGCCTATTTGTAGACAAATGTCCACCAATGACGGTGGCAGCTGAGCTCTATGTGATCCCGGCTACTGGGTGCACAATTCCCCGTGTTTCTGTAATCAAGTTGAGCTATAAAATTGTTACATGTATGCTTTCGTTTATAGATTATTGTAGCTACGCTTGGTTTACTTTGCTTGATACGTAATGCGTACATATTGTGCTTGTTTATGCAACTGGTCATGCGTTTGTAACTCTGCCCCTGTATCACACTTGTAGGTATTATAAGCTTCATATGCTGCGCACCGCCCAGTTAGATACGTCATATTACCGCGGTTTTTCTTAGGGAGTGTGCCTTTTGAGGAAACAATATACGGCTATTTACCACAATGTTATCTGACACCATTGTTGTGTGTGCTCCGATACAGGAAAGTCATTCATTGTGGTGATCTTCCAGTTAAGGTGTGTGTCTGTGTGTTTGTGTGTTTGTGTGTTTGTGTGTTTGTGTGTTTGTGTGTTTGTGTGTTTGTGTGTTTGTGTCTGTGTCTGTGTTTGTCTGTGTGCGTGTGCGTGTGCTTCCGTCTGCGTCTGCGTCTGCGTCTGCGTCTGCGTCTGCGTCTGCGTCTGCGTCTGCGTCTGCGTCTGCGTCTGCGTCTGCGTCTGCGTCTGCGTCTGCGTCTGCGTCTGCGTCTGCGTCTGCGTCTGCGTCTGCGTCTGCGTCTGCGTCTGCGTCTGCGTATGCGTATGCGTCTGCGTCTGCGTCTGCGTCTGCGTCTGCGTCTGCGTCTGTGTTTGTGTATGTTTGTGTGTTAGTGTACGTTTTTGTGTTTGTGCATGTTTGTGTTTGTGTGTGTTTGTGTGTGTTTGTGTATGTTTGTGTATGTTTGTGTGTGTGTGTGTGTGTGTGTGTGTGTGTGTGTGTGTGTGTATGTGTGTGTTTGTGTGTGTTTATGTATGTGTGTCTGTGTGTCTGTGTGTCTGTGTGTCTGTGTGTATGTGTGTCCGTGTGTACGTGTGTGTTTGTGTTTGTGTTTGTGTTTGTGTTTGCGTGCTTGTGCGTGTGCGTGTGCGTGTGCGTGTGCGTGTGCGTGTGCGTGTGCGTGTGCGTGTGCGTGTGCGTGTGCGTGTGCGTGTGCGTGTGCGTGTGCGTGTGCGTGTGCGTGTGCGTGTGCGTGTGCGTGTGCGTGTGCGTGTGCCGAAAGGGCTTCATAAACTTTTCGGCGCATTGACAATGCCATCAGTTGCAATATTACGAGTCCATCAACCACAAAGCTTAGTGCAACCGAAACTGGCCGAAAGAATAATACTACAACTTTTTTCGAACAATACTCACAGGAGCTTGCTATGAGACAACAACAGTACAACAGTAACTAACTTACCTGTTGGAACAACGACTTGCACAGTTCTCACGGTACCTCGCAATTATAGCAGTTACTTGAAAACTCGACGTTAACAATGCAGCTGCTTTGCAAATGCAATGATGCGAAATAACTGCTGCTGCATGTACAACCGCTCAGACCTCATAAGATATGAGTTCGCTAAGTGCATAAGTAGGGTACTATGTAAATGTAACTGAAGTTTTTGTCACCATATTTCACTGACAACATAATTTGCTGTAGCGAAGCTCATTTTACCTGCTTCGACAATACGCACTGCGGCAGACGAGTGATGATGAATGTGGTGACGATTCGAACGTTGAAGGCTATCTCCAGGTTACCATTTATATGGCGAATCAGCAAACCAGTAGAATCGGCATTATAGAAAGGAACCAACGATGTGGATATGCACAAATGTCTTATTATCGTCAACCAGCACATTCAAAATACACCCATAAAATGCAGCCCAAGAAATCGAGTTCGGTCTTATTTATTCTCCTGTATGTTATCATTCCATGAATTGTAGTCCTTCTTACTTCGCGTGATGCTATTCAGCCTCCAGTCTGACGCAGCATAGCCTTTTTGGTGGTAAGTTTTGGCAGTGACGTCAGCAATTGTCCCTTGGACGGTGGTGGGAGGGTAATTCAGCAAGGGTTCATACATCATGAGCAATAATGAACATTACTGAAGATGATTCATTCATAATGCTGCTTTGCAACGGAGATAAGTATTTTCACAGGACGCAAATCTTGAGATAATGTTCTTTTGAATTATATTTGCGAAATAATATATTTTGAAAAAATATGCTATTGAATCGCTAAAGGTCAATTCCAGTAAAAAGAAACCCGGGCGACGTTTTCCCAACGATGCTTCACTTTATCATCGGTTGGTTTGAAGATATATACCTTGAAATGTTGTGAAATATACACTGAAGAACAATATCGACTATATACTGTATATATTGTTACATACGTTCGCGAAGATAGCACATACCAATCATCAGTCGATGTGGTGTACGAGAAGGATATACTCATTATTGTGTATACTTTATTTAATTTGGTGACATGCATTCACACAATAATACTTTGCCAGATTGGTTCACTTGATTACGTTAACATTACAAACTTATCCATAAGTAATCCTCTATGTTACTCGTTAGGTCCTTTGAGGAAAAAATCTAGTATCGAAATGAAAAAGACGTCCATAATATTTTCTGAACTTCTCACACTGAACGACATGAAAGAAACGACATATAATGTAACGTGTATTATATTACTGATTATTCAATCTCATTGCTTGTATAGCTTACAACAGTTGTCGCATGCGCTATTGTCTTGTCTTGCCTTCAGATATGATCTAGTATCGTGTTCTGACAAATTGGTTAGTTACACGTTATATGAATTTATTTTTGAACCATTGTGTCTACCTTTGCTCAAGTCATACACTCATTGCCTGATCTTATATTACGTACATAGGGAGGTGTGTGATTACTTGCATGCATGCCTACATGCATACATGCGTTTATGCATACAAGTATACACGCATACTTGCATGCATGCATCTATGCATGCATACAAGTATACACGCATACTTGCATGCATGCATCTATGCATGTATTTATACATGCATACGTACGTACGTACGTACGTACGTACGTACGTACGTACATACATACATACATACATACATACATACATACATACATACATACATACATACATACATACATACATACATACATACATACATACATACATACAAACATACATACATACATACATACATACATACATACATACATAAATACATAGATACATACATGCATACATACATACATACTTGTATGCATACATGCATACATATATAACGCGTACATGCCCACATGGGTACACACGTAGGCACGAACGTAGTATATACAACCACATGTACACAAGACCGCACGTACGCACAAATATATGAACTCATGAACATACGCACACACATACACGCATGCACAAACACACATGCACATATCCACACATCCACACATCCACACATTCAAACATCCAAACATCCACACGTCCACACATCCACAAATCCACACATCCACACATCCACACATCCACACATCCACACATCCACACATCCACACATCCACACATCCACACATCCACACATCCACACATCCACACATCCACACATCCACACATCCACACATCCACACATCCACACATCCACACATCCACACATCCACACATCCACACATCCACACATCCACACATCCACACATCCACACATCCACACATCCACACATCCACACATCCACACATCCACACATCCACACATCCATACCTGGACACATACACATGCAGACATGCACAAGTACACACATTCACATATATACACAATCACACAAAAGTGAACTGATCATCGAAAAAAATAAAGGTGTCAAATAAAGACTGTCATCTTTGTCAAGGTATTAATTCTAAACACAGCGGTATGTCAGTGTCGAAATCCAAGCGTCATAGACGTCGACCAACAAATTAATTACAAATTAGGACATGGCTCATTTGGGCGAAACCGATCTATCCATTTCAACGTTGAGCAGGAAACTTAAAGTGTTACATGATCGCCAGGCGAACTAACAGCATCATCGGTATTAGAAACATTAACTAGCATTTTTCAACTAGGTCTAGTGTATTAATAATTTAACCGATTAGCACTCAAGTCGGGTATTGACGGTCACCTCGAATCTCCTCAGATCGACCATAGCCGGCTAGCGAATACATCACAGCGTTTGAATTCGGTTTACGTGGTTGCATCTAGTGACTAAGAGATGCAATAAATGCGACACCTATCTAGACATACAACTTTAAATTGTGAATATTTTGCATACTTCCATTCTCAAAAATATTTACCGCGTTTTGTAAATGTAACAGTTATAAGTTTTGTTTTACAAATGTCCTCCAGCCAGGAGTTGGCCACGTGTACAGTGTAATAATGTGTAATCTATTATACAAAAAGTGATACCAGTGTGTAGATAATTTAATGTTCTTTTAAATAAACCCAACTTGTAGCAGTAGAAATGCAAGCATAAAAAACGTTACACCGCAACAAAGTAGTTATTTTACAAACAGTTTGAAAATGTCATAGTGTCAACCAAGAAATGATCAACATATTTTAAAGTTTTGACACCACTGTGTAGGTACCTTTATTATCTACAATATCCATTCAACATGCTATTGCGAGAAAGGAATAATAACGGCGCTAGAGCAAAGACAATAGCGCAAGCAATAGTTTTAAACATCTAGGTCAAACATTTGAGGACCCACAAGCTTCACGTTAAAATCGTCTGCGTGTTAATTGGTTAAATATACATGGAAAACGCCCAACATATTGTATTATATTCCAATTAGGAAAGCTATTAAACTTATGTTTTTTATTCATTTTGCGAGTGCATGCGAACAAAGTGATAACAGCCGACCCAGAAAAATATTGACACGAGTATCTAGCACGCAAAGCTGCTGATTCCAGCAACCGGTGTACAACGAACGTAAAAGGTTCCTCCATTGAATACGTCCTGTCTGTCTATGACACACAGCCGATGGAAACACCTGATAAGACATCAGCGTACGCCATATGCGAACCGCGACCAATAAAATGTGACACGCACACTGGCCCGGAAGTCGGCCGGCCCCGGACAAAAATTTAAGAACGTTGTGTGATGATAGAATCTGACATACCTACAGCCAGAAACATGGCGCCAAAGAAACACCAGTGCATATCATATGGTGAGAGCATTCCAGAGAAGAATGTGGCACTTGAATCTGACATTTAGACGGCGAGGAGTATGACGACAAATAACACATATATGCACGTGCGTGGCAGAGAGCATCCCAAAGAAACATGTTACACTGACATCCGGCAAAACGGCCAACATTCCTGGCACCAGGGAAACATTAGCACACCACGCCGCCGGCAAGGTGGCAACGTATGCAGCAACGACATCGATGGCTTGATGCAGAAGCTGATCGCTTGCGTCGAGGCGCTCTTCGACAGCAATGGAGACAGCCTCTACCAAGGTATGCAATAGACCGGGCCCGATCGGCACCCCGTGACCTGAGACTCGCGCAGTAGCTTTGGTAGGGGTCGTTGACGGCCGTGCCGTCGCCGATCTCCTTTACGTCCGGGTGGAATAGAGCGAATTCACACTATGACAATCGAAACAGGGCGTTTTCCACCGTCTTCTGGAATATAACGGCCAAAATACTAGGCAATATGTGGAACATCAGTGAATTACGCCGGCAAATAACGCACCGCTTGAAAAGACGACACTACACTGACAAATGGCTTGTAACGGCCAATATACTTGCTATATACTAGTATATTACGCTGGCAAATCACACACAGCTGAAACAGAAGACGCCTCACTGACATCTGACATGTAACGGCCAATTTACTTGGCGCCAGGTAGTCTTGCTTAACCTACTGTCGGTCGGTTGCGGAACTACGCCACGAAGACAGTCTGGTGATATTGCCGGCCTTTGAATATTATACGTGTGGGGCTAAACCATGCTGCTATTTCACGGATACTGTTTAATCCTGACGTGATTCCAATTTTATAAACAACTGAACATTTGTATTTGTATCTATTTTTATGTTAGTATAAGTTTAATTTGTAATAGTTTTTATAATACCGCATTAACTGTTAAAACAGTGTCGTTATTGTATTTGTTATTTAAAAATCGCCCTGAGAACCAATCAGGGTCACTACCCAGGCAGAGTTGGGAGGTTTAAAAGTTCTGCCACCTCATAGAGCCTGGGTAACCGAGGCTAGGCAACAGGTAGAACATCTGTGTAATACGCCGTCAAAGAACGCACAGCTAAACCCGACGACACCTCACTGACAACTGGCATGTAACGGCCTACATCTACTTGGCGCCAGGTAGAACATCAGCGAATTAGGCCGGCAAAACACACACAGCTGAAACAGACGACACGTCACTGGCATCTGGCATGTAACGGCCAATACACTTGACGCCAGGCAGTCTCCCTTAACCGACCGTCAGTCGGCTGCAGAGCTTCGCCGAAAGGACAATCTGGTGACTTTGCCGGCCTGTGATTGATATCCGTGTGTGGCTAAACAATGCTGCAATTTCACGGATATTGTTCCGTCCTGCTGTAATTCCTATGTTATAAACAACTGTATTTTTGTATTTATATTTATTTATGTGTTAGTATAAGTATAATTTTGAATAGTCTGTATAATACAACATAATCTGCTAAAAAAAACGGTATCGTTACTTTATTTGCTATAACAAATTCAGCCTGCGAACCTAACGGCGTAGCTACCATAATCTGGAGTAAGGCCGCGCTCTCTGTGACAATTGCAACCCATTAAATCCCCAGGCACACTGGAGGGCCTTAAAGGTTCTGCCACCCCACGGAGCCATGGTAACCGAGGCTAGACACCGAGTAGGACATCTGTGTATTACGCTGGAAAATAACGCACACCTGAAACAAATGATACCTCACTGACATCAGGCATGTAATGGCCAATACACTTTGCACCAGGTAGAACATATATGTATTACGCCGGCAAAACACGCACTGCTGAAACAGATGAAACCTCATTGACATCTGGCATGTAACGGCCAATATACTTGGCGCCAGGTAGAACATTATGTGTATGACGCCGGCAACTAACGCACAGCTGAAACAGACGACACCCCACTGACATATGGCATGTAACGGCCAATAAACTTGGCGCCAGATAGTGTGTTACGCCCGTAAATCACGAACAGCTGAAACAGACAACACCGATTGCCAGCATGCGACCGGCACTAGACAAAAACAGCGTAGCATGCGTGGTCATAAGCATCACAACTGAAATATACGCCGGTGTACGTCGCGCGTATACAGTAAATCCAACTGCATACAAATGAAACAGTGCAAACTAGACACCCGACTAATCCAGGTGTGTAAACAATAGCGAAGTGAACATGGCATTGAAAAGCATAAGACAGAGGGCCCAAAAGGCACCCTCTAAACGCAGTGGGAGAAACGCCGTGGCAGAGAAACGGCCGTTGTTCAGCAGTGTAACTGAACGCCGCTTGGAGACACGCAAGATGACATGTAAGGAAGCTAGGTAAAAAGGGTGTGTGTATACACGGACATATCCAAGCGTTAAAACGTTAGCACGTAAAACATGTATACATATATACACATACACACATGCACATACACACATATACAGAGACACATACATACATACATACATACATACATACATACATACATACATACACATAAGAATAGTACACACATGTAGACCCCGAGTCGATACATAGCAGAAGACCTGCAACACAGCGTGGGACCACCGCGCACATTACTCGGGCGGCCCGCACGACCCAGCCTGTTGCTGTTGACTTTACCACCCTCTGCTAAGTTCCAAGTTGTAACTAAGCCGTCGTCGAATGGGTCAGACAGTCTAAGCCAACTATATGGACGGCTGGATAGCGTCAAACTCTGGAATAACGTAACCAGCCTGACGATCAAAATGTGCGATCGTGCCCAGCACATGACTAAACATTGTGTACACACTACAGCAAAAGAATGTTAGAATATCTTAAAGAGTGAAATTGACTGCATTGTCGAAAAATTTGTCCCCTTGAAAAAACAGGGGAAACGGTCAAAAAAGAAACACTTATCAAAAGAAGCCATTAGAAAAATCAAATACAAGCAAATGATGTGGAAGTCATATAGACATAATGGAAGTGAAGAAGACTATGCCATTTATAAAGAAGCACTTAACCAAGCTACAGCTGAAATTAGAAATTCAAAGAGAAGCTATGAACAAAAATTAGCTTTTAATATAAAACATGACAGCAAGAGTTTTTATGCGTATGTTCGAAGTAAACAGAAAGTTCAGGATAAGGTCGGACCTCTAGAAGATAGTGATGGAAACATAATAACATAGGGATTCTTAATGGCAGAAAACCTAAATGAATACTTTAGTTCGGTATTTACCAGGGAAGATATTAGTGCATTACCAGTACCAGAGACTAAATTCGAAGGGAGAGAGTCAGACTATTTAGGACAACTAATTGTAACACCAAAAATGGTAGCTAAGAAAATAAGGGACATGAAGGATAATAAGTCACCTGGAGTGGATGGGATTCCTCCCAAATTACTACTGGAAATTGTAGAACAAACTAGCACACCACTTGCAACAGTGTTCAATTTGGCATTAGAGGAAGGAGTAGTTCCGTTAGAATGGAAAGAAGCAAACATCATACCATTATTTTAAAAAGGATCAAGAAACAAGTCAGAGAACTATAGACCAGTGAGTTTAACATCGGTGATTTGTAAACTATTAGAAAGACTAATTAAAGAGCACTTGGTTGATTTTCTTGTTAAAAATAACTTGATTAACCCATCTCAACATGGGTTTCTAAAAGCGAGGTCATGCTTAACAAATATCTTATGTTTTTTGGAAGATGTCACAAAGTGGGTAGATGAGGGATCACCAGTAGATATAATATACTTAGATTTTAAAAAAGCTTTCGACAAAGTGCCACATCAAAGATTACTACTTAAACTGAAGGCCCATGGCAATGTTATGATTAACTGGATAGAAAAATGGCTTATTGATAGAAGATAGAAGAGTACCGCAGGGATCAGTATTGGGACCTATTTTGTTCTTAATATATATCAATGATTTGGATGATGATATAACAAGCAAGGTGTTGAAGTTTGCGGATGATACAAAAGTGTTCAGAAAAATAAAAAGTGATACAGATATACAGCAATTACAAGATGATCTAAATAAGTTGACCGAATGGTCTGAGAAGTGGCAAATGCTGTTTAATTATGGGAAGTGTAAGTGCCTCCACACAGGACATGGGAATGAAGATGCACAATATACAATGGGTGATACTGTACTAAATACTACCATAAAGGAAAAAGACTTAGGGTTAACTATTAGTGCTGATATGAAAGTATCGGAACAGTGTGCAATTGCAGCAGCGAAGGGAAACCAAATTCTTGGATTAATTAGGCGAAATATAGTGTACAAGGAAAAAGAACTAATAACACCACTGTACAAAACAATAGTTAGGCCTCATTTAGAATATTGCATACAGGCATGGAGGCCATATCGCAAGAAGGATATTGATATACTAGAAAGAGTACAAAGAAGAGCAACCAAAATGATACAAAAACTCAGGAATATTAGTTATGAAATGCGTCTAAAAGAATGTGGATTAACAACACTAGAAACCAGGAGACTGCGAGGAGATCAGATAAAAGTTTTTAAAATATTGAATGGGTATGAAAATATTGACAGAAATATTTTTTTCTCAGTCAAGGAAGAGAGAAGGACTAGAGGACATGGAGTTACATTAGCAAAGAAGCAATGTAGATTAGATATTAGAAATTTTTCATTTTCACAAAGAACAGTAAATGAATGGAACAGATTATCGGCTGATTGTGTAAGTGCTAGTAGTGTTAATATGTTCAAAAATAAAATTGACATGTACCTAAGAAGGGCGGGGTACATTTAGATAGATAGGTTGGACTCTCGATAAGCCAAAGAGCTTCCATGTCCACCTGCCATCTTGAGTTGATTCTCTAGGTGGCAACCTTGTTAAATCTCTTGTTAAATCTTGTTAAACACAAACCTTCAAAAGGACGTGAATATATGCTAGCGTCACCTACATTACATCTTACCGGCACTGTGGCAACAAGCAATCAATCTTGTACCGATGCAACCTTAGCCAAAGTGAGTCGCAAGAAGATAGACACCGATCGCAACAAACAACGACAGCGGTGTCAAATCACGCGAACATGATTATATGGCGTGCATAACATATCACTACAGCTGGAATGTGTCGCAAGAAGAAACAAACTTACGTAACGTGGAGGGAATTTCGCTCTGTGATCCAATTGACAGCACGCATCTCTGATCCAGCAAGAAATATATGCTATGATCGCAGAGTTAAAACACCGTGCTGTATAGTCAATGAAGACAGCGGTGCTCAATTTCGTTATAACCAACAGAGGTACCAATAAACCATGTTGCAATGTCAACGAATACAGCGGAACTGCCAGTTCGAGGTCACCGGCCAGATGGCTGCGGCCTTCTGGTGCATGGTTCAGCGACGGCAACCGGTGACCTTAGGTGGCCTTTATTCGTTTCGTATGCCTAGCTTCATTAAGGGCTGCCCTCAATTTTTTTTTATTGCATCCCCCTGGACACAATACAGTTATTTGCCATGTGTCACCTTAGCAGCCGTAGCCTTAGACATGGAAATGCTTGACACTATTTTCGAAATATTATTTGTAAGAAATGATGAGGCTTTGAATAGACCATCTTTATTTAAACAATAGATGAAATGTTAAGTAACTGTGGTGACTTAGTACACTTGTTTGAATACGTAGAGTTTGAAGCAAATCGTTTCATCCAGCTGATATCATTAGTAATTACTATTATGTTCACCGTATTCTCCCCGACAGGTTTTGCCATACCCGTGTTTACGATAAAGTAATCCATCCAAACATACAATTACTTTCATCAAAGTATGATGTTATTAAAAATGCTACTCTAACAGGTATTTCATGCAAATATTTAAATTGATTATATATTATTGTGTGAAACCTTTTTATATTACAACAATGCGCACTTTTTAAGTTACCCAACAGGATTGTAATTTTAAGAAGAGTACATTTAAATCGAAATGTGGTGTCGCCATGTATGTACGTGACAATATTAAGTGTAATCATCGTGAAGACATTGGCATTTTTTGTAGAGGGGGAACTTCAATTGTTGGTTAAATACACCGATTACATAAATCATACGTCTCATTATCTACCCAAAGGTTTGAAACAACACTAAACAAGATTCAACGTACCGCATCAAGTTATAATTGGCCCTGATCAAAATGTCGAGTTTCCTCAAATGGACTCATATAAACCTTTTTCTGACACTTTTTCTTCACTTACACTTAGCTAATAAACCATTCCAACAATTAACAAGCCAACGCGATTCACGCATACATTCGCTACCCTTATTGATAACATTAATGTACGCCATACAACCCCATTTGTATACTCTTAGAAATCACCGTATAATTAACGGGAATCTGGGGCTCCACAAATCCACGTTAGTCGCTAGAGGCGCTAATACGCAACTAGACCCTAGTTGCGTATCAGCGCCTCTAGCGAATAACGTGGATTTGTTTGCATGTTTTGCGGAACGCCAGCGGTAGTGTGTGTGGGCATGACGTATTTGTGGTCAATAGACAGAAGAGCATGCCGTAGGTGTGGTCAATTGACAGAACAGCCAAAACAACGCAATCTTGGCACTGAATTCGATCAAACCTCCCGCGACGTTTCATAGACTGTATATGTACATTAGTGTAGACATTATGTTTTCATATTGACGGACTTGTAATACGATATATAATATTTTAAATATGTGTGAAGACGGTCTCGTGTGATGCATACGGCGAGTTGTAGATGATATTAAACATCCTTTCCGGCATTGAGCCAGCACACCTGTCGTCGGGCCCAAAGTCAACGTTCCATCGGCTATAAATGTAAATTAATAAACATATTATGCCTTCACATTGACGGACATGTCAGACTGTATCCATATTTAGCTATTTGTGAGGCTTCGGAGTCATGCCAGTTCAGCAGCTGATTGTAGGATGCAAAATGTTCAGAAACCTTGCCGCATTTTACAAACGTCAAGAATACGTAAAAGACGGCACAAAGACCCTAGTTGCGTTAGAGCGCCCTCGGTCGGATTAGTTATTGTGATAACTCACTACAGTATAATCACTGTCAGTGCCTTAGATACACAGAGTTTGTCCAATTGAAAATATAGGCGCCACTTTCGGTCGGATCACCACACGACGTGTTAAAAATGTTATGCTTTGTTGTTCTGCTTGGACTGGAGATGATATTATATGTAATAAGTGCGCACAAGGATATGATGCGATATTGGACGGTTGGAATTAATGCTGAGAAACATTCGTAGGAAGTTTAGGGAAGTTAAATTAAAACGGAAAGGATGGATTAACCATGCTTAGTTAAAGTCTAATCAGCCGCCAGGCTAGGACGATGGTAGGTTCGTTTCTCCGAAAGTGAACATGATATAAATCGAGAATGGTATGATTAAAACTGTCTATGATCTTATCTTCCATTGTTGTTTTCGCACTTTAGCATTCCAACAGATGTACAGGCTCTTTGATATAATGCCATCACATTGCTGATTATTGTACGTACTGTCATGGTATTGGAGTGAAGAGGCTGTGTGTTTTGCTGGATGCTGCCATGTCCATGTTCGTGCCTCATATTAGTTTCAGCGTAATTATTATTACATACATCTTTATTATATAAATGTCGGACACTGTTGGCAAAGGGACGTCTATAAATTCGCATGAACATTATTTGTAACAAACTAAAATTAACAAAGCAACCACATATTTGGGAAACGCAAACGCTCTGCACATAATTTCAGTGCGCCACATTACATTATACATACATGTCCTTTACCTCTTCTATGCCTTCGCCACTGAATCAAAACCAAAGAGCGAAACAGAAAAAACAACCCAATTCATAATCACGACACCTATTTAGTCTTATTCAACAAATTAATCAATCAATCAATCAATCAATATGTTTATTTCAGAGTCACAAAGAGCAAAGTAATGAAAGTCCATAAACATGTAACAAAATAAAACAAACGAGGCAAACCGGTTTTGAGAAGTATAAACACTTCACTGCGCCACGATCCGTGATGGAGAAATACACACCCGTTCCCGGGGCTAATATGTGTTCTTGATAATACCATTTTGGGTATTTGGTCTTGTTACTGTTAGTCTTGAAATAGTATAGGTACTTCACTTTAAGTCTAACCAGATTCAAACTATACATTGCTTATATCATTACATGAATGATAGGCTTTTAGGCATCGTATGGAAACATGTGCCTTGTTTGTTTACACGCGGAATTTCGAATGACTATATTACTGCTATTTAGTACTAGTAGTAGGCCTTATGTTATGGCTACGTAAAATTATGTCGCCTCCTACCTCGCACAACTTCGAAATTCCAGACGTTGCCTTCCATCCCTCACGATTGATATTACCTTCCCATTCTTCTAATCTTTTCCTATTAAAAGGGAATCCACATAACTTCAAATCGTTGCTGTTATAAGCGCATCCGCAAGCAGAAAAGCAAGGTATTATATGCTACACTGCTTGAAGACGCTTTAATTTAGACCGAAAATGCCGTCCACATTCATCGACCAATCAAACATCGGGACGTCATTGGCCAAACAGGCTCTGATCACTGTAAAACGTGTACGGCATTTTCCGGCTCCGAGTAAAGCCACGACTGTTTATTTCAGCGCAATGCCAACGTTTATTATATTATGTCACTGCCGACTTACACCGTGCTGCAGTGAAGATTCTTGCCTGTCATCAATAATGATTACGTCTAATGGTATTTTTTGTTTTAGCTTGATATTTTCAAGGATGCAGACGGTATAGAAATATTATTATTATTACTAACTATAATTGTTGTTTTGTCTAGATTACAGAGCAGATACAAAATTGTAAACTGGCTGTGGATAAACGTAATATAGACAAAACAAGAAATAATTAAAAACAAAACAAATAACTACACTCGAATGAGTCGGTATATTACGCGCAAGAATCGGACTGATGACTATTGGAAAGGTATTACTTGGCCGCCAAAATACATCGTTTTTTAATTAGATTGCGTAGTTCAGTAGATAGCGATGATAAAAAGTCCTTCCGATTTAGGACGTTAGTGTCTGAAATCCGTACATTCATTATATAATCATTCACGAGGATAGACTTGCGAATCCTAGTCATTCGAGACAGTCATCGAAGCCACACTATTTTTTATCGGCGAAATCACGCAGCTTGGCGAGAGTTGGTTAAACAAGATTACGTCGGCAATATGTATATATATATATATATATATATATATATATATATATATATGTATATATGTATATATATATATATATATATATATATATATATATATATATATATATATATATATATATATATATATATATATATATATATATATATATATATATATATATATATATATATATATATATATTGAGATAATTGTGGCAGACCGGCTGATTGCACACATGTGTGAAAATTATCTCTACATGCCGTAACAATCAGCATACCGGTAGAACTGCAGTACCAAAGCGGCACTAGTACACGTGCATGACAGCGTCTTCTGGTCAATGGAGAAACGCAAAGGTGTGAATTTGTTGCTAATCGATATGAGCGCTGCATCTGATATGATTGATTACGCCATTCTTTTAAACACATTGTGTAACGCCATCAGCGTCAAGGATCTTTGTTTGTCATGTGTATATATATACACTGTATATATATATATATATATATATATATATATATATATATATATATATATATTATATACATTGTATATATATATATATATATATATATATATATATATATATATATATATATATATATATATATATATATTATAATTTAACATACTAATATAATTATAAAAAATATTAGTGGCTAATGATTACCGATATTTGAACTCGCAGTAACATATAACAATAATACATTCATAACTATGTGCACATATCTTCTACTGATTCGCTGCTTGAACATAATAATCTGTGACGATATTACAGAAAAGGTGTGGTCTGACCCCACGACTTAACGGCAACACGCTGGTGGCGCCACCTTAAGGAATTCACTATGACGGTAAACACAGCATAGGAAATGTCCCCCAATTTTTCAGTTAATAAAAACAAATTTACAGGCATATAGCGATACTGATCACTCCCCTCTCTTAAAAACGTCGGTCAAATAGTAAAATTAATATACGAGTTAATATACTAGATAATTTGCTTGTTTGGCCGCAGCGCGCAAATTGATCTTAGTCCAGTAAATATTCTTCATGCCGGGCTCTGTCATTGTGCACCCTTGTGTTGATATATTAAGAGGCACTAGCCTTCTAGCAGATTATAAATTATAATTTTTTATTTGCCCTGTCACGCCGTGAATTACAACCTGGTCATCCTGGTGGATACCTATATCGACGGAACCAGCGGATTCCTGCACTTTGTGTAATTTGTTCCCATTTGAGTGATGACAAATTTCTCTGCATAAAAGTGGGTTTGGGAAGTCCTTCACATATAATCTCTGCATCTGTTCACTCTATGTCAGACTATGAATCAGGAAAGCAGTGATAGGTTCAAAGAGTGCCCTCCAATTTGTCAGTGATTGTGGTGGTCCATGGCCCCTTTTTTCAAATATATGTAGCCAACATAACTATTTTAAATAGCATAACATTAAGGCCTTTGTTTATTTTAGAATTATAATCAGACCAAAAATTAATTGTGTTTTATATTTAATAAAAATAGTGATATGTATTTCAGTTCATATATATATATATATATATATATATATATATATATATATATATATATATATATATATATATAATATGAATATTATTTACATACATAACAATTACATAAATATGTCTATATATAAGTTGGTACCCCGTCCCCCCACTTTTAAAACCGGATCGACTTCCCTGATACCACCCACCGTGAATGTTTCAGGAACGTAATTCGAGGCAGATCTAGACATTTGTATAACACAAACTAGATCGTCGTAATCGTTTTCGTTATGAACATTATCGTAAATATTGAAGAATTCGATAGTGTCTAAAGTACATTGCAAAACCATTATTACAGCGTTGTATTTAAAACACAGCCAATTATAACGAGTACTTGTTGGTTCGCACACGATCCTGCAATCACAAGTAGTCGTCAAGTGCTGGCCATGGCTCACGGTCCTCTGTCTATGAGTATATGGGTGGCCGTTCGGGCCATAACGCGCCAAGCTTGGCGCGGCAAGTTTTTTGTTTGCGCGCAAACTTTACAGCCACTCAGAACGCGTCTAGCTGGCCGATCGGGCCATAACGCGACAAACTGGCGCGGCAAGTTTTTTGTTTGCGCGCAAACTTTTACAGCTGGCCGTTCGGGCCATAACGCGACAAACTTGGCGCGGCAAGTTTTGAAGTTAGCGCGCAAACGTTACATGCAAAAAAAAGGGGCATGTAGCTAAGCATCGCGGGTTGAACTTGAACTTGACAAACACAGAACATATGTTAATAATGAATGCCAGGATGCCAGTAATAACTAAAATAGTTGATGCAACTGGACGCCCTTTAAAATTACAAAATACTGTCTACCTCTAATAGAACATGGTGTACATAATAATAATTTAATTAATAACAAGATAATAATAATGCTAATACTAAGAAAAGAGTAATACTAATCTAATGATACTACTTATGCTATAAAAGTAGTTTATTACTATACATAATCTAGTTTAAGTAGAATTGACGTGAGAAATTATACAATTATTACTTAATACTGTTCATCAAGCAAGAATAATAATTTCTTAATAGGCAAATATCTGAATATGACTTTATAATAATTTGTTTGAGATTGTGCCTTTTATTTAGTGATAGGTGCAGTACATTATACAGGTGCAATAATAGTATGGTATGAAGTTTATAAAACAATCCCTGTTTTTTATTTCTGTTCTTATGAAACATAAATGAATATTATTGCTTTGTCTGGTTACATGGCTGTGAAGATAATATTTTTCATGACAGATGCTAAAAGGTATTTTGGACATTGTTTTTTCATAATTTTATCATATAGCTGATATCCTTGAATTATAAATAGGTCTTCTAATTTAAGAATATTGAACTTCTTATTAAATTTTAGTTGTTTGTCGCAAGGCGTCACGAGGCAAACATGCGTTTGGTATGTTTTGATAGCAAGCGTAACGTGACTGTAGTGCGCCTTAATCCGTGACAGTGATATAAACTAACATGGCATTTAAAAAGAATACTTTGTTGTTTCGCTGCATAACATAACGACCGGAAAATGTAAGCGCGACAGCTTCAACAGCATTGAAAAGAACTTTTCATGAACTATTCACCAAAATAATCATAACTTTTAAGTACATTAATAGGCTTTTTTACTCGTTTAATACAGTATGTTAAGCATACTTACATTTCTAAGACATTCATTCTACTCATGGCAGCACCTCCGCCCGTTGTACTTGTACTTTCGGTGTGGAAGCTTTGCACAATCGATCGGACTCTATTCGCTAATCTATCTAAACGCCCGGTATCCATAGTTCTATCCATTTATCCCGCCTAAATACAGGACTCTACATTTTACTTAGATCACTGTTCATTGGTTCAACCTTAAATATAACCCTCAAAGTACCCATTTTGCCGGATCAATTATAACTGACATTTCAGCTCACTATCCTAATTTCATCTTTATCAACAAAACCTCAGATGACCAGAGATATGCACACAAACTGATAAAACGAAGGAATTTTAACAAGTCAAATATTGACAACTTTAATAATTCCCTATTCACAACAAAGTGGGATGACTTGATAAATAGCGAATGTCCAAATGAGGCATACACCTTATTTATTAATACATTTATCAGTTTACTTGATAAACACATTCCTGAGCAGATATCAAAACCAAATAAATATAAACACAAAAACCACCCATGGATAACACAAGCCATAATCAAATCCATACGTACTCAGGATCACTTGAGTAAAAAACACATTCACTCTAAAGCGACACCAGATTTTAATAATATTGACCAACAATATAAACAATACAGAAACTTATTGAACAGGGTTATTCGTAATGCCAAATCGCAATACTGGAACACTAAATTTACACAATCTAAAAATAACATAAAGCAAACGTGGACGAAAATTAAAAACATATTTCATGTCCCAAAAAAGCAAAATTTACCTTCATCATTCCAAATCGACAACGAAATGTGTAATGACCCAATGAAAATATCCAATGCATTTTACAATTATTTTGCTAATATTGGCCCAAAGTTAGCAGATAAAATAAAAACCACAAATAATTATACCGATTACATGCAGAATCAGTTGCCAAGTAGTCTTGTCGTGGAAGAAACCACTTGTGCAGAAATAATTAACACCATTCAAAATATCAAATCAAAGCCAAGTACTGGATTTGATAATATATCAACTAAACTGAAGAAGAGTTCTGTGGAAAGCATTGCCTTAACTATGGCGGACATTTTTAATTATATGATACGTTCGGGTGTATTTCCTGACGATCTAAACATTGCTAAAGTGATACCTCTTTATAAATCAGGAGATTCCAGTTTGTTTACAAACTACAGGCCCATCTCACTATTACCTGCATTCGCCAAAGTGTTCGAAAGATTGATATATAATCGTCTCCATAGCTTTCTGTTTACATCCCAATATGGTTTTCGTAAACAAAGTTCAACTGAACATGCCAATCTGGAACTAATAGATAGCGTAGTAAATGCGTTAAATGACAAATATTATGCTCTTGCTGTGTTTATTGACTTAAGCAAAGCTTTTGACACATTATATCACAACATTTTGCTTGATAAACTATGGCACTACGGTATTAGAGGGGTCCCACACAAACCTGTTAAAAGCTACCTTGAACATAGAAAGCAATTTGTTATAAACAAAGATACAATGTCTGATTATCAAAGTACAAAATGTGGACTCCCACAAGGATCCATTCTAGGACCACTATTATTTTTGATTTATATAAATGATATGCCTTTATCATCTCATACAGCTCAATTCATACTGTTTGCTAATGATACAAGCCTACTCCTTAAAAGCAAAGACCTCAGTAGTCTCACAATTAATGTTAATTCTGAACTCACACAAATTTCTCATTGGATACGTGCCAACAAACTATCACTTAACATAGGCAAAACTAAATGCATGTTATTTCAAAACACTCAAAATCAGATACTCAGCCATCAGGAAATTATTCTACATGGTAAAAAAATAGAAAAAGTTGATCACTTCAAATTTTTAGGTGTATGGATTGATAAAAACCTAAACTGGAAGAAAAATACAAATGAAAAATGCAAGAAAATTGCCCAATTATTAGCATTAATTAATAAAATCAAGCCACTGCTACAGTCGTGCACATTAAAACAAATATATAATGCCTTAGTTCAACCTCATTTATCATTTGGTCTACTTGCTGGGTATAGTAACATTCTTGGCAATTTAACTAACATAAGCAGACTATTTAAACTTCAAAAACATATATGTTCGATTAATCGATAAAAGCAAATTTATAGCACACACTGATCCCATCTTTAAAAAGTTCAATATTCTTAAATTAGAAGACCTATTTATAATTCAAGGATATCAGCTATATGATAACATAATGAAAAAACAATGTCCAAAATACCTTTTAACATCTGTCATGAAAAACAATGATCTTCACAGCCATGTAACCAGATAAAGCAATAATATTCATTTATGTTTCATAAGAACAGAAATAAAAAAACAGGGATTGTTCTATAAAGTTCATGCCATACTATTGCACCTGTATAATATACTGCACCTATCACTAAATAAAAGGCACAATCTCAAACAAATGATTACAATGTCATATTCAGATATTTGCCTATTAAGAAATTGTTATTCTTGCTTGATGAACATAATTAATTAATAATTGTATAATTTCTCACGTCAATTTTTATTAAACTAGATTATGTATAGTAATAAACTATTGTTATAGTATAAGTAGTATCATTAGATTAGTATTACTCTTTTCTTAGTATTAGCATTATTATTATCTTGTTATTAATTAAATTATTATTATGTACGCCATGTTCTATTAGAGGTAGATAGTATTTTGTAATTTTAAAGGGCGTCCAGTTGCATCAACTATTTTAGTTATTACTGGCGTCCTGGCATTCATGATTAACATATGTTCTGTGTCTGTTGTATTGTGTTGTATATATATGCCAAATAAAATTTCAAAGTTCAAATTCAACCCGCGATGCTTAGCTACATGACTCTTTATTGGCTGTAACGTTTGCGCGCTAACTTCAAAACTTGCCGCGCCAAGTTTGTCGCGTTATGACACGAACGGCCAGCTCTAAAGTTTGCGCGCAAACAAAAAACTTGCCGCGCCAAGTTTGTCGCGTTATGGCCCGATCGGCCAGCTAGACGCGTTCTGATTGGCTGTAAAGTTTGCGCGCAAACATAAAACTTGACGCGCCAAGTTTGGCGCGTTATGGCCCGAACGGCCACCCATATGAGTACAACATCGAGAGACGATGGTAGAACACTTACTTTGTGCAACCGTGTTCGACAACAGCCGTTTACTTCAGTAGATGATGCAGGTGTTATAGTTCGTAGTCAGTTCGTAGTATGTAGCGCAATTGTCGGTAATTTAAAATATAATGTCTTATATACAATCTGGAAGGCTCAAAACGGAGCCAAATATGCTCGCATATCATCATCAGCCTCGGTGTCACAGTCAGCCCAGCCTGGGAGACGTCAATCAGAAATCATTGGCCGGCCAACACAAACACGTCATAACGTATCCAGTATCAAACAATACTAGCATAGCAGATATGCCCCAAGTTGCTGAACTAATAGAAGTAACTTTATCAGAAATGCCCCATTTTTCTTGACATAATTATCTCATTATTTAAAAGTATTTTGTGTGCCGTTTCGGTCGAGGCGCGCATTCAATCTTCTTGCTGCATTCCTGCTGCACGTGTTCTAGATATGTCGTGGCATCGCGCCGTGATATCAACTCTATCATAATTGTCCATTACAATTAACAAGATGACAGCTAAGATGATGCTTTACCAACAACACAAATTGCGTTTATTCTTCTGAAGAGTATCTCCTTCTACGTGATATAACATGTATAAAACAATTATCCTAACTAACATATTTGCTACAACTCTAGCAATACTAAAGGAACGTTAGTTTGTAGCGCAATATCCAATCATAACGACAGATCAAAGCAGAACCCTACATACTTTATTGTATGGTAAACGTATTCAATCGAACGCCATCTCAACTATTCTGGGAATAATTCGGCCATGCTGCAAATAATGCATGAAGCCTATTTGTAGACAAATGTCCACAATGAAAGTGGTCGCTGAGCCAGGATTCACAGGTACTATGTGGTATTGGCTACTGGGTGGTCACTTGAACATTGTTCTGTTACCAAGTAGAAGTAAACAAATGGTTACCTGTCATCCTAAATGTATAGGTGTCTGTAGCTACAGTGTCTGCTGCAGTTATGTTCCGCATCTCAACAATGTCAGGCCACTTGGTGTGTGCATCCACTATGACCAAGAACATTTTGCCTTGAAATGGTCCTGCAAAATCGATATGCAGGCGTTGCCATGGGTGCGTTGGGTATTCCCATCTGTGTAACGGAGCTTGTTTCGGGTTGTTTGCGACACCTTGACATCCTTCACATCTCTTTGTCACGCTTTCGATGTCTTCGTCCATTCGGGGCCACCAGACATGCCCTCGTGCAAGTCCTTTCATTTTGACAGTCCCCATGTGTCCCTCATGCAGTGTCTCCAGCACTCTGCCTCGCAGTGTTGTGGGAACGATCACTCTGTTGCCCCACATCAAGACACCATGATGCATTGTCAGTTCGTCCTTACGACTGAGGTAAGGTGCGAAGTTTGGTTGCGATTCGACACCTTCCCAACCTAACTCCACCAGTCGTACCACACGAGAAAGCAGTGCGTCTCTGTGAGTTTCTCTTCTGAACTCTCTTTCCGTGACTGGTAACGTCTCAACAACGGTCATGTGAAACATTTCGACCTCATCAGGCTTGTCTTCTGGCACCTGACGAAGCGGTAGACGAGACAATCCATCACAATTTGCATGCTGTTTGGAACCTCGATTCTCAATCTGATACGCAAATATACCAAGGAAGAGACACCAACGTTGCAGTCGTGCTGCTGTTGTGACTGGTACTGCCTTTCCAGGGTCCATGATATACTTCAGAGGTTTGTGATCTGTGATCAGTATGAACCGACGACCCTCCAAGTACGGCTGCAACTTTATGACACCCCAGTAGAGTCCGAGAGCTTCCTTCTCGATTTGTGCAAACTTCTTTTCCGTTTGTGTTAGTGAGCGCGATGCATACGCTACTGGGCTTTCACTTCCGTCCGGCATCCGATGTGATAAGACGGCGCCCAGGCCATACGATGAACTGTCGCATGCCACAACCACAGGCAAGTCCGGGTTGAAGTGAGTATGGACTCGATCCTGAAGCAGCATTTCTCTCACGGTTGTGAACGCACACTCCTGCTCTTTGCCCCAGATCCAGCGTTCGTCTTTCTGCAAAGGTATATGCAGTGGTGCAAGATGTGTAGCCAGGTCTGGTAAGAACCGCGCATAGTACTGCACCATTCCCAAGAACGATCTCAACTGTCCAACGTTCTGATGACTAGGCAAGCCTGCCATGGCTTGCACTTTCTTTGGTGACTGGTGTGGTCCCTCGGCAGTGATGACATGACCCAAGTACTCAACTGAGTTCTGCCGACATTTGCATTTCTCTCTGTTGGCGTTTAGTCCACATTCCTCCAGTCGTCCCAGTACTTTGTCAAGGGCTTTCAGATGTTCTTCTCGAGTTCCGCCTGTTCAATTCAATTCAATTCAATATCTTTATTTCAGACTGTCAGTGTCATACAGATGTCCACATAAACATTAAAAAAATACAAGTGACTAGAAAACTATAAAAATATTGCACATGGTAAATAGAAGAAAAAAAACATTGCACAATGGTACATTCAGTCAAAACTCAACAAAAGCTATTATGTATATACAACATTTTGATCCAATGTCGTCTTATCCTGGATTGCCATTTTATATCACTGTTGATAATTGCAATTACCAACTTATTATAAGAGGCATCAAGTCTCCGCATGAATTTATATACAAGGTTTCTAATTACAGCTTTACTATCTGGTACATGGTATTCTACAAACATAGTGGAGGCACTGCAATATTTAGGCTGATTTAGCAATAAGCGAAACACATTATTGTAAGCCACATGAAGTTTATGTATACTTGCTACTGTGTAATTCCACCACAACTGAGCAGTATACATGGGAGAGCAGAAAGTTCTAAGCAAAGTCAGCTTCACTTCAGTGGAACACATGTAAAATTTCCGCAATAGCGTATTACCCCTAGCATATAGTTGTCGGCATTGCCGTAAAATATCTTTGTCATCACGTAATGTATTAGAAATAAAGTGACCCAAATATTTCACATTATCCACTTCCTGGATTGTTTCACCATTAATCTTAAATGATGGAACATCAACATTTTTCATAAATTTACTTTTAAATATTAACACAGCACTTTTCTTGGAATTGTACTTGATATCATGATTTAGCCCATAGAGTCCACATACCTGCATCAGTTCAGACAGTCCTGATACAGATGGAGACAGAATTACCAAGTCATCAGCATACATAAGATGGTTGATAGTTGTACTACCTATTACACACCCTGTGTTACATTTGTTTAAAGCTATGGTTAAATCATCCATATATATATATTAAAAAGGTGTGGCGAGAGTATACCACCTTGCCTGACACCATTTGTAACACCAAAATGTTCCGACAATTTACCTGACCATCTTATACACATAGTCTGATTTGAATACCAATACATAAGTAGTCTAACAATATATCCAGGTACTCCCCTGTCAATCAACTTTTGAAATAAGATAGAATGTTTCACTCTATCAAAGGCTTTAGAAGCATCTAAAAAACATGTAAACATAGACCCATTTAGACTCCTATGCCTGTCAATAACTTCCTTTAAGACATAAATACACAAGTCTGTCCCATGTTTTTTCTTAAATCCAAACTGATTGGACATTGTTGACAGCGTAACTGACATTCTGTCTAACAATATGTTTTCAACAATTTTTGACACAATACTAGCTAATGCAATAGGTCTGTAATTGTCTTTGCTGTTAATCTTGCCACATTTATCTTTGATAATAGGAACCAGCACAACAGATAACAAAGAACTAGGTAAAAATCCATGTACAAAAAAACCAGTTATACACATAGCAAGTAAAGGCACAATGCGCTTATCACAATGTTCAAGGTGTTCAGCATATATACCATCCATACCACAAGTCTTATTTATATCTAGGCATTTAATAGCATTTTCAACTTCGCTAACTTCCACAACTATATCATTTGTATATTTGGCATCACATTTGATTTGTTGAATATCTATATCCCTAATACAATTAAAAAGCTGTTTGAAATGAGACCGCCATAATTCAGTTATTTCATCAATACCAGTAACATCCTCAATACTATTAGGTAAAGGTATATTGCAGTTGTTTACCTGGCGTATTTCTTTCCAAAAGTCATCTGGCCTACTTTGCGACAGTTTTTTTACCAATGAATCTTTTCTAAGTTGGCATTCATGATTTTTCAGAAAACGTATAGCATATTTAAACCGTGCCCTAGATGTCTTCATTAGATCAAATACAGGACCATGTTTTGGTCTACCAGCGTCAATCCACATAATGAAACATTCTCTGGCAGCAGTATGGAGATCTCTGGCATGGTCATTCCAGCCAGGTCTACACTTGTATGGTTTTGTCCTACCCTGCCGACTCACCAGTTCACCATTTGCATTTTTCATCGATTCAATGATATTATCATAAAATAAATTTATCGCAGATATATGTGCATCATCTGTACAGTTTACATTATTACATATAATAGCATCATGTGGAATATTAACATTTTTCAGGTTACACTTTGTTGCCTCAGCATAACTATTAATACATTCATCACTAACTCTATCCCAGCAGATTTTTTGACACTCGTGGGTTGATAAACCCTCAACCTGAGGCACTAGCTCCAGGGAAACATCGATACATATCGGAATGTGATCCGACGTACAAACACTATATAACACATCTATACTTTGAATAACATTGTGACCATCACTGGTAGACACACAGTGGTCCAACCATGAGGTGGAATCCCACCTTTCACTCAAATAAGTAAAAGTATTTGCTGGCAGTAACAGCTCACTAGACAGCAACCAGGAATTTTCCTCACAAAACTGTTTAAAGTGTCTACAAAAAACCGATTCACTGTCACTTATATCTGAGTTCCAATCCCCCAGTACAGAAATACATGTGGTGTCTAACTCCTCTATCACTGCTTTAATAGCACCAAGATTTTCTAAAAACAGGTCTTCATGAGCATGTGATTCATAAGGCATGTAGACACATAATATAACATATGTCCGGTTACTAATAGTAATTTTAATACCTGTTAGCCAGTCAATGTTTAGATCTAAACATGTTACATGCATATCAAGGTGTGTGCGCCATAGTATGGCCACACCACCCGGGTTATGACCCCTACGTAAACGATCCCTGTAATCTACAGTCGCGGCCCCTGTACCATGAAAATTAGAGTGTAGCATATTTAAAGATCCAAGATCTTGTTTACTAAACCAAGTTTCTTGGAGGCATACAATATCAATGTCATCATCATTTAATATGTCCAGCACACAGGGTCTATGGTGTAATTTTGAGGCTTTATTTGGTAGGCCCCTACAGTTATAAGAAATAATTTTCATTATTGAGTGTCTGGAGAGGTGCTCCTAGCCCTGCTAGCAGCCGATAGTTTGGTATCATTGTCACTGTTCTCTCGCTGTGACAATGATGTCGTCAAGATAGCACTGGACACCCGGAATACCTTGTAGGACTTGGTCCATGGCTCTCTGCCATACCGCTGGTGCTGATGCCACTCCATACGGTAATCGTTGATACTGGTACACTCCACGATGTGTGTTAACAGTCAGGAAAGTCTTCGATTCTTCCTCGACCTCTATCGGAAGGTACGCCTGTCGTAGATCAATTACGCTGAACTGTTGACCACCACTCAGATTTGCGTAGATCTCTTCAATTCGTGGCAGGGGGTATTCATCCACGTCGAGTTGTGGATTTACTGTCACTTTGAAATCGCCGCAAATTCGAACTTCATCGTCCTTCTTGATTGGTGTGATGATCGGTGCTGCCCACTCGCTGTGAGTCACACGCTTCACGATCCCTTCTGCTTCCAATTGGTCCAACCCTCGCTCAACTGCTGGCTTTCGTGCAAATGCGACAGGTCGGGCTTTCCCGAATCGTGGTTTTGGCTCTTCTTTCAGTTGGATTCGTGCTTTGAGGTTCACCAACCGTCCGAGTTTGTCAGACAACACCGCTGCATGTCTGTCGAGCACATCTCGGAAACTAGACTGCGTCTCTAGATGCACTAGAGGCCAGTTCAAACGGATGGAGTGCAACCACTCCCGACCAAGCAGTGTAGGTCCATTTCCTTTCATCACATACAACTGAAGATGCTTGCTTTGTTCTCCATAACGAACTCTAACTGACAACACGCCCAACGGTTTCACCGTTTCTCCTGTATACGTGTGTAGCTGTAGAGTGGTGCTTTCGAACGGTACGTGCCGCAGCTGTTCGTGATATTTCTTCTCCCCGATGACAGAGACAGCTGAGCCCGTATCTAGCTCCATCACCAGTTCCCTGTTTTCAACTTCCATCGTCACGGAGATTGGCATCCGGTCGTTTCCTTTGGACATTCGGTACAGTCCTGTCCAGTCCTGTCGATTGGCGTCTTCGTTGCCTTGCATGACGGGCAATGACGTTGCCGGTGGCTGTTTGCTAGCCTTCTGTAGGCATGTCTTTCGAATATGACCGACCTTACCACACTGGTAACATTTCTCCTTGATAAATTGACATCCTTTTGGATTGTGTTGTCCGTTGCACCTGTAGCACTTTGACATGGTGTCTCACGCTGAGTCTGTCGGTGGCTAGTATTTCTTGGCATCGCTTTACTGTTCTGTTTCCTAGGCTGCCTAATTTGTGCACTTTAGTCTCCTTAAATTACCAGTCTCGCCTTGAAATACCTGGACGTCTCGTTTGGCTTGTTCTATTGCCAGACATCGGCTCACCACAATTTCGAATGTCAAATCATCGAGTTTCTCTTTCAGCAGATCTCTGAGCATCTTGTCATCTCGGATGCCAGATACCAAACGGTCTCGCAGACGTTCGGCTCGCGTTACGTCACTGAATTTGCATTCACTTGCCAAATGCTTCAGCGTTGCGACGTAATCGCTGACAGATTCACCAACCTGTCTCGATCGATTGTCAAACTCATATCGAGCAACCAATGCTGATTTTTCTGGCTTTGTGTGCTTTTGCAACCGGTCCACTATCACCGAATACGTTACGTCGGCGTCTTTCGGTGTGGCTGGTACCAAAAAATCTTTGAGCAGCTGATATGTCTCCGTGGACACATTCGACAATAAAATTGCCTTTTTGGTTTGATCGTCAGTTACTCCGTTCGCAAGGAAGTAAAAGTCCAACTGTTCCGTATAAGCTTCCCTGTCGGCACCATGGTTATACTTCATTACTTTGCCGAAGCTGAATAACGTACTGCCCTCTTCGCCCATTATCGACTTATCTTTCGAAGCAACAAACCACGCCGCATCAAAGTCACTTTGTTTTACAACATTCGTTGTCTAAACACACTCACAGTAGTCTTGCCTGATCCGGGACCCACCAGAATCCCATCCTCGTCGCCAATTGTTATGTCATAATAACAAAAACTCATAGAAACAACTCACATAGTATCCAAAACCAGTTTAATCAAAATAAAACCGGTAAGTGCCGCACAGGACCTAACACAAATAACACAAATAAATCTAATCACCCAAGAAGCCTGGTCATTTTACAATAGAAAAGTGTCATTATATACAGGTGGTTTTGCTTGTTCGCGCTCGTGAGTTAATGAACATACCAACTACACAGGCCTTTGCAACTCCTTTGTGGTGTATACCGCTATTTGTTATACTTGGTACTGTCCGGTAGGAAGAAATGACGTAAGTGCACACTCGTACACATGTGACGAATTGTGTTGTACGTATCTTGATTTAATTGAAATTAATGTTATTTCTTGTTAGACATAAACAATTCAGTCGTGCTGTTTAGGTGTATGAGTGTGTATACGAGAGCGCACACACACACAAGCACAAGCACAAGCACAAACACACACACACACACACACACACACACACACACACACACACACACACACACACACACACATCCTTCTTAATGAAGACACGAACATATTATTAATACTCAAGAAAGCAGGGCGCCAGATGACATAGTGTTAAGCCATAGTGAAAATCAAGTCATTTAATAATGTACATAGCATTTCGTAAATTATTGTGCAATAGAACAATGTGTCATTATAATATATACAGTTGTTTTCGTTCGGTGGCTGGTGAATTGAAGAGGTACTCTTCCTTTATGAAGGGGCAGTAGCGTTCCCAAAGGCACACACGCCTGTGAGTAAACAGTAATAGTGAACGTGTTGTTGATGTTGTCACTGTTTTTGTAAATCCACACAGTTAGGCTACGTGCCAAGTACACAGTCCGTCAGATCCTCTTTGTGGATTTCACTCGTACATGTAATATTTGTAACTCCACGGTAGAAAGATAAGACTTGTATACTCGTACACATAATTATTATCAATTGTGCTGTATCTTGACAAAATAATATTATTTGCTGTCAGAAAATAACGATTCACTGATGTCCACTCTATGTGTATATATGTGTGTACGTGTGCGTGTGTTTGTATGAGTGAGTCAGAGTGCGTGTGCATGATATGCGTATTGGACCACGCATATATCTGTGTGCGTGTGTGAGTGTTTGTCCATACTTTTACTTTCTTACGTTTTCGTATAGCCTTTGTGTTACCATAATCTACCTTGCTGAAAAACACAGGTTAACCAAGTTTGTAATGTTCAACGAATTCGGTTTTAGGCGCGTCAATATGGTACTATATCAACCCTCGATCCGTAATTATGTAGCTGTTGTTGTTTGACATTCCGTGTTGGTGTTTCATATGTGTTATGTCATCTTGCTTCGATATTTTCATGTTTATCATTTGACATTACATGGCTTTTTCATATGTTTTATACTGCCCTGCTATACTGTTTGCTAGGTAACTTCAAAATGTCACTAAAATGTATGTTTATTCCAATATAACATACAACATTAATTTTAAATAAATTCCATTCATTCATTCAACTTTAAATCTGATAACAACTGGATTTTTTATTGGTACTGAGATCGACCAAGCCTTGCGCGTCTGAGCTTGGTTTCTAAGGATTTAGGAGCAACAGAAGTTACCTTATTAGTAGCATTATTATTACATACCTCCATAAAAACCATATGTAGCTAAATAGGACAACATCGGTTGCCTCGAAACATGTCGCATATGTCCTAATACCACTGCGACCATGAACCCATGACCAGAACCAATAACGTCCAGTCAAATATAAACTAAAGGAATTATATTATAATACGACACTCCATGGTCGTACAGTTTGGTACTCCATCGGATCATATCTCCTGCACATACAGTGCAAATCACAGACACCTAACGGGTTGCGGGTAAATCTTTTATTACCTCTTTTATATGCTTCAGTTAGTTCGCTTTGAAACACATCTATCAAGGACAAGCAACAGCAACTGTAGATTAGTACAAGAAAAAAGTTTCTTTTATAGCTAAACCAACACGTAACATACACTAATACGACTAACCATATAACCTGTGCCTGCACTGGTGAGCGCAACCATAATATCACCATTTAAGTAAAGCATTGTTTATCTTAATAGATAACTGAATCACCATTTGTATGATACACACACATATATATATATATATATATATATATATATATATATATATATATATATATATATATATATATATAACCGTTGCCCAACATAAATTTACTTAACCACATCCAAGAAGCTAAGAACACGAAGTCAACTATAACTAGCAAAGCAAAGCATCTGGGATATAACTTAATGAATTTCTTCTAGGAAAAAGTATTGACGATTGTGTCATTTCTCATCAAAGGACGACGCACAGGTGAGCATCGGACGAACCTCGTGGAACTTGTCGCAGTTGTTCGATTGGTCGCAGCACCATTTCTCGGGCAACACATCGGTCAGTCGGTGTAGTTCTGTTAATCCTGGTCGGTACAGGAACAGACGACTGGCAAGTGCGTGGTTCCCCAGGATGAGGCTCCCCATTTCGATGTAGCAACAGTACTGCAACATGGAACCCGAAGAGGTGTATGAAGTGGAGCTGTGGCGGCCAGTCAGAGTGGACAAGTCCGGTATAACGAGACCACTTGGACATTTCGATGACCACGAAGAAAGATAATTATGTTCGCTCGAGGATATGCAGTGACTCTAAAAAACAGAGTGATCTAACTGGAAACAGCGTGGTTCAGAAAACAATTTAACAGGACTGCCAACATCTTTCAGTTTGTGTAATATGACTTTCCTTCCACCCATTACTGGCAAGATTCCCGAGAGAATAACCTGTTTAACTCTTAGTTTCCCCACAACTCTCTGGATTTTTTTACTATCCTAGTTGTTCCCAACATGTCTGCTTTAATCGTCCCTATATGTACTAGTACAGGTCATCCCTGGCCATGCCCCAAAACGTTATCTATCATTTCATTTTCCCAAAGAATAGTAAACGAATGGAACAAATTATCAGCTGATTGTGTAGGTGCTAGAAGTGTTAATATGTTTAAAAATAAAATTGACATATACCTAAGACGGGCAGGGTATACTTAGATAGATAGGTTGGACTCTCGATAAGCCAAACGGCTTCCTTGTCCACCTGCCATCTAGAGTTGATTCTCTAGGTGGCAATCTTGTTAAATCTTGTTAAATTTCAGTCACATGTTCTATCAGGAAGACAAATGTCTCCCTTGCTCTGTGTCTTTTATGTATTTCGCAAAATGCAGTGGCCCATAAGTACCATTTCTATTCTGATGGCCGTTCAGTCACTGCTCCCAGAGTAGCACTTCCGCTTTGTATCTATCTGGCTGTTGAATTCCCGGCACTGCTGCCTTCTCTTTTATTCCTTTCTTTCATTTTTCTCTTGACAATGTTCTTGCTGTAATCATCCTTGTGACCGACTTCCCTTCTGTCACATCTACGCTCACTTCCTCCCTTCATCGTCCTTCCTGTCAACAATACTTCTCTCCTCTCCTGTCGCCTGCCTGTATGTCGGAATTTCTGACGTTCTTTCTCCAATGTCTTCCCTTGCAATCACCTTACCCTACTTTCTAGTAAGTACTGGTGTATGGATAACTTATCGAAGGCAAGATTACCCTATTATCACCCACTCAGCTACTCTGTTCAAAAATGCTGTTGATTAACAAACTTTAACTAAAACTGCTACTCAATATATGCCTAGTACTACTTTATGAATAAATATGAATAATACTTACCAGTCAAAATTTATCCTTGTTTTTCAACTTGTATACACCAATTTCAACGCTTTACATCTATCAATGTAACGTTCCTGCCATCATCGAGTGTTGTGCTCCTGAGTAAATTTGGCGTAACAATTACAAGTATCCGACATTGACGGTAAACCAGAATACAAACTCACCTGAGTTGACTGCGTGCGTTGCTGTCGGTCATAAAAGCATACGGAATGACATCCGCTCTTGGTCACGAATCTGTTCCAGTCGAACATCCAAATGCTTTCCCCCGAGAGTATTGGTAGGCCGCACGGACAAGCAGCAGTTGATTCCATCAGGTTTGTGATGTTGGCCAGTTTTGTTATTTCCGCTTTGTACCAGTTCAAACAACTCAGGTGACCGGAAGACGTTGTCGAAATCGTGAGTGGAAAGAAGAATATGCCTTTCTCGCCTGAAACAGAACATCATGTAAAACATTTAGCGATGACAACAATTTAAGATTATGTAGACCTAATGATTGACTTGGCATAGTACGAAGAAAGAAAAAGCTTACACACATAAAAGCGCATCCAAATATACAAAGTGTTCACTGAAAAGAAAAGTGAATTCACGCACACAAATATATGCGCGCGCATGTTTACACAACACATACACACATGCAAACACGCATACGCGCATAGGCATACACGCATACAACACATGCGTGCATCATAAATATTAGCATTAATATAATTTGATACACGTTCGATGTCTCAACAGTTGTAATAGTTTTCGGTGACACGGTCAAGTTAAAAACAAACATTTGCGAAACTTTGCGAAATGTAACAAATATTTGCGATAATTTATTGTTTAAAATACTTTACATAGATTATAGATTAAGTCGTCACACCTGATTGCAGTTTTGATTTCCCACTCAATATACGCATGTTGTAGAATTATATTAAACTATTATATTGGCATTGTTTCTTGATTTTACGAGAATTTATATTACAAATGTCGATACATTGCTAGACATGTCATTAATGGTAGTAATATGTCGCTAGCGGTGAGACTTGTTAATTAGTATATATCAATTCCACAAGCGCAGTTAATTATTCACTCAAGTAAAATCATGCGAGAATATTGCAGCTTCTTTTGCTGTGGTAATATAAAATACATTCTTGTTTTCACAGTATTAATTATAATGCTCGTTTGTAACATATACATTGATAGTTAAATAATAATAATAGCAGTATAATAGTTATGCATATTAACTACTATATGCATATTCATTTCTTAAAATTATCACTGATAATATGTTTCTACAATAGGTTTTACAATCATACGATAAACTGGCAACCCCGCATCGTTGACCCATCAATCCTTCTGATTTTACATTGCTAGATTATATATACACTCTCCTTAATACAAATATTCATAATGAACTTATCTTGAAAATAAATACACAGCCGGATGACACTCTGCCGTACACTGTAACACAACATAGACACATATACAAACGGACGGACTGACGGACAGATGGAAGCTTGAGAAGTTATAAACAGAAAAATTACAACCAGCAGTAAAGAATATATAACCCAAAGTTTTACCATTCATTAGAACTGGTTATCCTAGGCGGCAGCAACTAGTTATTAATGTAGGCATATTTTCTTTAAGACAAAGAAACTTACCGGTGTTTCCTTCTAGGTCTGCGACGCGAAAGGGGTTCGAGGTATTTGAAACCTCTATGATTTTCGAATGGATCTTGCCGTTCTTTGTCATGTAATACCCGAGGAAACTAGGCCGAACACTCACAGGATTGTCCGAGCCGGTTGGGTCGTAAAGATAGACCACGTACGTTTTCTTCTTTTCACTGTCACTCATTAACACCAATTGAAAGGTGTTTGGCTGTCAACATCAAGCAATATGGATCAGGTTATGTAGTTTTTATTACACTGCGTGACATATTTTTCTCCTGCCTCGCAATGTTATCTGTTGATTTTCGCCTTCGTGTCTTCGGCGATGAATTGTTGCAAGGGTGTTACAATTGGTTATGTAATAATCGCCTGTTAATATAGTAACTGCCAGATAGTGTAATAAAAACGCCTGATAATGTTATAACTCTCTGATAATGTAATACCTTCACCTGATAATGTAATATACTTGCAGCGTGATAATGTAATGAGTTTTTATTGATAATGTAATAAACTGCTCTTGATTGATAATATAGTAACGTTCAATTGATAATGTAATAACAAACATGTTTATATTTCACATAGTACTTAGTCGTTTTCGTAGATTTCGTGTTTCATGCACAGCGCATTTTGTCTATTTCGCTTATTTCGCAATACTGCAATTTTTGCTAGTGGGATCTCTCTGGCCTATATACAATACGCTCATTCCAAAGGTGAAGTCAGATTTGTCTCAGCAGATCAGAGATTGCGGTACTAATTTACGTCACTACGTCAACATATATACACACAGTATCTGTTGCTCCTGATATTTACTGGCACTCACATTATATGTCATCGGTCACACATTATGACAAAAACGGACTCCACGTTTTACCTGCAGAGAATTACAGATCTGGCAAGTTCCTGTATGCCGCGCGGAAAGTATTCTCGTCTTAAAATTCGAAAACAAATTAACTAAAAACCAATTTGATAACGAAATTTGATAACAATTTGTATGGACAAAATTTAATTAATGAACTGATTATTATATAACGCAGTAATCCCAAAATCATTTTTTACTTTTTCATGTTTGTGAAAAGGTAATATTCGATTTTTTACCTGTTTTTACAAGTACTTCACATTTTACCATAAGCATTATAAAAAATCGGGTTAACAATACTATGAGCAAATCTTTGAGTGGGACATCGAATTTATGCAAGCAGATTGTCTAAATAGTTCCTGTCAGTGAAGTACGTCTGTTGCGACATCCAAGTTCGGCCAATTTTGTAAGTGAACATTCATTGTATGAACAGTTGTATTGTGATTCCACATCTAACCAGAAGACGTTCGTAGTTATTTCCTTTGTATACTATTGGTTACATTTGCATCGGTCCACTAATCAAACTACTACTTGTAGATGTGTGTACATGTGTATATGTGTGCAAGTATGTGCGTGCGTGTGTGTGTATCTATTCAATTGTAAACTCATCAATATAAAATTAACATACCTTGTTACGAGTGGAGTCGTTATCCAATAAAGGAAAGTTGTGTACCCACGTGACCACCAGCACCCAGTCGGGATTAACATCCTGGTCACCTGAGTATTTCTTGATGTATTCTTTAGCTAAGTTCATCATGGCATCCGTTCTCGTTTTCTCGGCAGGGTTAGACGCAGTAGTTTTGTCGTCGTATGCATGGTAGTACGTTGTGCTGTTTGTTGTGCAGTCGCTGTCAGCCCAGAACGGGGCTAGCAGGCCGAACCCATGTCGTCTAGCGTGTTTTCTCATTCCTTTTCGCATTGTCTCCATTATGTTTACAGGAGGATTCCTTTTAAGAAATCGTTGGGACAACGACAAGTAGCCGTGTGTGTATATCTGTAAAGGAAGATATATCACAATGTTGGGGCCAACAGAATCATACGTATTCAATGTGTATTTAAATGGTAATGACGCTAGCTACACATATACCATTGACTAATTTGAAGCGTTGAGTGATTTTCAGCTTATGGTATTTTGTACTTGCATGCGTATTCAAGGATATAACATTATTGTTAATTGTGTCACTTTACCGATATTATCCAGACCATTATAGGGCGTGCATGTCTCGCGCGCGACAACGAGGCTGGGGGCAGTTGGGGGCTGAAAGTCCATATTCTACATGTTAACATTTTGTTCGTTTTGTTTTTGGTTGTAATAATCGAACTGTTCCAGTATTATTATTTGAGTTATACTGTCCGAAGGATTATTACAAGCAGAAGCAATGGAACACTTTGCTGGTGACAATGCTCACGGAAATCATGAATATTAATCGATTATTATGGTGGTTGCCATGGCATCGCCGGCTTGTACTTGTGTTTGGCGATCTTGACTAGTAATGAAAAGTGCAATTTTTCGGGCAGTACAACTTGTTTGGGGCAAACGTATACATATGTTATGATTATGTGCATTTAGACAATTTGTCAGATATAAGTGCTTATCGAAATCATAACGTACAGCAATGTAAAATGCAAATCCCGTAAAAGACGCATACGGCCTAAAACTGTGTCTATTATCAGCACAACATAAATCGCTATATGTCTATTATAGTGTAGTAAACGCAATATTAAATCGGACATTTAAGATAAGAAAGACATAACCATATATATGTATATATATAAATAGAACACATCAGTAGAAGCCAGTCTATAGGGGAAAGATTAATGATCTAACTCTGTGGGATATATAGATAAAAGTATAACCTGGCCCCAATCAGCTCTAGTCGCGCGGATTCTCACCATGTATCGTGACCCACTTACAAGCCCTATTGTATTGCACTTATGGCGCGCGAGTAATCATAAATTAACAGACCGGTGGATTAGAAAATTCTAAAGTTCATTTAATGTTTATAGTTTTAAAATATAGCATTACCATGATGGACGAGATGTAAGCGTTGACATTTCAGTAGATGAAGTGAAATGTTTACAATACAAATTCGGTTTTATCTCATAAATGTTTTAAATACGTTTGTATCAACATATTTTGAACTGGCTTTGAGATAAGTGTTATCACCAAGAATATGTCTTCTGAATAACATTGGCGTATATGTGTGCCTGCATGTGTGCATGTCTGATAAATGTAAGAATACGAGTGCGCCATCGACTATGACTGAAAATTAAAGTAAGAACTCACGTCTTCAACTTATTTAATCAAGAAATTAAGCATCGCCTTCAACAAATCTATGTCTGAATGAGAACGTGAGCAGTAAACTGTAAAATGTGTACCTGCAACGTAGCATAGCTTAATTTCTGTGTATGATAAAGTCGTCATTACTGTGTGTTATCATCAAGACTCTGACTGATAAAGAAAGGAAACATCGCAGTGTGTCTATATCAAGTTTTTGTCTCAAAAAGAACGAAAATATTGTTGTGTGTCCTTACCACGAGTTTGTCTGTTACGAAGTCGAACAGCTTTATATGGCGAAACAAAAGAGGTCGGGAAAGACCGAGGCGGAATCTCTTGTAGCATTTGATTTCTTTGTCATTCGAAGCCTTTCCATGTGTAAACATTCTTGACAGAATAGGAGGATCAGTTGCACCTACTAACAACAAAAGGCTCAATTATCCAAAGTGTGTGTGTGTGTGTGTGTGTGTGTGTGTGTGTGTGTGTGTGTGTGTGTGTGTGTGTGTGTGTGTGTGTATATATATATATATATGTGTGTGTGTGTGTGTGTGTGTGTGTGTGTGTGTGTGTGTGTTATTGTGTGTGTGTGTGTGTGTGTGTGTGTGTGTGTGTGTGTGTGTGTGTGTGTGTGTGTGTGTGTGTGTGTGTGTGTGTGTTTATACTTATAGCATTTAACCATATGCTGATCAGAGACATGATCAGAGACATTTATATATATATATATATATATATATATATATATATATATATATATATATATATATGTATATATGTATATGTATATGTATATGTATATATATATATATATATATAAAATATATATATAAATTATAATATATATGTATATATACATATAAATATATATATATATATATATATATATATATATATATATATTATGATTTATGCATAAATATTTAGAAATATTGATATCTATATATATTATAATTTATACATAAATATTTAGAAATATTGATATATATATATATATATATATATATATATATATATATATATATATATATATATATATATATATATATATATACGAGTACAGCGCAATGGCCCAGGGTAGAACTTCGTACGCTCGATTAGCATAACCTGGTTTCATGTCCTGTGTTGGCGTGTAAAAGAACGTTTATTCACTGTAAATTGTCCAGCCTATAGAATGTGGTTGATATTTGTGTACGAGTAATCTTCACGCATGAACTGCAGCATGACTGGATATTGCTCGTACAAGCCGAGATGGTGTTCGACTGAACTGGTCTGCCAGAGAGTAGATTGTAGAGCGTACTGAGCAATCCCGAGGACTGCCTACTGCGTGATATAAAACACTTATATCTGTTAAGAGAAGAATGGCGGAATTCAGGATGTAGGCTTGACAAAAGGAAAGCTTTAGGAAGAAGCTATTATATATTCACAGGAGATATTGCAGACTAGCCTCCAAATATATTTGAATGTCCATACAATGAATAATATATATATATATATATATATATATATATATATATATATATATATATATATATATATATATATATATATATATACGCACTATAATATAATCCCATATATAAAAAACGTACCAGTGCCAGGTATCAGAAGCAATAACTATGCATATTTGAACTATTTGTCGTCAGTGTTCAGGACAAACCTGTCTCGCAGAGCGTTCCCGTGTAACCAGGGACACAGACACAAGTGTACGAGTTCACAGCTTCAGTACAACTTGCTCCATTCATACAAGGACTGCTGGTGCATTCGCTGATATCTGGGACAGAAAACATTGCCGTTTCAAACCAAACACAATCACCAAGCTTCTTTAAATACCATTATCATCATCTATGTCAACTAGAGTGTCAGTCAGCATATGTTATTTGTAAAAAGGCAATAGTCGTGGCACGGATATAATTCCCTATATAAAAAAGGACCAGTGCCAGTTTTTAGAAGCAATAACAATGCATATTTGACATCACAATTTTGCAAGAGAAGGTTATGTCGCCTACATTTGATTGTGACTAAATTCGCATGGTTTTACAAATAGTATTCTATATACAAGCAATGGAGTCCTTCGTCAGGTTCCCATTTCTTAAATATCACACCATCACTCTGTAATCGGCGGCAAGCAGCACCATATAATATATAGTAATGCAGAATAATGTGTACACATCAGAGATGGAGCGAGTACAATACAAATGTACTCGAGTACGAGTACGATTACTTTGAACATGCATGAGTACGAGTACGAGTACGAGTACTCCATCTCTGGTACACATCATGATATCACCCTAGTGTTAATGATGAACCTGTGTCGCAGTGCGATCCCGTGTAACCATCGACACAGCCACAAGTGTACGAGTTCTCAGCGTCAGTACACCTTGCTCCATTCATACAAGGACTGCTGTTGCATTCGTTGATTTCTGCGACAGAAATTATTGCCGTTTCAAACCATGCACAAACTCCAAGCTTCTTTAAACATAATTGTCATCATCTACATAAACCTAAGAAGGGCGGGGTATACTCAGAGAGATAGGAGGGACTATCGACCCGTGCCAGTTTTGAGAAGCAATAACTATGCATATTTGACATCACAATTTTGCAAGAGTAGGCTATGTCGCCTAGATTTGACTGAGACTAAATTCGCACGGTTTTTCGAGTATTTGGCTATCTATAAACAATGGAGACCTTCCACCAGGAGGAGGAAGATTCGCCACTACAATCAAGAGTCTAGTGAAGACAAGCCTACATGCACCATGTTCAATACGCCAGACACGTTGCTGTTGTATCACTTGGTATATGGATAGCATTGTAAATAATTCATCGCGTAGATATTGCTACTTACTCGGCTTGGCAAACACTTCTACCTCACACAATGTGAGGGTGCTTTTCACATCAGCAATTTGTATGACCAGATACCGTCCCACTGCATTCTTCTCACAATGTATGATCAGCCGTGCATCTGGATGTGTGCCATCGACTGTAGCGCAGGTCGTGTCCATGGCGATTATTGATGACGCTCCAGTTGACGGCCAAGTGGATATTAGTCCTATC
>OZ024854.1:18735054-18757554 GCA_964017155.1 Oasisia sp. SBJ-2009
CGATAACTCTCCTGTGATGACTACTGTGAAGAGTTGTCTAAAATTTTGAAAAGTGCTCTAGCATTATTTTCATCGGCATTGTTTGTTAATAGCGGGCATCCATGCTAGATGAGTCACCCATGGTATGCGGAAAATGACTAGGGTGGATGCCACGCCCGATTTTGAATTTAAAGGTAATTTTGAAGGTCACAAAGTTAACTGGGGTCAAAATGTCGTGATGATTTTAACTCTATATGAGTAGATCTTTACAAATCAGTAAGGATCTTACGGTTACGACAAGTATTGGCGGAGATATAAGGTGTTAACCTTTGCATTTACACAGAGATGTATAGGATAATTCATCACAAAAATGTGATTATCTCGAATCTCGAGTTCCCGCTGACCAGGCAAATGAGTGGATAAACAAGCCATGCAAGATGCAGAACGGCATCATAGGCATTAAAAAAATGCCCAAAGTAGGGACAAGCTTTGTGTCACCTGGGCCGAACGCCCACGAATCTCCCAGGACACGCGATACCTGTTTAACCTGGAAGATGAGGAGGAAGAGGCCACTTTCACCCGCAGTGACAGCCTTCCTTCCCAGATGAAGCGTGATGCTGATGACGTAAAGAAGCTTATCACACAGCTTACACGTTTGGACGTATTCAGAGTAAACACTGCTTTGAGAGAAGAAGAAGATGGAGACATGGATTCGATAAGTGGCGACATACCCTTGTTATCTTTGGCATCCAAAGATTCTGCCCCGACTGACGTGGTCAGTGATCTCCTAAGAACTGAAGAACGGGGGAAACTGCATGTTATCACCAACGTGAAGCAACGCCTAATTGAGAAAACTGTGGGGTTTCATGATGTGCTTAAGAAGCATCGCTCGAAAACCTTTGCCACTCTGTACAAAGCAACCGTGTCTAGCAAACACAATGTACAGAAGACTGTCAAAGCCGACAGAAAACATCTGCAGCGATTACTCAATGCTGTCACCGCGGGTCGAACAGTTGAAATGGGGAGAATCCTGAAGCATGTGCTGTCCCCAGTCCCACCGTCTCTGGCCAAGCATGGAGGCGACATGAACTCGACACAAAAGTCAGTGCTAATCAATGTCCTGGCGGATGGCATTCCTATACCCTCGGCAATTCCAGAAGCCAACATGAAGACGTGTGTGAAGATTGACGGTCATGGCCTGATCCAAGCTCTTGGGAAACCTCATGGGTGTCAGACATTTGGCGACTATGCCGACGTATTCTTGAACAATGTCACAAGTCACTTCAGATGTCACACAACAAGAGTTGATGTAGTGTGTGTGGCTACACCGGGCAACAATCGATCAAGGCAGTAACAAGGTCAAAGCGAGTGGGGAAGAAGAGGCCAATTCGTAAGGTCATCGAAGGACGAAATGTCAAACTTCCACAGGTATGGAGCAACTTTATTGCATCTGATGAGAACAAGGCCGATCTCGCCAGGTTCTTGACCGAGTCATCGTGAGAAAGGGTACAGTTCTACCAGAACAATGTGACCTTGTAACAGGAGGCAGATTCTCGTGTGCTACACATGCGAGGTCAACAAGCAGGAGCGAAGTCAAACTTCAAGGAAACCATGAAGAGCCGGACACCAGGCTGATACTCCATTCGTGTGAGGCAGTCAACCAGGGATACAAAAGAGTGTTGGTCATCTGCAGAGATACGGATGTCATGCTGCTTCTAGTCCACTTTATACCAGCACAAACAGCAGAAGTGTGGATGATCTCTGGAACAGCAAAGAAGAGGAAATGCTATCCAATACATCCACTGTCTGAGAGACTTGAAAAACCTCTGAAGGATAACCTGCTGGGCATCCATGCGTTCACAGGTTGTGACACAACGTCAGCGATTAGTGGCCATGGCAAGCAGTCTTGCTGGACAACTTTTCAGAATCTTCCGCATTTCGTGCAGGGGATTGGTCGTGATGGAGAATTCGCACCATTGAACAATTTGTATATCACTTGTACGGCACACCTAGGCAACAAACCGTCGACAATGCCAGACTCCAACTCGTCGGTAAGGGCAAGCTTGTTCTGGAGATGTTACCCCCAACCAGAGACGCCATGGAACTTCACACCGCACGCGCCAACTAGCAAGCAAAGATCTGGCTGCAGGCAGACCAGGAACATATAGACATCCCTTCTCCCACCGACATATCTGCATGGATGATGAAGTCAGACTGCTTGAAAGCTGTATGGACAAGACTGCCTCCTATTCCAGATGCGTGTCTAGAGCCGGTCACTTGTGGATGCAAGGCTAAGTGCAGAACGGCCCGACGCAGTTGCTTCAAAACGAACCTCAACTGCACGTATGCTTGCAGGTGTGGTGGGGTGGAGTGCTGCAACCCAGCTGGCCAACAGACATGGGAGGAAGTGAATGTGACACGTTATTAGACATAATAGTGCATATGGGAACATTAGAGTAAAACGACCAAGTGTTCAACACAGTTCTTAATTAAAAACCGTGTTTTTGAGAAAAACGTACTTTTGTGTTTCGTTATCCTATACTTTAACATTGTAAAGTGAATGTTTACTTGTCAATTACACTAGTTAGATGCAAGTATGTGATCATAAAAATTACTTCATTGGATAGATCTATTGATTGTGGTCCAAATTAATAATAACAAAATACCAATTTTGACCTTTCTCGTCCTTGAAAATGACCTTCAAATTCAAAATCAAGGGTGGCATCCACCCACACCTTTTCCCACATGCTATGAGTGATCTATGTACCATAGTTTCATGCTATTAACAAAAAATGCCGATGAAAGTTTTATATCACATATTGGCTGGTCCACTAGTAGGCGCATGACTGTGTCTGTGTCAGTTCACATAACGATTAAACGTTGGCCGCCATGTTGAACTGCCCAGATGGCGCGAGACACGATCCTTTCATCTGCATCTTTCAGTCAGTTTAGTTCGTTCGTTTCGAATCGATTTACTTAGTCACTAACAATAAACAATTATTCCATTATGCAGTATAGTTTTGTGACGCATACAAGCCATAATGTGGTTAAAAATAATTACTCCATAAATTTAGTTAAAATCCGTATCACTTAAAAAACCGCCAAAATACGTATCGGATATGGCTAATCCGTATCATGTGGCATGTCTGATGACATACGAAAGTGTGCGTTGCTTGCGAATGCCTAATCACTGCATTTAACAAAAAGGACACAGCAGAAGTACGTAAATGTATTATGAATGGTGACCCACCTATTGCGTTGACGTGTGCAATCAGCAACGACAGGAGCGCCAGACGACCCGATGACAGTTGCCTCGTCGCCATCACGTCACCCTGAACACAATCAGCTGCTACAAGCAACGTCGTGTGTGCGTGCGTGCGTGCTTGCGTGCGTGCGTGCGTGCGTGCGTGCGTGCGAGCGAGCGAGCGAGCGAGCGAGCGAGCGAGCGAGTGAGTGAGTGAGTGAGTGAGTGAGTGAGTGAGTGAGTGAGTGAGTGAGTGAGTGAGTGAGTGAGTGAGTGAGTGAGTGTATGTAAGTGTGTGTGTGTGTGTGTGTGTGTGTGTGTGTGTGTGTGTGTGGGTGGGTGGGTGGGTGGGTGGGTGGGTGGGTGGGTGGGTGGGAGGGTGTGTAGTGCATACATTGACATATATAAACGGACAACAATGTCAACTGATTGAATGGCATTGCCATGCCGTGTGACTGTGAATCTGAGACGGTGGAATACAGATATATAAAATAGGGTCCATCCTGTCTAAGTGACATAGAGTGGGAAACTCCTCACAGTTTTTGACTGGTATGTCACTGGAAGATGGATTATTTCATTCATTGGAACTTCTGTGTTTTCATAATTATGTCGAAAGAGTATTGTGAGGCTTGTACAGCTTTGAAATGTTTTCTGTACAACGACTCGTTGAAAACTCCGTGAGGTGGCAGCACGTTTCAGCCCCTTCAAGTCCGCCAGGGGAATCAATAGGCTGCAGATGTAACCGACAAGGCGGTCTTAACCCAAATTAAGGTCGAAAGCTGATATACTTTTACATGATAATGATATTTACGCAGCCGACCAACAGTCGTTTAAGCGAGACTACTGGTGTGCCTGCCAGCAAAAGTTCACACATCTGAAGTGGTTTCGAATTTCCGTTCACAGATCGAGTTAACAGTGAAGATCATTGTTTCACGTTCACCACCTTTGCCCCGCTGTTCAACTTGCCTGATTGTACACTTATTTTCAGACCGACAACGATGCGATGGCATACATTATAGTACATTATAGTACCGTTCGCAGTGAGCACGCGCGTTCCGAAAAGGAGCTTTAGGTCGCCAGCTGCATTTAATTATTACAATTCTTGTTATAGTCAGACCATTGTGTTCACAGTTCATATCGCTAATGTCTGTATGTGGCGACAATGGTTTATATTAATTTTGAAAAGAGAATTGTGTTCGTATTTCTACTGAAATCGTAATGGAAGTCTACCAACTTACATTTATAACCACGGACTTATATGCACAGCCTGCCGTCTCCGCCGCTCGCGGCGCTTCGCGAGCGACGGAGTCGGCTGCAAAGATCACGAGCGCAGAAGAGGTACTCCCCACTTCCGGTCTGCGAGCCACTGCCATGGAGTTGCCGAACATCGAGTGGATTTTTGCGGTAAATAAAACTGTTTAATTCAATAATAGTGAGAATTTTCCTAAACGATGAATGTACCTAGAAATGTTGTGGCTATCTCCAGTGTAGTGCTAAATGGTTTATTTTATTCTATTTTCGTCGTACATGATCTGTAATAAGCATCGGGGTGCCGGCGTAATGGCGTAAACAATACCGAACTTCCAAGGGCAAGGCTACATTTTTTTCTTGGGCAAGTGACGCAAGTTTTAACCAGTCTTCACTCTTGTCATGCGGGTAAGTTCATATATTTGAATTATGTGTAATGTTTAAATACTCCTAATAATTTTATTTAACCGATCTGTAATTCTGTGCTGTCACTTTATACCTGCCCTTGCTAACTATTTTCAATATTGACTGCCATTCGCTTGTATTTACTATTTATTTGTGTTATTTATATTTTGATGAATGTTCATGTGCAATTTATGTATTCTGATCCTGTGTCATTACTGTAAATAAAACATTACTACAAATATTCCTAATTATAATTAATAATAATGCAATTACTTCTAGAAATGTAAATATTACTAAGAATTGTGTATTTGTTATTTCTAATTTATTTATTTAAATGCTTGAGATGGATATACAATAATTCTGACATAATGTGTTTGATTAATTATTGTAGTTATTACATGCACTTTGAATTATGTTATTTGAAATTTATGTTGAAATGCAGAATATTATGAAACGGTAACAATGTATTACTGGTCTCTACTGAGCCTGCAGCATTGATTCAACCTGTAAACACACGGTCACCCATAAACAAGTGAAGTATGACAACTGTGCTTCATTGTCATGCATTAATCCGTTTGGTATTTATATAATATTTATTAATAAAGTTATTATTTATGTTTCATGTGGTTCGAAACATTGAATACATTATATTTACTTCATAATTATTTACTACAGGCATTTATCAAAACATAACCATTAGTCGAGTTAGCATGCTAACATTAGCCAATATTAACTTATTAATTAAAGTACTGTTAATATGAAATTATTGGCTAATGTATATTTATCACCATAACTAATGTGAACATGTCTTAATAACTATGAACATTATGGCCTTTTATTCATATATATATATATATATATATATATATATATATATATATATATATATATATATATATATATATATATATATATATATATATATATATGAAGCACGGCTACTAATTATATATTGATTAATTTATTTATTTATTATTAATGATTTGTTATCACATAATTGTTTAATTTATATCTCTTACCATAAGTAAGGTGGTTTTTTCATGTTTATAAAAAATTATAATATTATAAACATATTCATGGATATTGTGGTATTTTACAAAAAATGTATGTCTGTCGAGGTTGCCTACTCATTATCACCTATTAACTAGTTTATTAATTTATTATTACATGACTAGTTAATATATATTTATTCTCGTAATCAATGTGGTTATGCACCCCCATAATGTGTATAAATATCTTCATATTTATGGATTCGGCTGGTCGTAATTAGACTGTTTTAGCCTGTTAACTTGGTGCACTAATTAAATAATATTAGCTACCTAACTGAATGAAATAGTATGAAAAAAAATATGTATTAAACAAGTATTACTCCATTCAATGTATTTCAAAAAATTGCAAACAGTATTTTAATTTTTTTTTAATAACAAAGTTACGCCATTTTAAAGTCACTTATTCAAATATTTATCAACAGAAAACACACAAATGAGCTCATTTTTCCATTATAAGACATACACAAATTTTGCTCGTTTTTCTGTCTTTAAATTGTAATAACTTTGGATCTAATAAAGGTATCGTAATAAAATTAACAGTTGTGTTTCGATTTTATTGTTGAAGTGCCTACACAGCTAGGCTGCCTACTATATTTTCCGTAACAATCATGGCGTGTGGAGGGCAGTAGTAAACACGTTGATCAAAGGGTCATATTTCTACGTTAGGATCATGAATAGTTTGCGTAACGATGGGCGGCATCTCTGGCATCATTCGTCTTCGAAATAAGGTATCGCCCTAGTCGAAGTAATACAAATGCAGATGGATTGTCAGAGCTTGCTTCCCATGGCACAAGGAGACCTGAAGCTGACAGAAAGAAGAAAAGAAGATAGATTACGATCGCAAGGCGCGTGATCTTCTACTGTCTTTTGGAGAGGGATTGTACAATAGGAATCGCATACATTCGAGTTGTCGACCAACTACCAGAGAAATGGAGACTCGAAGAATCGATGATGACATCGAGCCGCTACAGTGGAGGTATGTCGTGACGACAACACCTGGACGACGTCTTGCGGAACGCACTATCAGCAGTGGTGATGGTGACAACGACGACAATGAGAGTGCAGTCGAACAAACGTGCAGTGATGATGACGACAGTGCAACCGAAGAAGTGAGTGACAATTTGACAGATACTTCCAGTGAAGTCGAGTCACTCGTGAACATTCCTGTCGTACGGCGATCCTCGCGAAAGACAACAGGCCAGCACTGGAACCCCTTACGCGAGCCACGGTATGCCCGGGATCAACAAAGTGACTCAACTACAGTTATTGTGAGACTGCCAAAGTAACTTCAAAATATCATGTTTAAAAAACATACGTACGTTGGTCGCATATATAAATAAACAGCCAGCTTGTAGCAAACTTGTAGGCGCAGCATTATAGATTGACGATGGGCACCTACATATATGGTGCCTGCCTCTAATAGTAATATCGTTTAGTCAAAAAGTTCAAATAGGCCTACAAGTACCCGTTTAAATCATAATTGGTTTAAAACACATATTTGTGTACTTACAAACGCACACAAATAATTAGTTGTGCGCTGTCTTAGTGAAATCGGTAGGCTATAGCATTGAACAAAATAATAGCACCGCTGCGTAGTTGTCATATGTAGCCGCCGGAGGCGCTGCTGTGTGATGGTATCTTTCCATCTATTCAAAGACGCTGCAACAATTGCGTCAATTGATGATCAAACAGGAAACCACTTGTAAGCTGTGCCACATCACGTGCTTACCTGGTTACATTCACCAGGACACAGACGCGTAGCCATATTTCAATAACGTTTGCTTTTTATATACATGATTATAGTCACACATAATCAAAAAAATTCAGTAGCTAATATTAAACGCCTAAATAACTTATATCACGGAAACCCGTTGTTGCCACGGTGAATGTATATTTGTTTGACAGCCGCCAGTTAATTATCTGGCGGCCGCCACTTAACTATCTGGCGGCCGCCACTTAATTATCTTTCGGCCGCCACTTATTTATCCACAATTTTTAGCCTGAGGGAGACAGGATAAGTTCAGAAAGCAAAATTACGGGCATATAGCGAGACTGATCACTCTCCTCTCTTAATAACCCTATATATATATATATATATATATATATATATATATATATATATATATATATATATATATATATATATATATATATATATATATATATATATATATTTATATATATGTATATATATATATATATATATATATATATATATATATATATATATATATATATATATATATATATATATATATATGACCTGAAATACATATAAATGTTTTAGTAAATACAAAACATAATTTATTCTGTAATAAACAAAGGCTTTTATGGCATGCTATTTAAAATAATTATGTTGGCTACATGTAATTGAATAGGGGCCATGACCCTGCCCAATCACCAAACATATTGAGGGAAGACTTTGGACCCATAACTGCTTGCCTGATTCTTATAGTGACAAGATGCAGATGGTACAGGGGTGCATGTGTTGGACTTCCCAATCCCACCGGAACCGGCAGGAATCCGCTGGTTCTGCCGTAGGCGATAAACATACATCAGGGTGCAATGCAAGGGGTGACAGGGCAAACATACATTAATCATCTATAATGCGCTTTATCGCTAGTATACGGGTGCAAAATGACAGCCATCCAAGCAATGTATCTAGTGATTTTCCACTGGGTATTCGGAAGTTTATATCGGAGTATATTCATTTTACTATTGTGCCTATGTAGGGTATTAAGAAAGGAGAGTGATCAGTCTCGCTATATGCCCGTAATTTAGTTTTCTGAACTGTGGGGGGATATTCTCTATGCTGTCCCCCTCCGGCTAAATAATCGAGATAAATAAGTGGCGGCCGCCAGATAATTAAGCGGCGGCTGCCAGATAAATAAGTCGCGGCTGTCAGAAAAACATATATTCACCTTGGCACCAACGGGTTTCCGTAGATATGTAAATGCAATACGAAACCGCAGGATTTATTAATATGCAAGCTATGTCTGGGGTTTCATAATGACAATGTTGGATTATCATGATTTATTTGCGAGCATAGCAATTGTTATCTGACATGTAAATAGCACTTATATGTGCAAAAAGGATTGTGTCATTCGTCGAAACGCAGCTTTAAACAATTCACACAGTTCAAACAATAATTATATTCATCTCTCGGTAAAGAGGGTTGTGCAAAAAACATATTATAAATCCATGTATTTAAAATGTAATGTTAAAGAGTGCTGTAATACAATCGTTAGAAACTACAATAATAATAATAATAATAGCCATAGCTGTGTATATCAGTTAAAAACGTCATAGAAACATTGGGCACCTAATATATTTTTAAAACGTCCATAACATTTTATCAGAAGATCCAACACCATGTTGTAATGAATCCTGTATGGTTTGACATGATCAACCAGTTATATGTATTCCCATGATAATCCATCAACTTACTATTAACACTACTAATGCTCATTTTTGACGCGCAGACCGCCGCAGTAGTACCTTGTAGGTAACAGTGAAGAAACGATACTTAACGAAAAAGACCGACGCCTGGGAATGAACTTGCGAGTGGCTAAAACGTGTTTATAAAAGGGAGGTGAGCTCACCGTGAATGTTTGAGGAACGTAACTTGAAGCAGATCTCGACATTTGTATAACACAAACTAGATCGTCGTAATCGTTTTCGTTATGAAAATTATCGTATATACAGTACATAGGTTTCATTTACAGAATAGAGCCACTACAACAGGGTTGCATTAAGATATGCCTATGTCTACAATTCTCTGTCTATGAACACAACATCGAGAGATGGAAGAATACGTACTTTGTGCATCCGTGTTCGACAACAGCCGTGTTCTTCACTAGATGATGCAGGTGTTGTCGTTCGTAGTCAGTTCGTAGTACGTAGCGCATGTGTCGGTAAGTTAAAGTATTGTGTCGTATATACAGACTCGAAGGCTAGAAAATGAGCCAAATCTGCTCGCACGTCATCACCAGTCCCGGTGATTCGCCAGTCGGTGTCACAGTCAGAGTAGGCCCCGCCTGGAAGACGTCAATCAGAAATCATTGGTCGGCCAACACAAATGATGTATCCGGTGTCAAACAATACTGGCGTAGCATATCTGGCAAACAAATATGCGCCAGGTTACTAAACTAACAGATATAACAATATCAGAAAACATTTCTTTTTTTCTTGACATCATTATTCAAAAGTATTGGGTGTGTCTTTTCAGTCGAGGCGCGGATTCAGTGTTCTTGCTGCATTCTTACTGCGACTGCTAGGTCCCACTTTAATTATGTCGTGGCATCGTGACGTGATAGTTGGTTAATGGTACAGTGCAAATAACAAGATGATAGCTATTTGCAAATCCCAGAGTTTTACAAACAATACAAATTGCGTTTACTCTTCTGAATAGTATATATTGTCATGTGACATAACATACCACACAATGATCCTAACTACCCTATTTGCTACAACTCTGGGAACACTAAAGGAACGTTAGTTTCTAGTGCAATATCCAATCCTGGCGACAGATCAAAGCAAAGCGCTTCAGATTTTACTGTATGACAGACTTGTTCAATCGAACGTCATCTGAACTTTTCTGGGAAGAATTTCGGCATTTCTGCAATTATTGCATTAAGCCTATTTGTAGACAAATATCCACCAATGACGGTGGCAGCTGAGCCAGGATTCACAAGCTCTATGTGATCCCGGCTACTGGGTGGACAATTCCCCGTGTTTCTGTAATCAAGTTGAGCTATACAATTGTTACATGTATTCCTTCGTTTATAGATTATTGTAGCTACGCTTGGTTTACTTTGTTTGATACGTAATGCGTATATATTGTGCTGGTTAATGCAACTGTTTATGTGTTTGTAACTCTGCACCCGTACCACACATATAGCTATTATAAGCTTGATATGCTGCGCACCGTCCAGTTAGATACGTAATATTACCGCGGTCTTTCTTAGGGAGTGTGTCTTTTGAGGTAACAATATACGGCTATTTACCACAATGTTATTTGACACCATTGTTGTTTGTGCTCTGGTAAGGGAAAGTAATTCATTGTGGTGATCTTCTACAGTTAAGATGTGTGTGTGTGTGTGTGTGAGTGTGTGTGTGTTTGTGTGTGTGTGTGTGTGTGTGAGTGTGTGTGTGTGTGTGTGTTTGTGTGTGTGTTTATGCGTGTGAGTGCGTGCGTGTGTGTGTGTGTGTGTATGTGTGTGTGTGTGTGTGTGTGTGTGTGTGTGTATGTGTGTGTGTGTGTGTGTGTGCGTGTGTGTGTGTGTGTGTGTGTGTGTGTGTGTGTGTGTGTGTGTGTGTGTGTGTGTGTGTGTGTGTGTGTGTGTGTGTGTTTGTGTTGTCCGCCATAAGTCACATACGTTCATGTATTATAATTATTTTTTCTAGGCATGTGACTTTGACCGCGCAAACCGATGGGGCTGGTTATGCTTGTCGGCGCAATCACAATGCCATCAGTTGCAATATTAAGAGTCCGCCAATCACAAAGCTTAGTGCAGCCGAAACTGGCCGAAACAATAATAGTAGAACATTTTCGAACAATATCAGAGGAGCTTGCTACGAGACAACAACAGTACAACAGTAACTAACTTACCTGTTGGAACAACGACTTGCACAGTTCTCACGGTACCTCGCAATTATAGCAGTTACTTGAAAACTCGACGTTAACAATGCAGCTGCTTTGCAAATGTGATGACGAGAAAGAACAGCTGCTGCATGTACAACCGCTCAGACGTCATAAGTTATGAGTTTGCTAAGTGCAGAAATTGGATATTCTGTAAATGTGACTGATGTTTTGGTAACCATGTTTCACAACGTAACTTGTTGTAATGAAGCTCGACAATACGGACTGCGCCAGACGATTGATGATGAATGTAGTGAGGATTCGAACGTTGAATGCTGTCTTCAGGTTACCATTGACATGGCAAATCAGCAAACCAATAGAATCAGCTTCGTAGAAAGGCGCCAACAATGTGGATATGCACAAGTGTCTTATTATCGTCAACCTGCATATTCAAATTACACCCATAAAATGCAGCCCAAGAAATCGGGTTTTGTCTGATTTATTCTCCTGTGTGTTATCGTTGCATGAGTTGTAGGCCTTCTTACTTCGGTTGATGTTATTCAGCCTCCTTCAGTCTGACGGACGTAACATAACCTTTGTGGTGGTAAGTTTTGGCAGTGACGTTAGCAATCGTCCCTTGGACGGTGGTGGGAGGGTAATTCAGCAAGGGTTCACAAATCATGAGCAACAATGAACCATACTGAAGTTGATTCATTCGTAGTGCTGCTTTGCAACGGAGATGTGTATTTTTAAAAGAACGCAAGTATAGAGTTAACGTAGTTTTCAATAATATTTGGTAAATGCTAAATGCCAATATTAGTAACAAGAAATCCGGGCGACGTTTTCCCTATGATGCTTTACTTTCTCACTGGTTGGCTTGAAGATATATACCTTGAAATGTTGTGAAATACACACTGAAGAACAATATCAACAATCTACTAACTACACATATATATATATATATATATATATATATATATATATATATATATATATATATATATATATATATATTCGACAGCAGATACCAATCGTCAGTCGGTGTGGAGTACGAGAAGGATATACTCATTATTGAGTATACATTATTTAATTTGGTGAAACCTATTCACACAATAATACTTTGCCACGTTGGTCCTCTTGATTACGATAAAATTGCAATCCCATAAATAGGTAATCCTCTTTGCTTCTGATTAGATCCGTTGAGGAAAAATTCGAGTATCGAAACAAAAATACGTCGTCTAATGTAATGTGAATTATATTACTCATTAATTAATCTCATTGCTTGGGTAGCTGACAACAGTTGTCACATGCGCAATTGTCTTGTCGTGCCTGCAAAAAATCTAGTATCGCATTTTGACAAATTGGTTAATTACACCTATATACGAACGTATTTGTGGACCATTGTGTCTACCTTTGCTCAAATCATTCACCCATTGTCTGAGCTTTCACTACATATGTATGTATGTATGTATGTATGTATGTATGTATGTATGTAAAAAAAACTATGTATGTATGTATGTATGTATGTAAGATACATACATACATACATACATACATACATACATACATACATACATACATACATACATACATACATACATACATACATACATACATACATACATACATACATACATACATACATCCATACATGCATACATACATGCATACATACATAAAGCCATACAGCCATACAGCCATACATACATACATACATACATACATACATACATACATACATACATACATACATACATACATACATACATACATACATACATACATACACACATACATGCATTCATACACACAATCATACATACATTTATACACATATACATACATACATATATACATACGTACATACATATACACATGCATACATACATATATACATACATACATGCATACATACATATATGCATGCATACATACATAAATACATACATACATACATGCATACACGAATACATGCATATATACATACATACATACATACATTCATACATACACACACATGCATACATACATGTATACATACATACGTACATACATACATGCATTCATGCATGCATGCATACTTGCATATATATACATGCATACATGCAAACATGCAAACATGCATACATGCATACATGCATATATGCATGCATATACGCATACATGCGTACACGCATACATGTATGTACGCGTACATGCCCACATACGTACACACGTATGCACGAACGTACGTATGTACGATCACATATACACAAGACCACATGTACGCACAAACACACGAACTTACATACGCACACACATACACTCACGCACAAACACACATCCACACATATACACATGCACATATGCACACATCCACACATACACACATACACACATACACACATGCACAAATACACGCATACACATATATACACTCACATACAAAAGTGAAAAAAATAATTGTGTCGAACTAGACCACAGAAGCAGCCTGCTCACCACCATCATAACGCCGTTCGGTAGATATCGATGAAATCGTCTACCATTCATAATTATTATTAGCGCATATATCTTTCAGGAAAAATTTACCCAAACTCTGAATGGTTTGGACGGATTACATGTGTCGTCGATGACATAGCGGTGTTTCGGGCGTGTTGAGGAAGATCTTGACAAGACGTTCCTATATGGCCTCTCCAGCGCTCCCACCAAGAGACTGACTCAACCCGGTGTGCCATAACAATGGACCAAAGAACAAGACAAAGCACTGTCGAAAGTAAAGAAGCTGACGACGGAGAACCCCGTACCTGCGTACTATGACCCGCACAGCGAGTTCCTGTCAAATCGTAGAACAAAAACGAGGTGTAGAGTTGGTATGTACGTTTAAGTAGGTTACGCAAACATAAGCACTTGTAATGCGTATATTAATGATCTGCTAAGAACTATTTCAAATGATAGAAGGATATGAATATTCACAACGGATTTCAATATTGACCTACTAACAAATTACATTAATAATTTACCTGCACAGTTTGTACACAATATGTTTGCAAATATGTTTTGTCCAAAAATTAGCAAACCAACCAGAATCGCACAACAATCAGAAACTCTTATGGATAATATTACTGCCAACATTCATGAATATTCCATTAAGTCTGGCATTCTGTATAATGATATATCTAATTACTTCCCAATAGTTAATGTATATAATAGAGGCTGTGCGAACCTGGGCCACAGCAACAACGAGAGGCCAAGGCAGGTGATTATCTGGTGCTAACGGCAAGTGTGCCTGCGAGCGTGTACGTGTGTGTTTGTGATCGCCCGTGTGTGTATACACGAGAACGTGCGCGTGTATGTCACTGGTTTTGGTCATACAGAACAATATATTAGCTGTGTTATATTAAGAATGACTATTATCATTTGCTTCAACGACAACACATATCCGTCAATATTTGCCTATCTTTCTCTCGGAATGAATAATGTGATCAAGATATGAAAATAAATATTTTAGCATTACGGTTATATAAAGTAAGGTACCATTCATAATTATACCACGAGTTTATCATACGTACATAGACGACAGTGTTCGTTGCCTGCGAATTCCTAATCACTGCATTTAACAAACAGGACATTGCAGTCGTATATATAAACGTATTATAAAGTGTGACCCACTTTCTGCGTTGATGTGCCCAGTCAGCAGCAACAGCAGCGCCAGACGAACCAGCGGTGACGTTTGGCTCGTCGCCATCACGTCGCCCTGAACACAATCAGCTGATGCACGCAACATCGTCACCAACTCTTGAATGTGTCATGTTTAATATCACAATGACCCATTCACTAGCATATATATATATATATATATATATATATATATATATATATATATATATATATATATATATATATATATATATATATATATATATATATATATATATATATATATATTGACATAGTTTATCTTAAACTGAAAGATTATATTAACCTTCAAACAAGTGTGATCAGTGGCGACGTAAGATAGCAGTATGTTATAGGTTGGACATTTCACGAGTATCAAAACGGTAATCATGATTTTAGCTATTCAATTCTACGCCTACTAGTACAGACGCGCCATCGCACGGATTAAATAATACTAAATCCGAAAAAAACAATTCACACATTTGCGAGGAACAAAACATGACCAAATGAGCCTTTGAACAGGCGTAGAGTAAACGTTTGGCATTATACACCTATCATAATATAATAATTTACATCTACAATCAAATTGTACCTCGTAGACGTAGGTAACAGTGAAGGAAAGATACGTAACGAACACGACGGACGCCTAAGATAAGTATGTCAACATCCGCTAGATGGTAGCACCGCGTAAAGCGTTCCAGAAATGGCGCAAGTTTTTTTGCCGCCGAAGCGACTAGCTGGATCACATGGTCTCGGAAAACGGCGTTTTTCTCGCTATGCATACTAATTTTGTTGTTTACTGTTGACATTGATGTCGATTAATTAATGCCTTCAGAAGATGATCGGAGGGAAAAATCGGTTACATTGCATTCGGCTGTGGTTGATTAAGGTTGGCCTTTGCGTTGCGTTTATTTATAAAAATGTTAAAGATATTCAATCCATTCATTCCCGTAAAAATCGTTTGCTCTTAGCGAGTATTAGTCATTTCACAAAACGCGTACATATCAAATACACCCGAATGATTGACTAGTTGGTTTATGCATACATGTTACTTCAATTTTCTTCAATTAATAGAACAAATGCGAACCTTTTCGATTTTTGTTTCTACACGGAGCGTGTCGAAACTATGTACGATTCCTAACTATGGAAATAGAGTTTTGAGCGGAATACGCTTTAGTCTTCACGCAAACGAGGCTTGGGGCGAGATTGACCCTGTCGAGTTGTTTACGTTTAGAAACGGGGAGTGTAGGCACAAATATGATTTGTATATGCCACCAACACGGCAAATTAAGCAGACAAAGACAGCATCGACGCATGATTGGGAAAGAATATGGAACTAAGCAGTGAACAGAATGACTTCGCCTTCGGAACAGTGAAAGTGCCTTTGCAAGCTACGGGCACCGTGGCCGTGGGCCGGCGGCGATGGCCGGCGAACTGTCACTGACTACAGTCCAGACACAGTCCACATGCAGCGTTCGCACATATGTTCTTCCCGATAGGTTAGTAATTACGAATTGCACAGCTATAATCACGTATATATATATATATATATATATATATATATATATATATATATATATATATATATATATATATATATATATATATATATATATATATATATTTAGGCGTATGAGTATACGTCATTGATATTTCTGTTGTTTTTATTAAATTGATGTTATTGTTTACCTTCTACCTTGGCGCTTATTCAGCCAAGCCCAATGGCAATGCCAGGCCCATGGTACGACAAAATGGCAAGGTTGAAGGTATGGCTATGCTATGATTATGACTACGCCAGGCATAGACTATGGGCCGCCTACATGACTATCACATGCACGTGATTTATTATAATACTGTAACTATGTAATGTTTATGTCACATATGATAGTTAGCAGGTTAATATCCTAAGGCTAAGATTAATTAACTACCACTGTAGGCTTAATTAGCCTAATAGTAACTAGGTATAATTTAAATGCACTATAAGTGATCCGTAACACTAACAGTTATACTTAGGCCTGCGTTATACTTATTCATAATGACAATATTTAATACATTTATAATAATAATTTAATACATTAAGCAACATTTTATGATAATTTAATACATAAAAATAGGTATATACATATCATTTTAATTTATTAGTAACATTAGTAAAATAAAATAACAAGATATTGCTTGCATTTGGAAGCCTGGGAGGTGATCGTTCATAACATTGCAAGTTTTTCATGTACATTAAAATTTAAATGTGTCACATTTTCAGAACTTGAGGTGTCATCACCACAGGGCATGCTAAAAAGCTCTTCATCTCAGGTAAATGTGTGTTGTAATATACATTAATTTACTCTCTCAACAAACCTTTTAATTTGTAACCTGTAAATTTTTTATAATCGTTTTATAATATTTTTACAGATGTATGTCATTTGTGAATCCAAGGGTCCCGGGGTCCTGTGGATGTGCCTCCTATGCTGTAGGAATTTGGTATGCCTACGAACTTTTTATAATAGGTCAAGTGCCTCAGTATTGTTTGAAATATGACCCAGTTTAAGTGATAATAATACGTTGTGACACAATTTGGTTCAAAGGCCAGTAGGTTTTTGTGCCCTCAAGACGATTTCTGAATCTGCCCCTCTATGTGATATTTTATTTGTCTGTATTAATGGGTGGGTGTACTTGTTAAATTGAATATATGTAAAGACATCATAAAGTAAAAACATTTTATCAAAACTATTTCACGAAATTAACTACAAAATAATGGCAAGCACAATATAAGTATAACTACAGGTACAATCACTGCACTTGATATATGTATTTATTTCATCAGATAATAAGCAAAGCAGTAATAAAAAACTTAGGACAAAGTTGAAAACGTGTTAACTAGGTAAATGTAAAAAAAACAGTTACTTTCGTTTCATCGAGCATCCAGGACATGGTATATCAAATACTAATTAGTTCAAAAACATTAATCCATTCATTAGGTTTTCAAATTATGCCTTTCACAGAGAAGACATTAGCTTTAGCAAACTTGTGCTTAGTGATATATGTCACGGGAAAGTTGTTCAATATTCTGAAAGAATTATCGTACGAAGGTTCACCCATAAAACACACACAATTGTTACAGAAACATGCTGTAAATAGATAACATAATATACATACTATGTACATATAATAACATTATGTACATAACAAATATGCACAGCACTTTGTGACCATGTTGGATATTGTGCTTTATAAATAATAAATATATTAAATAAAGTAACTAGATTATACTTTATTTGTTTTAAATCAGTAGACATAAAATAACTTGTTTTTAAATATATTTAATGTTTTGTATCTTTACACATAAAAAGTGGGTAAACTAGTCAGGGTCCTTGCCATGTGGCTGAGAGCTACATGTGCAATTGCTATATGTTACTCAATTCTATGAAGAGTACTGGCTAGAGATAATGGTGAATACTTTTCTTTTGTACAATTAGTATTTTCACCTATTAATTTCAGTGTGGCAGAATGTTTCCCACATTAGTAGAAATGTTCAATATAACAGGTGTGAGTAATGTATATATAACATGTGGGCATGCACATTTTATAACACGAATAAAACAATTATATTACCCAGAGATGGGGTAATCGTACTAGTGTACTCGTAGTCATGTACTCAAACTCGAGTACGGGTGCTTTTTCAGTACGAGTACTCGAGTACGAAGGAAAGTAATCGTACTCGAGTACATTACCAATATAATCGTACTCACGATTACATTTTTTTCATATGAACAGTAAATATATTAGACAGATAAAAATTGCAATATTAGAAGTAATGTAATACATGTAATAATAATCGAGGTATTCATTTTCTATTACTGTTGAGCATTTCAATTACATAAATATTCAGTAAGATTTCCCTAATTAATACCTTCTCTTCCCAGAGAAGCCACATCTCCCCACCTTCCTGCTTAGTACAAAGTACAAGTTATATTGTGACAGTCCCATGGAAGCATTGCAGGAGATAAGCATCCCCTAACATCTTGCTTTGTAATTTTAGAAGCCATGCCACAGCCCCACCTGTACTGTTTGCTCTTTCAGTATGGTGTGAATGGCTGGGCAGTTAGCTGCTAAATCCCTGTCCATTATGTTTAAGTAAGTGTAAACTGTAAACCTGTCTAAATCCCCAACTGTTCTGTTTGTCCCATCTGATATATGATATATTTGAATTGGATATTATTGCTAATATGATCCCTGGGATTTGAAATGTTGTTATTGTATAATTTATATTTGATCATTTGTATTTGACATTTAAAACGGGACATTTGAAATTCTTAAATGCATCATATTTGTATTTGATTCAAAAGTTTAATATTTTCCTCTTGATACTTCATTGACATAGTTGAACCACCACTAAATTGACACTCATTATAACACTTGTATGCTATTTGTTACAGTATCACTGATACATTTAGTTTGTAGTATCATGATATATGGACATCTTGAGTATCAATCCAGTATTAAATGGTTCATTCAACACATGAGAAAGTCATCTGATGATTTATAATATTAATAACATCTGGACAGTTGATAGCAGTAATCAGTTAGAACACTAGATATTGGCACAGCAACAGAAAATTAATGACACCTGCTTCCATGGAGGTCACATTTACGGTAAAAACACGATATTCATTAAAAGTAATCGTGAAAGTACCAGTAATCATGATTACATTCTAAAATAATCGTACTCGCTCTTGAGTACATTCTAAAGTAATCGTACTCGAGTACATTTGTTTTCTGAGTGTGTACTCGTAATCATGCATGTTCAAAGTAATCGTAATCGTACTCGAGTACATTTGTATTGTACTCACTCCATCTATGAATTATTACCATGATATTTACTTTGGCTACGTGTTTCGTCACATATAACATATCATACGTGTCAGAGCCATGTTAATTGTCACTTTGTTTCTTGTATAGGCAGATGTGGATGTACAGCAAAATGTCAGGAAGCTGGTATGCAGTATCATCAAAGAGTGTGAACTCACACAATGTCATCGATATCCAAGCTGATGTAGTTCACCAAAGAATGTCGAACCTGTCTTACAGTATCGAGAGAGGTTGACCAAAGTTGTCCCCAAAAGCCACCATTTAAAGTCCTATTTTCCAAAGGTTTCTTGCTCTAGGAGGGGGGCCCGCCCCCTCCCTGAACCCTAACCCGGGTCGGTCGCTACGCTCCCTCGGGGTACCTCCCGGAAATGAAACTCTCCAAGTTTGGCAACACTGCTATCTAGACATGATATAAAGTAACATTTTGGATACTTCAGTTTTCAAAAACATTTACCGCGTTTTCGAAAATGTAGCAGCAATAGTTTTTGTTAAAAAATAAATTAAGGCTTTACAATGGTTTAGACATATCCACATCAGCATGCACGAATGTTTGTTAAGAGTCACTGTGAGTTCGTTTGATTGAACAGACACCAGTTAACTGCAGTTGCGTCGGAAACCCGTCTGTATGTAAGTTTCCCTTGGCCCTCCATCCGCGACCGAGGCAGTTTGCAAGTTTGGTCCGGGATCGCCTCCCGGTTGTGTATCCGTGCGTCCTTTCGACGACATATGTTCCTTCGTCTACTCGTGTATGTGCGACTCATTGCCAGTCGTCGTGGAAATGTCCGACGTCAGAGCATACGAAACATATTGTGATAATTCACGGAGTGGTTGTGCTGTCAGGTTACGTGACGTGGTCCATTCTGCTTGGCGCGTATAACTTGCGGAAGTAGCAGAAACTCTTGTTAAGTACACACGCACGCACACACACACACACACACACACACACACACACACAAGCGCGCGCGCACACACACACACACACACACACACACACACACACACATACATACATACACACACATACACACACACATACACACACACAGGAGGTAGGAACCTACAAGACATTGTATGACTACGGTGTAATGTGCAACCTGTAAGAGTAATACAGAAAACTGTTTTATATCGTCTGTCAAGTTACCCATTCTATACAGGACCGCTCTTTGAGAACCGCATTAAAACTACGAAGAAGTAGGGTTGTGGCGTACACAACAAGACGTGAACTGCTTTGACTGGAACGATTTATTAGGACCTTATAGCTTTGGCCACGACGGGTTTATACCACTCGGTAGTCAGCTTATTGCGAGACGTTTACGACGTAGGAAACATTGCGTGTCGTTTGAACATCTGAGTTTAATGTTTCAATGTTGACACACACCTTTTATATTTCCAGTCATCACCGCTCTATCGTGACTGTAACACTATGTGACGCAGTTTGGTTTCAGTAGATGTCTGGATCGCTTTGATTTTTAAATACTCATTTTCACACAAAATATTTCATCTCGCGCTGCACGCTGAGGATTGATTTGTGTCGATGAATAAAAAAATACTTTTAAAGGAAGTGCATGTGACCACAACATTCAATAACGATGTGTTGTGTTATTTTGTTGAAACTAAGATTGTAGATTATTGTAGATATTACTTGTTATTTAATCACGAGAGTGCAGTGATCCACTTATAACCAGGGTGCCATGACACTGCAGCTGACTAACTATACATTGGAGAGTTGAATACATCCTTGACGGATAAATATATCCGGAGATGGATTGTTGGACAGCAGAGGTCACCACCAGTAACCGCTATGGCGATGTCGAGGCTCTGAGCACACAGAACATTAACGCAGTATTTTATCGGTAATGGAAACCATGCAGCGACGCGCATTCGCTAAATATAATTCACCAGTCAGATTTATTGCAAAACATTACGAGCAAATTATTCTGATATATGTGGTATGTCTCCTCGTTAATCATACAGTCTGACTACCCTTTGAAACAGCAGCTACACAATGATTTGAAACATTCATATCAACAATAGCTGTTACTACCGAATCGTTGTCGTTTATTAGGTAAGACCATAAAAGAAAAGGACTTTCGACTAACAGTAAGTACTGACATGGACATTTCTGAGCAATGCGAAATTGCATCTTCAAAGGGTAATGCAATAATATGGCTAATGAGGAGCAATGTATCACAGGTAAGCTGAACTATGGAAATCAATAGATAGGCCTCAGTTGTAGAATATTACATACAAACATGGAGGTCTTGCATCAGCAACGAAAACTACAACGAAGAGCGACTTGGAGATAGATTCGTGGATGGAACACTTAGCTATGAAATAATGGGGATCGACAAGACTAGCGAGTAGGAAGCTAAGAAGAGACCGAATACACCTTTTGTATTGAATGGTTATTAAGGTATTTAAATAAATCTGTTATTCAAACTTAAAGGCGGTTGTATAAACAAAATGTTGGGCTC
>OZ024854.1:18762554-18795054 GCA_964017155.1 Oasisia sp. SBJ-2009
ACTTGTGGTACGTGCCGAACAATATCTTACGGAATGCCATCCGGAAGTCGGGGCTGAAGATGGTGTAGATGATGGGGTTGAGGAGGCTGTTGAAGTAGCCGAGCCACAGCACGAAGCTGAGCAGCAGCTCGGGGTAGTGGCAGCTGGCGCCGCAGAAGGGGCGCACCATGGCGATGATGAAGAACGGCAGGTAGCAGCAGATGAAGGAGCCGGTGATGATGGCGAGCGTGCGCGCCGCCTTGCGCTCACGCTTCTGCTCCAGCTTCTCCTTGGCGCGGTCCTTGCGGTGCGGCGAGCTGCGCTTCTTGTCGAGCAGGCCCTTGGTGATGTCGAGCAGGCTGCCGCCGGCGCGCAGGCCCGGCGACGACTCCATGGCGCACGCGATGTGCTTGTTGTTGCGGTTCGTGTCGCTGTGCTCGCCGCTGTTCGTCGGCGTCTTCGCCGGCGTCGCCGGCGTGCTCGTCGGCACCGTGTTGACGGCCGGCGCCGACTTGCCCGCCGACGGCGACGACTTGAAGCGCTTCTTGCGGATGCGCGACTTCGCCGCCTTGTAGATCTTCATGTAGATGAAGATCATGAAGAACGACGGCACGTAGAAGGCGCCGAGGGTCGAGAAGACGGTGTACGCCCAGTCCTGGCTGATGAGGCACACGACGGTCGCCTCCCGCGCCGCGTCCGTCTCGTCCTTCCAGCCGACGAGCGGCGGCAGCGATATGCACACCGACATCGTCCAGCTGAGTGCGATCATTCCCAGAATCCTCTTCGCCGACCGGTTCTTGATGTAGTCGACGCGCGTCACCGCCCAGTAGCGGTCGAGCGCGACGGCGACGAGGTGGAGGATGGACGACGTGCAGCACAGCACGTCGACGAAGATCCACGTGTCGCACATTTCCGGTCCCATAAACCACTGCGTGCTCACCTCCTTGACGGCGGCGAGCGGCATGACGAGTGCTGCCACCATGAGGTCTGCGACGGCGAGCGACGCGATCAGATAGTTGGCAACGCTGTGCAGATTGCGTTCGAGGATGATGGCTGCGATGACGAACACGTTTCCGATGATCGTCGCTAATATCATCAATCCAAGCACCGTCGACGTGACGAGCAGGTGAACCATGCTGTACGGCTGTAACGTCAGCGGCCCGCGTAGCGTCTGATTCCCGCCGAGCGACGACGTCATGACGTCATTACGTGCCGCCGCCCCGACGTCCAGTATCGTCACGTTGGCGACGTCCATATCGCCGGTCGGACGCGCTAGCCCTTCACACGTGTCGGAAACGAGCCGACAAGCGCCAGTTCAATGACAACGTGCCGGCCGCTAAAGTCGCCGGGTTTCACAGCCGCTGTCGCCGTCGGTCGACGTAGCGACGTGCGTCACAGCGTCGTCACCGCCGGCGCTCGTTGACGTTTGATATCTGCAAATAAAAACGTCATAACTGAAAGGGCTGAAATCATCACGTTCACATTCGGCCAGATTTGACACTACCCTGGAAGCCAATAAACGTATTTTGTGAGAGCGTTGGCGGCGATGAAAGGCAGGCGTCTGCGCGTGGCGCCGCAACGCTAATGGATCGTGTGAACTTAGGTGAGCGTGACTGCAAACCGTTTAGCGGTCTCGTTCTATTCTATTTTGGACATCTTTTAAACAACGTTTCTTACGCGTCATTCTCTCTCTATCTATCTATCTATCTATCTCCCTCTCCATCTCCATTTTTCTCTCTCTCTCCCTCTCTCTCCCTCCCACTCCCCCCTCTCTCTCCATCCCTGCCTCCTTCCCTCTCTCCATCCCTGCCTCCTTCCCTCCCTCCCTCCCTCCCTCCCTCACTCCCTCCCTCCCTCCCTCCCTCCCTCCTCTCTCTCTCTCTCTCTCTCTCTCTCTCTCACAGGCACACAGGCTCATACGCGCGCGCGCATGCAAGCACACTCCTATCCATGACAAACACACACACATACACACACGCACGCATGCACGCACGCACGCACGCACACACACACACACACACACACACACAAACACACACACGTGTGCGTACATGCGTGCACAACACCTAATTACTAATGAATAAATACTTGCATACAGGCCAAAAATGCATGCATGCATACGAGAGTGTCGCTATGCATAAACATTATGCATATATAATGGCGCGAGATGTTCTGACGACGCTAGAACGTCGCTGAGTTGACGTCAGTGCGTCGAGCATCTCACCGGTTCACGGTCGCTTCGTCGTCGGCCATGCAGGCAACGAACGCTCATGTCCGTCCCATAAATAAAGGCGACAGGCGTGAAGAAAAATTAATTAGAACCGCACAGACAACGTCAGGCAAACTTCGGGTGATATTGCCTGTGATCGGACGGGCTGACACCGCGACATGCATCCGTCGTCGGACCCGATTCTTAGACAGAAGCGACGACAGTACGATAACTGAAGTTTCGGATGGTGTCACGTTTGGGTGTAGCGGTGTTTTACAAAAGTTTCGTCAAATGTACATTTGATGTAGGGATATTGGTTTCCCGTCAGTAATGTTATTTCGGTTATTCATTGTTGAAGGGTATAAAGCATTTCTTCTAGCTTGCATAAGTTGAGCAACGCGTCGAGCATAGTTCTTCATGTTTTCACCTTTAAATGTAGTGACGCAACAGGCTTCATATTCGAATCAGTAAATGCGTTTCGGTTTTCTTCAATGTTGGTATTAAAAGGAGTGTGCTAGCTCCTATGCCCAGAATTGGCAGAGCAGTAATTTGAAAAGGGAAGTATGCTGTTTAAAACTTGGGGAAAAAATTAAACATCAAAAGGTATTGCGGTTAACTATGCTCTTTTGTTTTGCTTACCATTTGAACGTGTTGCAGGCGAAATCTTTCAAATTGCGAACATTGTTCAGAGCTTAACGAAGTTACTAAACACAAACCGGCAGGCAGTAAACCTCTAACATGCATGTTGTAGTCATAAGAACGTAATATTTAATGGGAAAATAAAACCTACGAGCTGGCGCCCTCGCAAAAGGCTGCGTGAAATAAGTTGCGCCATATCTTCAGGCATATATATATATATATATATATATATATATATATATATATATATATATATATATATATATATATATATATATATATATATATATATACTTAATTGCGTCATATTAGTTGGGTATGATATAACGCGAAAAACATTTATTATTATCGCGCGATATATTATTTGTGTTATTCATTACAAGGCGAGTCCTTGTTTCTGTCTGGTTTGTTTACGTGAGGGCGCGTTCATGCCCTGGGATGGACGTTTAGAACTAGGCCTACGGATCGACCAAGTAAGCTGTGAAGTATCGTACAGATATGTCACGGTGCCTGGGATCCTGATCTAGGGATGACGAACATACATATATTATCCCTGCTCGGCAATTTGCCCCGGTTTGGAGATCTAAACACCATTTTGGGCTTATTGTCGCCCCCATTATGCGTTTGTGTTCATCGCTGACGCATTTGTGAAAAAATAAACCATACCCATAAAATCACCGAAAGGGATAGTGTGGGTAGCCATCCAATCCCAGTGCTACGAATTTGGCTGTGTAGTTTATCTTGTTGTTTGCTGGTTTCTTTACAAAAACAACATTGACATTTGTGTGCCACTACTCGAAGTTTATATTTAAACAACGCTGCAAATCCTACGATCTGAATATGAGATCAAGGTTACAAAAATACTCTGTTTAAGTCCAGCTCCCACGCAATGACAACTTGGAATCACACATTGTTGTGTTCAGTGTCCCGACCTTACGCAGTAGGCCCTAGATATCACGCGTTATAGCGGCGTTGCGCAACGCGAGGCTTTGCATACGATGAAAGATCATCGGTACGGGCGATGCTGTAGAAATCTGGCGCTCAGCGAGGCTGATCGAATGTGAATATGAACCGGCGTACTCTATACGCGGGCAATGGTAAACACCGAGGGAGATTACGCCTGATCATCGAGTCACCTTGACACGTAACATGATGGATCAGTGCTGGACGGATATACGCGTTTCTGGCGACATGTTGGTATACGGAACCACAAAACCACACTTTGCAAAACAAAATAACACCATTTCCTTCCTTGATTATCTGTAGAGTCGAACGGACATACGAAAATCCCGTGGTGCAGATCACTATTGACATTCGTTGTGTTAATTGCTCAGACCAATTTAGTAAATCAATTAAACTAACTATGAAGACTGCACGAGGGTGAAGTTGTTTAACGGCCGTGCTAGATTCATGCAGTTGAGTTCATTATCCATTCTCAATCGTCACCACTGCTACATAGAAGTCTGATCCACATTCTGGAGAGGTGTGGTGGCAGTTTTGAATGCATAAGCATTAAACAATGTCGTCAAAATATTGTGAAAGAGCGAACATCTTCAACTTAATACCAGTCAACAATCAAAGTGAAATTCTGCCAAGAAATCCATATCTCACATGCACAAACCAATGTGGATATATCCGATGTAATGACATTAGAAAACTAACCAGACATGCACATACACACGCACTTACATACATACATACATACATACATACATACATACATACATACATACATACATACATACATACATAGACACACACACATACATACATACATACATACATACATACATACATACATACATACATACATACATACATACATACATACATACATACATACATACATACATACATACATACATACATACATACATACATACATACATACATATATACATACATACACGCATTCTCTCAATCACACACTTTCTCTCAAACACACATCCTCTCAAACACGCCAGTGTCCATGGACCCTGACTACCACAACGCCAGCTACAACACGCATCCTCTGTAACTCTGATCGTAACACTGCCCAGCGGTCCCACAATGCACGTTCTATTTAGGCTGATAGGCAATAGCATTCGCTCGCAATCATAGCGCTGACACTTGTGTTAGGTCATACATTGGTCGTAATCTCTGGAATCCCACCTGCGGGACACATGAGCCTAGCATAAAGCAATTGCTACAAACGAAACTGTACCCACGCACGCACACGTCGCCTGGCTCTTTTTGGCTAGCGCAGACGTCGTGCACGAATTCTTTCACAGCTACCGAGTATCTTCTTTACGACAGTGAAAATGCGCCCATTAAAAGCGTAGATTTACGATTACAGCCGAACAGTGGCGACGGCCATTTTGAATATGTCGTTACGCTATAGCGATCGTTTGGAGACCTTTTGCGCCGCGAGAAATTGTCCTCAGATTAAAGCTGGTAACGTTTATCTGCTGCAAAAACGGTCTCCGTTTTATTAGCTGTTATCAGGGGAAATAAAATGTGTGCATTAAATAACAATACAGTGCGTCGGCCCTACCCATGAAATAGTTATTACCCGTGCTTCATTTTCACAGGTAAACAGCATTAGAATGACGTAATTATACTATACAATACACGGTGTAGATCAATATTGTCGTTTTATGTCCACGTGTTTATCGTTAGAGGAGATCGGGGTTAGTCGTAACAAAAACAACATATTTCAGGATTGCGGGTAGGTTTCTTAATCCAGCGAAACTTTTGTCATGCCAATGGTTCCCCACATATTTCCCGCATATAACTGGTGCATAATTAAATGCCTGGTTTATTACATATTTGTGGCATAATTAGTTATATGAGGTGTCCTAATGTGTTATAAGTTACCCCGATACGAGGCTAGTTGTAAAAAATAACACATTTCGGGATTGCGGGTGAGTTTCTTAACCGGTCGAAATTGTTGTCATGCCACAGGATCCCCACGTATCTCCCGCAGATAACTGGTGCATAATTATATGCCTGGCGTATTACATATGTATGGCATAATGAGTTATATGAGGTGTCCTAAAGTGTTACAAGTTACCCCGGTCCAGTAGTACCTCTTTTCTTTTAAGATGGCGTAAAGTTATGGCGTCTCGACGGATTCACGTAACATTACACACGACATACTCAAATCTATTGATGAACACGCTGTCGTCTTGCAGAATAATTTGCATTAGCAGTTTTGTCTACAAGCCCTCTGTTAAACTTACCTGTGTCACAATTAGCCCCGGTATCCGTATAGTATTTGATGTATTGCAATAGTTGTCATAATGAAACCACGCAGGCACGTGACTCTGATATGAAACATGACAATGAAGGGAACGCGGTCCTGGCGCCTTGTGTCTGATACACTGATGTCAACCGCTAGAGGCGACTGCCCCGAGTGACGTAGAACGGATCTGGAGGGTGTAGGATCAAACGTTCTCACAGACTGCCTTAAGATCGTCTGAAATTATAACTCGCTTCCATATAAGTACTCAACCTGTATATTGTTTAAAAAAATTAAATGCATATCCTCCCTAAACCTTCGGCGGTTCATCTAACTTACGATGAACATGTCGCTTTCCCAAATCATTATTTGAAATATTATGAAATATATGAAATATCATCCAATAACTGGATTTCGAAATATCGAAGAGAACATTAGTGAATGTGCCATTATATTACAATGTACTGAATTTGAATAGAATTTCTTTTTTTTACTTATACAGTAATAATATTAGTGCTGCCCGTACTTTTTGGGAAATCGTGTAAATAGTTTTCAAATGTTATCTTATGTAGGGGTATACAATCATAACATTTATCTTCAGTAGGGGTGGGGTATACAATCATAACATTTATCTTCAGTGTACTCTGTATCTGTGTACTAAAACAATGTACTAAAACACAATCAGTATCATGTATTGTTGTGTTGGGAAAAATAAACATTGTTATTATTATTATTATTATGTATGTACATAGTTATTGTTATTTTTCTGAGCTCAAGTTCCTGAGGATGTAGGATTTGTAAACACAATTTGGTGGCTGATACACGATCAGTCGTGATAGTTTTATTTATTTGTTAGAAAGTACACAGCGTCGTAATATAAACACCACAACTCACTCTCACAACTATCGACAACTGCGTCGTGCACTTGGCACTGTATCCGTCGTATGGTCAAAATGGCGTAGTTGGTTAGAAAATGAGGTTCCTGGCCGCCGATAAACCCTTGTCATGATAATGGACAATTGTGTAATGATGTCCTCTGTGGTACTCAAGCTCAATTATAGTTTTGTACTGTCCCCGAAACTAGCATATATATATATATATATATATATATATATATATATATATATATATATATATATATATATATATATATATATATACAATTACTAAATACGCCACTGATTGCAACCGGTCGGAAAATGTCGAGTGAAAATTAAACAACTGGCGAATACAAGGGTTAATAATAGCCAGAGTACTTGAACTTATGCTGATGAAGTGTTCAAAGGGCAAACTTGAGAACGATGACGGTGTGTCTGATGATGTCGAAAACGAATTAAGAACGACAACAGAAGGTAAACCCCGACGACAAAACGAAATTCATGTTATAAAGGTTGCTAAAAGCTATGGAAGACGACGCAATTTGGACGTCGGTTGTCAAATGGAACAACAGCGAGCTGGAAGACGCAGGCGACGATGGTGCTGCCCAAGTCAACACAACAAGGGACATTTATAAGTACGCAACTCCGATGTTTCTCACGACCGGCATCGCAGTCAACTGCTTAACGATTCTCCTGGTCTACCGAATGGGCATCGCGAAGACGTCAACAAACATGTTCGTGTTTCTCACCGCCGTCTTCAACGTCAGCGCCATGTTGTCGGGACTGTTTATCGTCTACTTGAGCTGGGTGTGGAACGTAGAGTTTCGGACAGGCGGGTCGACAATGTGTAAGTGTTTGACGTTGTTGCGCGATGCTGCGATGGGGATGTCGATATGGTGTGTTGTTGGTTTCACGGTATATCGGTACGTCGTTGTGTGTCGACCGATGAAGCGAACTGACTTGTCCGAGTCGGGCACCGCGATGCTGTTCTGCACCGTTACGTTGCTGCTGGTTGTCGCCAGGCATGCATACCTCTTGTGGACAATCGGCATACACAACGGGCATTGTGGTGTCCTGCCACCGTATGAAGATTTCCACCGTAATGTCCGTCCATGGATCGACGTCATCGTTGACGTCATCCTACCAGTCAGTGTCGTCACCTTCTGCAATGTCCTCTTGGCTTTCTCACTCACATCGCACGTCGTCAGCTCGCAGCAGATGCAGCTCGGCCAAGAGACACAGACGAAAACGGCTGTAGTTTATCTGGTCGTGGCACTAGGCTTCTACTTGTGTCTGGCGCCTGTGATCGTCGTGCTTCTGCTGGCACCAAAGTGGGCTCCAATCCAACACGTAAAACCCCTCCATTCCGTCAAAAACCATCTCATCTACGTACACCATTTGGCGTACTTCTTCCTCTACTGCATGACAGGCGGGGCTATGAGACGGGAGCTGCGTCGTTTCTACTGTGAATCACGACAGTCATGCATCGACCTTGTGAGGTGCTGTCGTTTGTGTCTGCTGCATCCAAAACTAATCTTCAGCGTTGGTCAGCGAGAAGACGTCGATTTTGTACATCGTCCTCGAGCCGACCAGGAAGCAAGTCTATAAACATAGATCTGCTACAGTTCTCCCATAAGACAACATGAACTGTATGTGCAGTCTGATCTCTTTGTGGATAAGTCAGTGTCTGCCGCGATAGACCACAGTTTGCATGTCCGTGTGTTTGTCTGTGGACACTGGAACCCACTGAGGGTGCATTCTATCTCTCGTACAGGTCTTGCTGTATGCAAATGATGTATGATGTGACTCGGTTCTTAGCCGTCTTAAATGTGCATATGGCTTGGCTCTGCATATTTAATGCAGAGCCATGTTGTGAATATGGCTCTGTGTCTGAAAGATTGCTTTACCATTTCTCAATACTTTCTTCAGATTGACGTGCGAATACCTGTACAATGTAAGTAAAAATGCTGTTTTCGTTATGCAAATGTGTGGGAAAGCAAAATGTTTTGGTTTCTGAAACAACTAAAGGAGTTAGATAGAAAGATCAGTAGTAACAGATTGGAGAAAGATGGAGAGGATGGACCGTTTTAACGTGATGTCTGTAGACCCAGACGCCTGGTATCGTATCGACAACACGTTCAATGTCAACAATTGGCCTCCGACACAAATGTACCGGTTTCATCTCAGAGCCAACATAATCAATAATGCATTATTACATTTTGAAAATTAATTGCAAGCATATAATGCGGTACATTATTGCAAACGACTATAAGCACTAATAGTTAACTTCACATAGTTATTCGATCTGAACTGATAATTGTTGATGGCCAAGTAAATACTGAATCGCACGTAAAAATCAATTAATGCATTTGCAAATACAAACAAGTACGGGTACTCAACAATAACGTCATACAATGACCGTTTCCTCGCTATGATGACTGCAAACTGGACAATAAATTGTCCTATGGTCACAATATTGAGGAGGACCAATTTACCAGGGCGATCGATTTTGCCCCACAGACGCTCGAGAGATGTAAGGATTAACTTCAACCTGCTGAATTGGTGTTTACGAGTAGCACAATCCGTTGACACTTTTCAAATCTCACCACAACAGCGCAATGCCACATGTTGGTTCTAGCGTTTTTTTATGTTTGTTATATGCCCACCTGCCTGCCCGCCAGCTCGCCTGCCCGCCTGCCCGCCTGCCCGCCTGCCCGCCTGCCCGCCTGCCCGCCTGCCCGCCTGCCCGCCTGCCCGCCTGTCCGCCTCCCCGCCTCCCCGCCTCCCCGCCTCCCCGCCTCCCCGCCAGCCAGACAGCCCGACAGCCCGACAGCCCGACAGCCCGACAGCCCGACAGCCCGACAGCCCGCCCGCCTTACGTTTTTCATGTATATGGATGAAGTTATGTAAGTGATCTCGTTAGCCTATTGGAGTGATTCGTAGTTCGGAAGTGGGGTCTTGAGAGTGGGGTCATCATGTTAAAATGACGCTTATCTAAGTTAAATCTGTCTGCATGGAGCGGTGGGGATTCGGAGGTCCCGATATTTCAAAACTGTTATCCCAGTCGACTGCCGCCAGCGGGCAACGCCAGGTGTCTCTGCCATTCGTCTTGTAGTAGCTGGACTGGGAAATAAGTCGCATTCCGCGCCGTCTCTAAGTGAATGCTCAAATGTCCGCCGCATCCTGTATTTAGTGCAGTCCGGTCCTTCATAAGCCATTACTCCGACCAGACCCGTGAATTTATTGTCGTTTTTGACCGATGGCGCTCAAGTTCGCCTTGCGCACGACTGAAGATATTTATCATTGGCGTGGTTCCTGAGTCACTTGTTTCCTTCGGGTCGTGGATGACTAGTCTTTGTTTGCGTGTGTCCCTACGTGCGTGGTACAAGATAAAGACATCTGTCTGCGTCGATGTCGTTGTTCTTCGCGTAACCATAAATCGTTATCCAGCGCTTCCTTCGTTACCAAATTTCTTTTTCGCAAATCCTTAGTGATTGTCCATACGTTCTGGTGCGCGTACACTCTAATTGCTCACTTTAAAGGCAATACATCATATCGGTTGTAGTGGATCTTGGGTCTGCCGCAGGAGGCATGCCGTCAAAATCTGGCGCCTCTGCGGTCTTTAACCTTTTCGGGGCTTTACATATTCTACTCTTTGAAGATTGGCTAGCGTTGACATTTCGTAACGATTCTCGTTTTCTGTTGGCGGTACTCTGTCGGGGAATTCGTTACGGTGTTATTTTCCATTTTGACCCTTGAACAGCTTCGTTTTGTATTGTTTTCATATATATATATATATATATATATATTGTATATATATGTATATATATATATATATATATATATATATATATATATATATATATATATATATATATATATATAAATATATATATATATATATATACAATTTTTATGATGTTATTCTAACTAAAATGCATATGTTACGAGAGAGTATATGTCATCGATCAGTTCGTTCAGAATTCAGAAACACTGAACAGCATAACTGCATCACAAAAAAAACGTTGAGAAAAAATAAGTCATTTATATTCATATATATATATATATATATATATATATATATATATATATATATATATATATATATATATTCAGTCTGTTGCACCATCCCATCGAACCCCTCACATTTGTTGCGTCAAGAAATTGAACGAATGATTTTGAGTCACACTTCAATAATTACTGCTCGCGCAAATAATCGATACCTGTCAGCCTGTCGACCATAGAACATCAGTCTAATGCATCACAAGGGAACACGCTAACAATTGATAGGCCCGCCTCAATCAACCCTCAGTGAGTGTCGCAGACAATACTCGGTCGTGTCCTTGAGAGGTCCAGGGATCACACGAGATATCGCTCACTGCTGTGACACACACGAATGTATTCCATAAAACATCAAGTGTAACAACCATTTAATCTACTACACAGAGACATGTGGTGTGAAAATAAATTTGTGTTCATATGTTTTGATTTTATGCATGTGTGTATCAGTGCGTGGGTGCGGGGGTGCATGCGTGCGCGCGTGTGTGCCTGCGTGCGTGCCTGCGTGCGTGCCTGCATGCCTGCTTGCTTGCCAGCCTGTCAGCCTTTCTGTCTTTTTGCCTTTCTGCCCGCACGCCCGTCCGTCCGTTCGTCCGTCCGCCTGCCTGCCTGCCTTTCCGCCTGTCCGACTGTCCTTCTGTTCTTCTGTCCGTCTGTCCGCCTGTCCGCCTGCCCGCCTGTCCGTCTGTCCGTCTGTATGTCTCTCTGACTGTCGCTCTGACTGTTTCTCTGACTATAATTGATGTATGTCTGTCCTTTGCAGTATGCCTCTCTGTCTGTTGCTGTTTGTCTACTAATTGTCGGAAAGGCAAAGTCGCTGACAGCTACTCTGTGACGAAAACAACAGATTGTACACTAGCGATAACTGTCCAACACTTGACGCCTCACGTCAACGCTACTGACCTACCCAGGGTCACTCAAGTCTGTCGACAAGGCGACATCAGCGTCTGTCAAAGAGATCTTATGCTCATTTAGTTTCAACACGCTGACGAGTGCTGGTCGATCAGAAGCCAATGAATAATACATGTAGAAAATGGAAGGATGTATCAGACCGAGATTAACTTTTGGGCGTCGGACAGAAAGGTTCATAACCGACAGATTACGGCCGGTACTAGCAGCAAACTCGTGACATTTTGATAAAGGTTTTTTCGGTATCGCCTATGCCAAGGGCGACGAAGTAGGGACATGGTTTATGTGAACTCGAAACGAGTTGAGGTTGTACTGCTTTCCGTCGTCGGTAGTCGGCTTCACGGAGTCGTTCGTGTGAACGCCTTATCAGAATGTTACCAACGACATCAACATATATTGTAAACAGCTTAATATTAGGTTAACCTTGAAAGTTGTTGGAAATAAGAGCAGGGTACATTGGCGTCACGTTCGCAGCAACGTCTTTAGCACAGCTCACGGTATACAGCTCACAAGATATTTAATTCCAACCGACATGAAGTACGGTAGATTGGAACGATCTTCGCTCTGAAAAAGTCTGTGTCGCGTAGAACTATATCCCGATTCTACTGGTGGTTTCATAAGTGTCATCTCGTTTCATCGTCAACGGTATTCTGCAGTAGTGCAAGTGAATCGCCAACACCAGTGCAATTATTCAAGTATTCTGGATAGGCATTGTCGGCAGGAATGTATCTCGTGTGATACGTCAGAGACAGCGGGCAAGATATTAAACAAGAACCAACAATTTCACACCTGTTCTCTCGTTTGCTACCTGGATAACAGATGCGACGGTCTCACAATATCAGTGTAAATCCCCAAAAATCACATAAACCGGCAATTTACATAATCACTTGCCACAACAGTCACTGTGTCGTATATAAACTGGTTAACCCCGCGTAATTGTAATTAACTTTACGTTTACCGATTACGTCCAATTACGATATCGTATACGTCTTGTAATGTTTAATAAAGTATATTTTGATTTATAAAACTGTCACAAATTATACGTTTAAATATCGTTTGTTGACGCAACTTGGAATTTCGTTGTTCGCGAAACAAATACGATGAAAACAATCGCAAACAAAGCGATCGCCGAAGCGCACTTTCACGGCGTAAACACACCACATGTCGACCCGTCTCCTATATTCACAACTACACGACTTATAGTGTTTCTATTAATCCCAGTGACGCAACCGCTTAGTGGTAAAGCGCGTTCGTCCAAATGGACACGTAGCCTAATATGGAATCTGTTAAGACAAACACGTGCGGCGTCACTTTACAACGCTGCCGTCTTAACTACAGCACGAACGCTTGCCGGAACGTAATTGCATGCAATCTTATTAATATGGTTAGTCCTTAATAGTAGCTCGTGTCCCCGCTTAATCAGACGAGATCACCAAATTGTTAACGACAGTGCTTTAACTGAATAGCGTACGTCGAGAACAGCATCTAGGTCTAAATGAAATCGGTTTTGGAGGTGTTAGCGAAAATCCAACGTTCTTTTAACAAAATGTCATTCCCCGTTGGTATGTAATTAATTCATGGATGGTTTATATATTTAAACACATCATCACAATTTAAACATATTTTCTACATTTAAAAACATGTACGAAACGGCAGTGACTCCGAGACATTGTCAAAATTATATAGCAGGCGTAAGATCTTCTACCGAAACAAGGTTTACAAAACAAAAATCGGTTAGTCCAATCAAAGTTTGACAACAATACGTACAAGTAATATTAGATATGACATCCTTGCGCCAGCTTAGTTGCACGATCGTGTGTGCCAATTCGAAGTGCTCCTACGGAAACTGTAGACAACCTTACCGCGGTCGAGGCTGAAGGTCCGCTCGAGAAGAGCGGTGGAGACGACAGCGGAGTCGCCCGTCCACTCACGAGGCCGTATGTTCTATCTACATGACGCCGTGCCGGTTATGTATGTCCGCGGTCGGCAATCGATAGAGGCCAATCTCGATGACATTTCGCGAGAGGGTTCAATGCCCAATGCGATCACTGCCGACCCACACGGCCATTGCGCTGGACTCTTTCGCTCTCGGAGTGGCTGCGGTTGCTCGCGGATAGCCTATCGTCAATGCCGATGTCCACGCGGTCAATCGTCTTTGGGCAACGCTTATGCTACACCCGCACACCGACTTTTGGCTATTGTGCCGGGTCGGGTTTTCCGCACTATTTGAAGACCAACTGCTATCGATTTTGCGGGAATTTGTGAGAGTCATAACTAACAGGATAAGCCAATAGTCGTCGGCGAGGGACATATCGAGATTATCCAGATCGACACCATCATTTCAGCACTGTAAAACGAGTTGATCTGCAAGAGCCACGGGAGACCGACTGTCGCCCGGTAAACACTGGTCTGGGAGTCGTTGGTCGGCGCGAGGGGCGAGACAGGTCGGCAGAGATTAGAGGAAGACGAACAGTGAGAGGAAAACAAAGACCGACCCAGATCGAATCTACGCAGTCGACAAAAGCAAGGAAACAACATCAAGATCGTCGATGTTTCAATGTGCGACAAACGCAGAGACGTTACACATTGCATGAGAACAAATGCTCTTGGGATGCAGAACTTTCAACTACGCAAAAATCAGTTGATTTATTCACCAAAGATAGCCGATAAGCGTGTATAATATAGCACACAATGTCGACCATGTAGCAAAAAAGCAGCGGTTATATTAGTGTAAACGTCGTTTAGAGAAAACAACAGTATCCTAAAATAGAATACCAGGAACACGCAAAGACTCTTCAGGAAGTCGCTCAAAGAATCAATGTTGTCTGAGTCAATATGGCCAATTTCCATTCGTGTGTGTCCTTTCATGTCTGTAAATCTGATCAAGGCGAGTCGTTGTCACTGACCTTCACCAACCGATGTTGGCCTACTGCTCACACAATCAGTCCGTGTGTAAGTTTGTTCCGCCTATGACGACACCCGCCATTCAGTTCCGTCCATTCTCAAATCAGGGACAAAGTGTTTACATGCGTGTGCGTTCGTGCGTACGAGTAAGCGTGTGCATCCTCTCTGCATACACTATTTCGCCTGTACCAGTTTCTCCATTGGGATTATGTTCAACTTGGCAACTGGAACTTTGCGTATATATGTTAGTTTTCCTCGAAATATTATCAGTTGGAAATAAACATTACGAACACGTTTGCATTGTATGATACTGTAAGTGTACTATCGGTTGATTTGTGTCATTACCTTCAGAGATGAATATAATATATCATTTGTTATACGTATTCAACGATTCTTTAATAGACACGCACATGCCCATATGTGGAGATGCGTGCATGGTTAGCCACACATGCACGCACACGCACACGCACACGCACACGCACACGCACACGCACACGCACACGCACGCACACCCAAACACATACACATTGACTTTAACTTGGTTGTGGTAGACATAGATGATTAGATGGTGCGTTCATCTCTGTTACAATTATTGAACCAATGCAATTACGTAACTGGATACATTTAGCTGATTGGCGAATTAATATTTCCTCAGTAGGTTTGGACATATATATGTGATGATTTAAATGATGTATGTTCTATGGTAACGCTCTGCAAACCCTTGCCAGTGGTTGAGCCAGATTTTCCACGGACGGTTTCCAGCTAATTATAGAGAAGGGCAACTCCTGCGTTAGCCCAAGTTTGGGCTGTTCTGTCCTAGAACAATGTTCGCTGGCTGAGCGCCTGAGCAGACCAGGTGAGATGCATTTGAAACTTTTGTGAATGTTCTCACTGAACATTAGCTGTGCGGTCGCTCAACCAGAAAATACTGATCTTTGATTTAAGCTGCGTGATATGGACCCTCATTTTCGGACATTTTAATACGCAGAAATTGTTGCTTCGGGGAAGATTATAAATAGCAACGTATATGAAGCGGAGCATATTGTGGATTTGCTGGACGGCATATACAAACGCCTTCAGTGATAATCACGCTGATATTGCTGCTTAGTTCCAAATTCGTGTCCCGTTCAGCCGGACGTTGTCGAATTATTAAGATCGTGTCAATCATCTGGAAATAATCAACTGTATCGCACGGGAATATCAAAACTGCTAAATGATATGGGCTTAAACGAAAAATGCTTTTCTATGAAAGGCAATGTCGGGTCTTTATGAGGGACCGCAAAAGGTGTCGATTTTTAGCATTGCAATATCGGAACTCACAATAACGAATCACAGCAAGAACAACCTCGGCGTTGTTTGAAGGTTTTTTTGCGACTTACAACTTCTCTGCATTTTCTAGCGAGTAGTATATATATATATATATATATATATATATATATATATATATATATATATATATATATATATATATATATATATATACATATATATATATAATATATATATATATATATATATATATATATATGTATATATATATATATATATATGTATATATATATATATATATATATATATATATATATATATATATATATGTATTTATGTATATATATATATATATACATAATATATATACACACAATATATATATATATATATATATTATATATATTATATATATATATATATGTATATATATATATGTATATATATATATATGTATGTATGTATGTATGTATGTATGTCTGTATGTCTGTATATATGTATATATGTATGTATGTATGTATGTATGTATGTCTGTATGTATGTATATATGTATATATGTATATAGGCATTTCGATCATGTTTGTTCAACGTGTTGCGGCACGTTCTAGAACGACAAGGGAAGAAAATACGGTCCCCGCCGGGAATATCAATTGCGACTCGTCCGCAGACAGCACAAAGGCAAACGTCGCGGCGCCAGTAACGAATCACGTCGTACCGGAAGGACCGGGAACGAGAGAGGAATCGCGCCGCCTTCGGAGGCCGTTAAAAAGACCGGCGCGAATTTACTAGCGCCAAACGCAATGCTTGAGATGCCACGGCGGTGTGACTTTCGCTAAAAAGCGAAACGAGAATCGGGGGATCAATTCAATACGCCGCATTATCGTGATGGAAAATTCACTTGTACGCAGGCGACAGGGTCGGAGTGATTAGCAGCATTGTGCGGAATCAACCGGCAGACGACCTGTCTCTCAGCGCGGCCGGCTTGGCATGCGACGCACACCGGACGCCACGGGAGGCGAGCACTTTATTAAAAGCGAATAATTTAGCTATTTACGCCGTAGATCCTTCGTCTAACGTCGTCGAACGTTCGATGTTTTCGTAGCCCTTGCTAGTTACGCAGAGTTTAGGGCTGATAAAGTTCGTTTTTTGCCAGCGACGGTCGTTAAAAAGCACTTGGGAAACGCGAATCGTTGACGGGTTGGTTAGCGGAAACTGAGGTGATGTTTGGAGTATGGATTTTCCGAGTGTCGTCGCATCTAAGAGAATTAGTAACTATGTGACAACGTAACACGTGGAAGGGTCCACGAGCGAGTTTGATATGTCGATACTTATGAAATAGATGCATTAGTGGGCGACCGGTCAGCGCCGGCAATACAGAGTGACTAGTTATATATTTAGTTCTACCGAAACTAAGCTTTGTTAGAAGATTTGCAATTGATATTTTAACAAGATCTAACCAGTTTCAGGAAGTGGGAGAGAGACGGGAGAGGTCACATGGACAGAGGGAGGGATAGAGGGTGTGAGCGAGTAAGGGATGGAGGGAAGGAGGGAGAAACAGAGGAAGAGCGGGCGGGAGGGAATGTGAGGGAGAAAGTGGGAGAAAGGGGGAGAAAATGTGAGATCATCCAAAGCTGGTTTTACTGTATTTATACTCACTGTAATTAGTAGACGATGTATTTTACTATTTCGAAAATATATGGTTAATGGCACGCTTGTAATGGCAATATGTTAATGGCGCCATTGCTGTTTGTCACGACAGTGCGTGTTTTGCCGTAATTGTCATAACATCCTTAAATCACACCCATACTAAAAATATGTGCAGTAACAGGCGGCGCAGATTTTACCCAGACATGTCATTCTATGCGGTTTAGGTGTGGCATAGCTGTGAAGAAATGACGTAGTTGTGTTTACATTTAGCTCTAGAAAGGCGCTTTACCTTAAAGCGATAAACAAGCGATAAAGAGGTAACTTCGGGTTGTAATTGTGGCAAGAACTTGCGTGCCAGGGAAACATTGCTGCGCGACTAGCAGTGTTGTTACTCTAAATAGTGACTGCTGAATGTATCGGTGTGTGAAGTTAACGAAATAAAACAAAAAGCATTGCAATTTAGACACGGTAGTACAACAAAATGGTGGTATTTGCCATGCAATGCCCGGATATTGACGAGCGATAATAAGTAAATGCTGTTTAATCGCAATAGTTGCATTACATTTACGTTTGCGAAAACATACACATACACATACATACGCATGCACGCACACACACACATGCACACATACACACACGTACGTACGTACGTACGCACGCACACACGCACGCACACACACACACACACACACACACACACATATATATATAAACACGCAAATTCGACAGCAGTTGGTTGAAATATAGCATGATTACTAGACCGCTTCATTCAACTTAAGTAACTTCACTTCGGTTTAAATAGCCAAGTGTTTAAATCATTAAACACATTGTTCCTCCAGCATTCTTCGGTCTAGCAAGACATTTGTAAGCGCTAGTGTGGTCAAGTTCGTGTTATGCGTCGTTTGATATGAATTTTTGACCTAGCATTTTCTCTGATCTCTTTCTTGATCAAACGTGAAATTTTTATTTTATTATATTCTGTATTTCTTGTGAACAGTCAGCTTCCAGAAGCATCGATTACACGTCGGCAGCTGTTTCTGTAAATACCATTTAAGATGCAACTATTTATATAAGTCCTCGGGGTGTACACAGCAGAACTGACGGCGTCAACACGTGGAGAATGTCTCCATCGCTGACTGTGTTTGTGCCACCTGTTATTCTGACCTTTTGTTGGCCGTCGGCGTAACCGATCCAAAGACACATGCTAGCGTACCATGGAGATGACAAATATCGCACAAACTGCTGGGAGACAGCCGACGGTCGTTTTCATTAGAGGTCGACTGTTGAGAAAATTAGGTACACTAACAAGACATCTGGCTGAGAAGAGAAAGTTTCAAAACAAATATAGGCAAACCCTGCACCATATTCTCAACCAGCTGCAAAACTCTGTGGCAGTGTAAGAGAGACGGAGTGGAATTTTAATTCACACCAGGTGATGCCCGTCACCGGGTTGACAAACAAGACACAAACCGTTGTATTACAAGACAAAAGGATGCCAGCTATTGCCACCACCTCGATTATTGTCGCTCTCATCCAAATTGCTGCGTTGTGCAATATGGCGCAGACGAGTCCTCGTGTAATTATTGCGTCGCAGATTCGCTCCCCGGTGGTGCCGCTGCATTAAATCAGTTTACGATACGAGCGGATGCAAGTGGACATCAGCACTTGCATCGTCGTGTCAACAGCTAGGTCGGGGAAGGAATTTTTCCGCCTCCGATCCTGGCAGTGTCATCGCCCTGTTTACCCTTAGTGGCTGAACATCTCCACGGGTCGTATTGCTCTAAAGCACCAGTCTTCAGTACCACCTCACGGGTCGTGTTACTCTTCAGTACCACCTCACGGGTCGTGTTACTCTTCAGTACCACCTCACGGGTCGTGTTACTCTTGAGTACCACCTCACGGGTCGTGTTACTCTTCAGTACCACCTCACGGGTCGTGTTACTCTTCAGTACCACCTCACGGGTCGTGTTACTCTTGAGTACCACCTCACGGGTCGTGTTACTCTTCAGTACCACCTCATGGGACGTGTTGCTCTCCAGCACCACCTCACTGGTCGTGTTACTCTTGAGTACCACCTCACGGGTCGTGTTACTCTTCAGTACCACCTCATGGGACGTGTTGCTCTTCAGCACCACCTCACTGGTCGTGTTACCCTTGAGTACCACCTCAAGGGTCGTGTTACTCTTCAATACCACGTCATGGGACGTGTTGCTCTTCAGCACCACCTCACGGGTCGTGTTACACTTGAGTACCACCTCATGGGTCGTGTTACTATTCAGTACCACCTCATGGGTCGTGTTACTCTTGAGTACCACCTCACGGGTCGTGTTACTCTTCAGTACCACGTCATTGGACGTGTTGCTCTTCAGCACCACCTCACGGGTCGTGTTACTCTTGAGTACCATCTCATGGGTCGTGTTACTATTCAGTACCACCTCACGGGTCATGTTGCTCTTCAGCACCACCTCACGGGTCGTGTTACTCTTGAGTACCACCTCACGGGTCGTGTTGCCTTTCAGTACCACCTCACGGGTCGTGTTGCTCTTCAGTATCACCTCACGGGTCGTGTTACTCTTGAGTACCACCTCACGGGTCGTGTTACTCTTGAGTCCCACCTCACTGGTCGTGTTACTCTTCAGCACCACCTCACGAGTCGTGTTACTCTTGAGTACCACCTCACGGGTCGTGTTACTCTTCAGCACCACCTCACGAGTCGTGTTACTCTTGAGTACCACCTCACGGGTCGTGTTACTCTTTAGCACCACCTCACGGGTCGTGTTACAATACAATACAATACAATACAATACAATACAATAAAACTTTATTGTCCCGAACCGGGAAATTCATTTTGCAGCGTTCGTCGTCATAAAAATATAAAATACAGAGTAGAGAAATAAAAAAATGCTAATAAATTCATTATTAAAACAGTAAGTGAACATCAATCATAATAAAATACAAGATAAATTATATAATATAATTTTAAAATTAAAGTTAAATTGTAATTGTGGTCTTCCTTTAAAAAAAAAAAATTCTTGAGTCCCAACTCACGGGTCGAGTTGCTCTTCAATACCACCTAATGGGTAGTTGTGACTCTTCAGTAACACATCACGGGTCGTGTTGCTGTTCAGTACCACCTCGTGGGTCATTGTGACATTTCAGTACCAACGATCACGGGTCGCATTTTAAGCTCTTTTCAACACACTTCGACATTTATTGCTGCCATAAGAAAAGCCATACATTGATCCATAACGATTTCATACATCAGCTATCGTTAATCTACAAAGCCGCCTGACAGATGATATGTACAGCTCAACAACTGTGCATTCTGTAATGTTCCCCAGGCTGGTTGTGCAACAATGACTAAGAGTACTTGGCTAGTAATGCAGTAGCACCCCGTTAACATTTTGGTCTTCTGTGTATGCTTCGGGATAATCGAGGTGTTATTCGCGCACACAGCTGTGTCTATTAGCTTTTATCATTCCCGTTCCCGTGAACTTATTTGGATTATCGGGTCGGGTCCGGAACGGACGCGGATTAAAGATGTGCCGCTGTATCTCGAGAAAGAACAACCAAAACATTCGCTTGACATTAAAAACGCAGACTTCTCTCGTAAAATGTAAGGGTTTAAATATCACAGTCTCCAGTTCTTAAGGAATTTATTTCAAAGCATTTTATGCTTCACCTACTAGCGTGCCTGACATATCCAACCCAGTCTCGACTTATGTGGTAATCATTCAGCCACGTCGCATTTACTGCGCGAAGATAATCCTAATCCTAAAAATACGTAGCAGTAGGATTCCAGGCTATGTGCTTTCGACGGAGAGGCCGATGCTCGGCACTCTCTGCTGTCTTCGTTGTCATCATCATCACATTTTTCGTTATCGTCATCATCGTCCTAGTCATAATTATCAATATCATCATAGTCACCATCATTACCATCATACATAATCATTATTCACGGTCTCGCGGTCTCGCGGTCGGGGAAGGAGTTTTTCCTCCTCCGATCCGGGCAGTACTATCGCCCTGTTTACCCTTAATGGCTGAACATCTTCACGGGTCATGTTGCTCTTCCGCCCCACCTCACGGGTCATGTTGCTCTTCCGCCCCACCTCACGGGTCATGTTGCTCTTCAGCCCCACCTCACGGGTCATGTTGCTCTTCAGCCCCACCTCACGGGTCGAAAAAAAACACGACCCATGAGGTTGTGCTGAAGAGTAACACGACCCGTGATATGGTGCTGAAGATTAACACGACCATGAGGTGGTGCTGAAGAGCAACACGATCCATAATGTGGTGCTGAAGATTAACACGACCCGTGATGTGGTGCTGAAGAGCAGCATGACCCGAGAGGTGGTGCTGAAGAGCAGCATGACCCGAGAGGTGGTGCTGACGTACTGACGTCGACCAATGGCCGACCACTGCTTTTGAAGTGACTTTGATCTGTCGGTCTCCGCAGATTGCCGACATAAGACTCTTGTTTAACGTGGCGCTCGCAACCGTTCTTGGCACCTCTCCCTCATCACACCACCTGCTGCCGGTCGTTGCTTGATACATCCCGTGTTTCCATCCTGTGTCTCGGTCTACGGTCATCCAGGGCTCGCGAGCTTAATGTGGTCTTTTGCTGGCGTCCTCGCAAACCACGCCTAGAAAGGCAACTGTCAAACGCAATGTGAACGCGGTAAGTGGAGGCTGCCAAGCAACGGGCAGCGGTCTAGACAACGGCGACACGTTGTCACACGCCGTCAATATGGTGACACCAACGCAGCATCCACGATGACCATTACAGCCAGCACTCGTGTCAACAGTGCGATCACGTGGCCTCACTTTAAGTGGACATCGGATCTCGTTGTCATGACGCGGGACGTGATTACACGGGATCGCGTGGCCAGATGTCGATCTCGTGGCTCGTGAACAGAAGAGCGGACAATAACGAGTGGCAATTGACGCGGTGATGTCTTTTGGTGAAGCTCACAAGTAATCACGAAGGGCTGCTACTGGATGGGTCGCGTTCTCTGTCATCTCTTCACCCACGGCGAACGCTTTGTCTGAACGGCGAGCACAAATGAACGCCGTTTGTGCAATCATTGTCTACGGAGTGACTCTATCGTTGCATATGAATTTGATATCGCGTCACGTGTTTTCCCACATTACCCGACAAATCCGGCTGTTCTTGCGCGCTGGGGCGACTTTTTTAATTCCCGACCGACCGACCGACCGACCGACCGACCGACCGACCGACCGACCGACCGACCGACCGACCGACCGACCGACCGACCCGACCCGACCGACCGACCGGACGGACGGGCGGGCGGGCGGGCGGGCGGGCGGGCGGGCGGGCGGGCGGGCGGGCGGGCGGGCGGGCGGGCGGACGGACGGACGGACGGACGGACGGACGGGCGGGCGGGCGGGCGGGCGGGCGGGCGGGCGGACGGACGGACGGACGGACGGACGGACGGACGGACGGACGGACGGACGGACGGACGGACGGACGGACGAACGAACGAACGAACGAACGAACGAACGAACGAACGAACGAACGAACGAACGAACGAACGAACGAACGAACGAACGAACGAACGAACGAACGAACGAACGAACGAACGAACGAACGACCGAGGTGTCCCTGGGTGCGACGGTAATGCCCACGGAGACGAGGCGGTAACTGAGTGACTGATCACGAACAAAGCGACGCGGGCCGTAGGAGCGACTCTGTATGACACGAGACTCGTCTCTCGGGCTCGTTATGTCAATTTTATATATTACCATTAACGCCTCGTTAACGGTTTTCATTACTAAAATTGCCGACGACGCCACATCGCCCGCTTTGTAGTTGTGCCGCCTCGCCGTCATGTCGCTAGAGAACATTGTAAGAAGCCAAACATAATAGTTGATAACATGTCGTGGATTTTCTTTAGAGTGCCTAAAACAAGACAACGGTTTCCGAAAGGAAAAGGAAATATTTTAAACAGTAAAAGTAGGTCAAAGCTGCAGTCTTGTGTTATGCGCGCGACCATCCTATCTCTCTCTCTCTCTCTCTCTCTCTCTCTCTCGCTTTCTCTCTCTCTCTCTCTCTCTCTTTCTCTTTCTCTCTCTCTCTCTCTCTCTCTCTTTCTTTCCGTCTCTCACTCTCCTTTCTGCCTCCCTCACTCCGTTTCTCCCTCACTCTCCTATCCCTCCTTCCTTGCGTCACTAGCTCCTACGTTTCCCCCTCACACACTTCACCCGTCTGTTCCTCCTATTATTGGAATTTTTTTCTGTTTTACTCCTTTACAATCATTAGTTCTTTATTTACGTACACGAAACATTCTCTCGTTTTGTTCACACGACTTGTTTTGTAAAAACAAATATATAATACATAACATTAAGGCGATTAATTGATCGGTTGGTTTCACACTACGATATAATCGCCAAGAGTTCCAAACGGAACTGGTCGAAAAGCTGATAACTCATCGGCCCGGACACGGCCTCAGTCAATGGGTGCGTTCTTCCCTTCAAGTCGGTTCAAGGACAATCTAATTTCATGGCAGGCGATCGTATAAAAAGTCTCGAGAAAGTCACACGATACATCCCCCGAATGCCTGATGAATCTAACGACCTTGCGTTTTTTCTTTCGCGGAAAGTAAATGCTTAGAAAGCCGCAGTAAACGGCGCAGTATTGTTGATGTGTCGCTTACGTCTGTCATTGTGTTGTTTTGTATTGTTTTGTTTGCTGAGCAGCAGAGGTCGAGTACGTGACGATCTGGTAAACATGTCTTGACCCAAGAGACCTCGGTAATGAAAACCGCCTACTAGAATGGGGTTTGACAACAACACTACAAAGAATAGTATTTGATCACACAATAAGGCAGGTTTTTCATTCGTCCGGATTTATTGCTAGTAATTTCCCCCGTAAACAGTTGGTTAAGCTGTCACCACGATCACCCGGATCCTACATTGTTTGCTTCAGACCGCGACACACGAGACATTAATGTTTCTGTGGGTAGCGCCTTAGCTCTGCATTTGACTCATCTCCGATCTAATACCGATTCCGGCTGAGCTATTGGTTCAACTAGATATTCCTGTCTGATCGCTAAGTAAATATCACATTGTGTTGCCTGTGGTCTTCGCAACATAGGCTTTCCGCCAAAATTGACTAAAGTAAGTTAAGCAGCCATTTAACTGAGACAAGAATAGTATTTCCTTTAAGGTAATCTCCCACTGAGACGGAGTCTTAACGTCGCTCACGCTTGTGTAAGCCGGGAATCTAATAGCAACGATCGCTAACCCTATTACACGTGTGAGAAATTTCTATTAAAATAACACTCGTAGAGTAGGACATAGTAGAGGGTCTGCGTTAATGCCACACAGATTCGTGTACTAAAATAATACAATGCACCGAATCTCAAATTACTTACCGTTAAGAATTACTTCATGTCAAAGGTGTACATTCAATTAGATGTGTTGCCAAAGCATATTTTATCGAGTACAAAATCCAAATGTCGTTAGACACCGTAGTTATGGTGGATATTGTCGTGTACCAAAAGAAAACATTCGAAATAATAAATATCACGCAACCTTCTAAAGAATAAAGAAAAATATCGCGGAATAACAGGCGCGGCGAAGCCAGATATGGAACTGAACTCCGACTGTTGACAACAGAGCCGTGTGTTATAAATACGACCAGATGGAAGGTTCTAATATTATCTGAGCTATTGAGCTTTGAGATTCGTTTTTAAGGCGGGGGAGCCAGTGGGCATGGTATAATGTACAGTGATTATAACATATTTTCCGTCCAATTGTATATTTGTAAAGCACATTAAAATATACTTTAGAAGCAAGCACTGACACCAAACTGAATTGAAAAAGTTGCCTAGCAACAAAGACATTGGATAAAAGGTTGGATATGATGAACTTGATCGTTTTCATAAACGCCGTTAATCAATTGTCTAAATAATTGAGAGTATGAATAATGCCATATTAAAAAAAATACAAACAAAATCTATATTATTAATGGCGGGCTATAAATAGCCTACAATTATTGGATTACCGATACGCCGCGGAGCGTGGCGTTTTGCAGGAGTATCTCGTTAGATCTATGTTTATGCACCAGGTGGAGGCACTGTACAGGGTCACCAAGTGGCGAACATTTTCATTCAATCAGACGACACCGCAGTCCCGCCCGAACAAGAGAGTGCCATTACTGACGTCATGAATGAGCCACGAAGACAATGAAATCACTTTGTCGTCGAGTGTTACGACGCTACGGCTACGCTGAAGTAGGAGATCAGTGGCGGATGGCTACAACGGCAGAACTCGTCGACAGGACGCTGCAAATATGATAACCGTAGCTAATGGATTAACGTGTGTTTTCGACGAAGAAACCTGTCATCAATCTTAGGGTTAAAGGCAAAAAAAGTTAACTGTTTCGTGGCATACACCTAATAGAGTAAATATAAAGTAACAATTTCCACATATACTCAATTTTTTAACGTCAGCGGTTTACTCAGAATGTGACTTTAAAGTCTAAAATTCTAACGAAATCCACGATGGTCTAGACGCCGCCATTAAGTGAAGGGTTAAATTGACTTGGCCATTCAGCGCGCGGCATTCTATGTCTGACCCTTAACCTGCGACGTTGTTAGGGGTCAACAACTTCGAGTCTTCGACAGTTCGTTCAGTTGGCGTGACATCTAGCAGCTGCTTATAGACGTGTATCTAAATCTGTGGTTAAATCTATGGTAAACTTTAGTAATTATGCCTTACTGTTCGGCATACGGTTGCAATAATAGTTTAAACAACCGGTAGTATTGAAGAAATTGATTCATATTTGCGGGCGTACTGTTTGGAATCCCTCCAGTCCAAGTACAGTTCACTTTCCTCGGTCCATTTTTAGGAGAAATGCTTTGAAGTAGACATGTAGTCATGTATCATCAGTTGATGGGATGATTTCAGCGATAACAATAATAGACAACTTTATATTTACCGTCATCAGCATGTTACGCGCGTTGCCGAGTTGCAGCCATTTCATGACAACAGCCAAACCCCATGCAGTGAATCTGGAGAGCGCCTCGATCACCGTCGTGACGTCATTCTTCGTCTAAGATGGAGTATCGCGTAGTATTTGGATGGCTGGGTGTTAAAAAATATGTTTCTGGTAAACCGCTGGCGTAAAAAATTGAGTATATGTGGAAATTGTTACTTTATATTAACTCTATTAGGTGTATGCCACGAAACAGTTAACTTTGTTTTGCCTTTAACAATCCTTGACGGGTGTGACGAGAATATGACGAGTTATGTATGCATATGACGAATACTATTATAATTATTAGCATAACTTATCTGCACCATAATAATGCTAAGAGTTAATGTTGCTGTCATAATATTTGAGCATTTAAGTAAAGTTACGTATCTATGTGATACAGTACATAGTTATTTTAATGTACAATCAAAATATCGTATCAACGTCATGTAAAACTATAAATAAAAAGCAGAGGCAAGGACGCTAGAAGTAGCCAAGATTTTGTCAACGGGTTTCTTTGGCACGGATTTGCTGCGGACAATCTCAATGGTTTTCTTGAGGATGGGACACGACGTGATATATATTACTACTTCCGGGCTCTTAGTAGCCAACCAAAATAGTTTGATGTCATTGTCAGTGTGCCTTCGAAATGCCCTAGGATACATCGCTTGACTGCAAACAGCAACGGCATTTGCATCTACCATGTTCTCAACTTGTCCAAATGGCGAACGTCGTGCAAATGAGTTACTGCATACTCACATCATTTTGGTTAATGCATTTTCGACTGGCCATCCTGTCCACTGAGTATTGCAGGCCACGGACGCGCCGCAGCAATGTTGTTATGTATAAATAGGCCGTCCACGTTCAAGTAAATCCGACCAAATTATTGCATTGAAAAGGCAATGCATTGGGCGTACGAAGGAATTCGTTAAAGAACAACGCTACATTGCAGTGTGAGGGGATAACGCCACGACACAATGATGTAATGTGTCAAATGAAACATTTGGGGCATTTAGCAACATTCGATGTAATTGTCAAACTTAGAAACAACCAAAACAATTGCAAATGTATTGCATTGGTAGCCAAAATCATACACATTAACGTAAGCATTGACCAAAACATTTACAACCCGTAAGAAAACGAAAGTGAGGGTTCCAATGAACAGAACGCATAGTACGAGATAAAGCCAAACCATCTAATGTATCAAATGGATGCTGACGACTAGAATGTTAATTCGGCGCAATAAAGTCACGACCAGTACCATATCTGAAGACGAACGACGGTGCAAGCAACCTGGGACAACTGGAGACAATGTAACAAATACACTTGCAAACAAATGATATACTGCTATATATTATACGAACCTGCTGATTGTAAACGTATTAACAGTATTAATTATCTTCTGACGGTTTTGATGTGAACGCTAGCAGTGTGAACTGGCAACATTCATTATACGTGCACATGTTGACGATATGAATTACCTGTCATGTCATGATCGCATGTGAATGCTGACAGTATGAATCACCTGCCGACCGTGAAACGTTGACAGTATGATTCTTATACCAACCGTGCAAATTCTGACAGTATGAATTCGCTCCTGGCCGTGTGAATGTTGTCAGTGTGAGTTAGCTGTAAATGTCAACAGTGTGAACTGACACGCGACTGGCCAGAGCTTCTAGTTGTGACGAGGACACAGAGGACATTGGTGAAATTCCTAATAAACCAACGATCATCTCCTTTCTGGGTCATATGGAGATGAGTGCTTTGCATAGCAATTTTGTTAACTCTTGTTAAATGCGGCCACTTAGAAGAGAGGCGCAGAGTGTCTGTGATATCGGTGGCGGGCCGGTTCGTTGTACGTCAATTATGCATGCATTTATGTAAAACCGTTCTGGCGATTTGGCTTTATTCTCTGTCAGCGCGTGTGTTTACGGAAAGCTTCAATCGTCCAAACACCACGTATGTTTCATCAAATATCGGAGCATGCTTGGTAGGGTGATGCGTTGTTGGTATTCCGGACCATGAATATGTAAACAGCTATATGGCTACGATGAACTTCTCGCCTGCAATATCTAAAAACCTTGTTCATCACGCAAAATATTGACGTCGACGTAATAACTACACACGCGGCATCACAGTTTCACTTATATTGGGCATGTATAGGTCATGTCACGTAACAGGTGCAACAAGTCAAATATAAACTGAAACTCAAAATAAGGTCGGGTCACACAATCAGAGCAACAAGTAAAATATAAATTGAAACACAAAATAAGGTCGGGTCACACAATCAGAGCATCAAGTAAAATATAAATTGAAACACAAAATAAGGTCGGGTCACACAATCAGAGCATCAAGTAAAATATAAATTGAAACACAAAATAAGGTCGGGTCACGCAAACACAGCAACAGTTCAATATCATCATTTGAATATTTGTATACACTTATCGGATGCGTACTAAAAGTAAACATATCTAAATTAGCAATGGATATATATTCGGGGATTTTGTGCTATAGCGATATTGGCAGTTTTCTTAGTATTCTAGTCTAAAATAAACTGTCGATAGACCGATATAGTTTTGTTTTTCAAAAAGAATCTGATGAGTGTATGGAATATTTTGTATACGCTATTTTCATACATCTAGTACCATTTGCGATAATTCCCACTAATCGCAGCGAAATGAACTGATTTTGGATGCCCTAACTTTGAACTTTAAAAATCTGATTGATTACATAGTATATTGTTTACCCACATTAGCTCACGAAACAAAGTCGTGCAAATCGTCATTTGTTACATTGACGATGAACTGGGGAACAGTGTGATAGTGGTCACTCTCTAATTGTACATATTACACGAATGTCGACAAGATATAATTGTTTATAGATACGTTAACGAGCCAAGATTCAATGGCCTGCACAGCCCGAGAAACGACGCACGATACTTTCAAGGACGCGCAGTGACGGCAGATTTGACAGGCCTGTTTGATCAATTAGCAGATACGTCAGCAGTAATACGTGTATGTGACAGTCAACACGACAGATGACAACAGATATCCGAGCGGAGAAGGTCGAGATTGTTAGAACGTAAATTGATGATCGAGATGATACGGACTATTGCCATTGAGTTGAAGAAGGTCGGGAAAATGTTCACGGGCCTAAAGATGCTTAATACGCGCACACGCACGCACGCACACACGCACAGACACACGCATACAATTATGCATGCAAAATGGATAAGCAAGAACACAACACATATACACATCCGGATGAGCGCGCTTATCAACACATGCTCGCAGACACATAGGCACACACGCACGCACGCACGCACGCACGCACGCACGCACCCACGCACCCACGCACCCACGCACCCACGCACCCACGCACCCACGCACCCACGCACCCACGCACCCACGCACCCACGCACCCACGCACACACAAAACGAGCAAACACAAAACAAGCACTGACGCATGCTCCAAGTTACGCAGTCAAGAGCGGAAAGGCACGTACAGACAACGCTATCTAAGATTAAATCCTGTATGAATATGACACGTTAAAAATGGCCGCAACGTTCATAACGTAACCGCAGGATGCATCTTTCATATCACATTTACATTTTCGATTAAGAACTAAACCCATTTAATGCAAAACCTTATATTTATTATAATTTATTTATCCCAGCACATAGACGACCCAGCGCAAGAGAAATCGTATAATGCAGATGAGTAATAATCCCACACCGAAACGGTGCGATGTCCAATCGAGCTGTTCATGTTTCGCCAATGTTCTACGATTCAGGTCGCCGCTTCAACGCAGCTGATGTAACACTATGCAGTATATCTCTGCTAAGCCCTCATTAAACGCAGTGTTTATGTTTACATCAAGCCGAGACCAAACATCAGTCAGTATTCACATCGGTGTATAGTTACTTGTTCGGAAGAATCAAATATCACTACGAGTACAATAGCTCGGGTAATCAACATTCGTTGGCAGGACCCGGAGCACAAACAGTCGTTCTGGGTTGGATCGATTGTTCATTCGAGATGGAAGTTTATAACCAAGGTTTCCTCGAAGCATGTTTGGCGTAGGTTTGTATTTGGTTCCTCCCGTTTCATGTGATCCCGATACATTTCCGTTTAATGACATGGAGAAAACTAAATGTTATGTCCCGTAAAAACTACTATTAAGTTACTGATTGGCACGATGCGTTTTACACGAAACCATTACAAGACTTCGTAAACGAACGTCAAATGTATTTTACTGAAATTGCATTCGACATGCGACAAAATAACGAAGCCGGTAACAATACACACAGAGACGTACCTGTCAAATTGTATTTCGCCGTTCGGACGTTCCTCAGTCGGCCGAACCTCGACCATGGATAAACTGATCCGGAGCTTGTGCGACAAACGTCCGTCTCCCTAGTCGGACTTCCGGTCCAGAGCGAACGTAAGCACACGAGGAGATTCACCGCTGAATGGTGCCCGTTATCGCCTCTAGTAGCGAGCGGTGGCTGTTTACTTTCAACATCTCACGGCGGTCACTCGATAGGCTGTGGCGAAAACGTTTATAATCCTCCGCCGCTGCCGCACAAACCGAGAGCTGCTGTCTCGGCGTCGCCAACTATCTTCGCGGGGCGATTATGCGAAGTGTACCCATCTATCGATTAGACTCGCCGTCAGGCGCGAGCGGTGCGCGACCGAGTTAGTCACCTCGCCTGCGCGACAACAGATGTCGCGTTACGTCATCTGCCGAGGAAACTGCGTCTCTCCTGCCGGAACTCGCGGTGTCGTCTGCCATCGCCGATCGCGTATCCAAACGGCGGGAATATAGGTCTGATTGGTCGGCGTCTTCGCTCCAGACGGTTCTGCGTATTCATATATTCAAGTATTCTGAAACGAGAAAATGCGAAGTAACCAACGGCGTAATGGCGATTTCTCGTGGTGTGACACAGTGCTATGATCATCACTGATGTTTCCCGTTGTTTGTCTGGATTGCATTTACTGTTTCCAAAACAGTATTTGTTCGTGTACATTAGTGATAATCGTCCTGATATTTCCACGAATGTGCCTGGATTTCAGTCATTACGTCCAGGACAGCTTCGTTTAGCTACGCGGCCTGGTGCTGCAATAAATACAGCGTAACGCAAATGTACAATCTGTCCACCTTTTATTAACACAATGTCTGGTATTCCCGACTACAGCCCACTCGTGTTAGTAAATTAATTTGATGACACACACGTCTATTTAACTACCTCGCTTTCATTCCGTAAGTGGCAACGGCGGTCATTGATTTTATACATATGTCATTCCGCCGTCAACCGTAGTACCTGTTGTTTCTATAAAACCAACCAACTAAAATGCTTATTTAAATATATATATATATATATATATATATATATATATATATATATATATATATATATATATATATATATATATATATATATATATATATATATATATATATATATATATATATATATCCGTTAATCCACATGTTTGCCTGCTCCATTGTGTGGGCCCGCGGCTTTTTTAACGCGGATCTAATTAAATGGACATCTATCGTTTCGCAGTTGCCGACTGACCATAAAAAGAGGCAACAAAAAGAGACGCGGTGCAGGAGAAAATTCAATTTGTAACGTGAATCCCACGAGAGACTCCCACGCGACAAAAACAAGCGTTGGATTGATTTAGTGTTCTGTGACATTGTGTAGCATTGAGTGTGTTTATAAAATACATCCCGGTCATACGTCCATAGAGACTGTCGAATATGTGAAGAACACTGTCATTAT
>OZ024854.1:18805054-18930054 GCA_964017155.1 Oasisia sp. SBJ-2009
CTCTTTCTCTCTCTCTCTCTCTCTCTCTCTCTCTCTCTCTTTCTCTCTTTATCTCACTCTCTCTCTTTCTTCCTCTCTCTGTCTCTGTCTGTCTGTCTGTCTGTCTGTCTGTCTCTCTCTCTCTCTCTCTCTCTATATATATATATATATATATATATATATATATATATATATATATATATATATATATATATATATATATATATATCCGATCTGTCGAGTAAAACTGGTAATTATAAAATTCAAAGGAAACTAGACATGCAGGTATTCATAAATGTGCATCCACTGAGTGTTGGAACCATCCTATATACCTAGACGTCACAGTGGGTCCACTGGTCTTAGCGGCTCGACTGCTCCCCACCTCTACATCGCTGTCGTTGTCGTGTCAAATGTCACCGAGTGCTGTTGTGGCCTCTCCAGAGGTGCACTGCCTATGACAGTGTCTGCGTTATGACGCTATTCTGTGCTATGATCAATAGCTGACCTTTAACAACATTAACTCTGTCTTCTTAAACACCGTCAAACCTGGGCAGGACATAAAGTCATAAGGTGGGAATGACACCGTCAGATGACCACATTAATCCATAACGACCGCATTGGCAGCAAAGGGCAATCTTCACGCATCTAGACGAAATATGGTTGCAAGGGAACGAGCGTATAGATTGGAGTATGATATATAGATAGGCTAGGTTAATGATATACCCACTAGAGTGGGTGTTTGTGTGTATGTGTGAATGTATTGTGTATATGTGTGAATGTATATATGTATGTATGTATGTATGTATGTATGTATGTATGTATGTCTCTTTCTTCTGGAGTGGCAAACCCGAAGGAGAAAGAAGGGAGGCCGGAGTGGGCTTTGCTATCAAAAAGGATATCATCACAAAGCTGACAGAAATGCCACGGCCAGGAAGTGACAGAATCATGACGATGAGACTACCTCTGAGCAAGGACAACTTTGCTACAATTATCAACGTGTATGCTCCGACAATGACAAACCCAGACGAAAACAAGGAGGCCTTCTACAACCAGCTCACAAGTGTGCTCAGGGGCATCCCTCATACCGATAAGCTACTGCTGATAGGAGATTTCAATGCGAGGATAGGAAGAGACAATGACAAGTGGCCCTTGGTCATGGGCAAACATGGGATTGGGAAATGCAACTCCAATGGCGAACTTCTACTGGCTCTGTGCTCTGAGTTCGAACTGATAGTGACGAACACCATGTTCAAGCAGAAGGATGAACGCAAGACCACCTGGATGCATCCTCGTTCCAAACACTGGCATATGATCGACTTCATCATCACGAGGTGTCAGGATAAGATGGACATCCACAGCACCCGAGCCATGCGTGGAGCAAACTGCTGGACCGATCACCAGATGCTGAGATCAAAAGTGGCTTTCAGAATACGACAAAAGCACAACAGGCAAGGGACAAATAAGCCGACCAAGCTCAACACTGCAAAACTAAGTACCATCAGCCATAGGGAGAGTTTTGAGCAGGAGATGGACAGTGCTCTCGCCCACTGGGAGGAGAAGGAAAACTCAACACCAGACGAGGAATGGGCAGCTCTGCAGCAGGTTGTGTACAACACAGCCAAGACATATATTGGCAAGCCAGACAGAAAACACCAGGACTGGTTCGACCCCAACGACCAGGAGCTACAGACTCTTATGAGCAGAAGAGATCAAGCCCACCAGAGAGTGTTGCAAACCAGGAGCACTAGATCCACCACTGCAGCATACAAAGATGCCTGCAGACTGCTACAAAAACACACCCGTGCACTGAAGTCGGACTGGTGGGAAAGGAAAGCAGTGGAGCTGCAGAGAGCTGCCGACAGTAACAACATGAAGGGCTTCTACAATGGACTGAAGGAAGTGTGGGGACCCAAAAAGAAGGGACCTGTTCAACTAAAATCAACAGACGGAATGGAAACCTTCTCTGACAGCAAGAGAGTTGTGGCAAGATGGAGTGAACACTTCCAGAAGCTACTCAACGTCCCTGGCGACATAGATCACGAAGCTCTGGACAACATCCCGCAGCGCATTACCAAGACAAGCCTTGATGAGATTCCAACTATGGATGAGATGGCTAGAGCAATCGCCAGCCTGAAAGATGGCAAAGCACCTGGAGGAGATGGAATTCCTGCAGAAGTATGGAAGCACGGAGGAGACAATCTGTTCAGCAGACTGCACCAACTAATCACCAATGCCTGGGAGATGGGTTCTGTACCACAAGCATGGAAGGATGCAAGCATTATAACCATCTACAAGAAAGGTGATCGAACAGACTGTGGGAACTATAGAGGAATCTCTCTTCTTTCCATAGCAGGCAAGATCTTCGCCAGGATCCTCCTCAACAGACTATCTACCCACCTAACACCAGAGGTAGTTCCGGAGACACAATGTGGCTTCAGAGGTAACCGGAGCACCGTGGATATGATATTTTGTCTCCGACAACTACAAGAAAAGTGCATTGAGCAGGACCGACCACTGTACATGGTATTTGTTGACTTCAGTAAGGCGTTCGATACAGTTGGGAGGACCGGACTATGGCAGCTACTGAAGAAGTATGGCTGCCCAGAGAAGTTCACAACAATGATCGAGGCACTACATACCGGAATGATGGCGACTGTTAATGTTGGAGGGGAAGTCTCGGAATCGTTCAGGGTCACAAATGGGGTCAAGCAAGGCTGTGTACTGGCGCCCACGCTCTTTTCCATCTTCCTATCAGCAATGCTCGACAATGCTTTCCGAGACATGGGGGATGGCATCTACATACAGTCCAGACAGAGCGCTGACCTATTCAACGTCGCACACTTCAGAGCGAAGACCAAGACTACACGGATACTGATGAGGGAGCTGCTATTCGCAGATGACAGTGCACTGGTTGCACACTCTGCTGAAAAGATGCAGAAAATAGTGGATGCTTTTTCCAATGCGTCAAAGAAGTTCGGCCTGAAGATTAACATCAAGAAGACCGAGGTGCTGTACCAACCCAACTCTACAAGAACCCGAGAGGAGGATATCATGGTTGATGGAAACAAGCTGAACTCTGTTATGGAATTCACCTACCTCGGAAGCACTATATCAAGTGACGGATGCATTGACGATGAAATACAGAGGAGGATGGCCAAGGCTAGTGCATCTTTCGGCCGACTACGCCAGAGACTCTGGAACAACCACCATGTGTCCATGCGGGTTAAAGGCAAGATATACCGTGCAATTGTGCTGTCCACCCTCCTATACGGAGCCGAGGCATGGACAGTGTACAGACGACAGGTGAAAAAGTTGCATGCCTTCATGATGCGACATCTGCGTTCGATCATGAGGATAACCTGGATGGACAAAGTGACAAACAAGGAAATACTCGAACGGACAGGGCTGCCATCTATGGAAGATCTTCTGATCAGAAAGAATCTCCGGTGGACTGGACACCTCATGAGGATGTCATCAGACAGGCTACCGAAGCAGGTTCTCTACTCTCAACTGTCTTCTGGTCACAGAAAGAGAGGGCGCCCTCGTCTCCGGTTCAAAGATACCATCAAGAGAAACCTGAAGCTGAGAGACATAAAGATCGACTCCTGGACATCACTCTCACAGCAGAGAGACAAATGGAGAGCAAGAGTCAAGTGATGGAAGCAGTCTTTGTCGCTTCGCGACCGACAGCATGATGATGATGATGATGTATGTATGTATGTATGTATGTATGTATGTATGTATGTATGTATGTATGTACGTATGTATGTATATATGTATGTATGTGTGTATGTATGTATATGTATATGTATATGTATATATATATATATATATATATATATATATATATATATATATATATGTATGTATATATATATATATATTACACATATCAATATAATATTATACATACAACATGTTGTATGTATATATATATATATATATATACATATATATATATATATATATATATATATATATATATATATATATGTATATATATATATATGTATATATATATACATACATACATACATTGTATATATGTATGCATGTGTATGTATGTGTGTAAATATATATGTATATAATATATATAATCAATATACTATATATATACATATATATATATATATACATATATATATATATATATATATATATATATATATATACAGTATGATATAACTCCGTTTCAGATAATAAATAGCAATCATCATAAACCAACTATGCCATAGGTGCCTTGGCTGGACATTTCAAGATACTGAATCCACAACAATCCACGAGATTTTGACTTCAGCACTAGTAACCATTGTTCACAAGCGCTTGTGTACTGTGATTAATTATGTCAAAGGTAATCGTAGTACGCATGCGCTGAGCAAATTCTAGAGAAAGCTAACGCTCAAGATTAGGACCAGGCACGGTTGGTGTAAAACATTGCGGATTGTGGGTCCCCCGTCGTCTGGATCGATGGCGCATCGCGATCATGTTGGCCGTCTCGTAAATTAGGGAAGCAAAAAATAACCGATGACGACATGGAACCGCGTAGTAATCTGCCGCAGCGCCAGAGTAAAGATCGGCCTGGCGATAACAGGCAGACTTAAAAAGATTCACGTACACGTTGAATCCGTGTTTGTGTCTGTTTGTGTCTGTTTGTGTGTGGTTCTGTGTGTTTGTGTGTGTGTGTGTGTGTGTGTGTGTGTGTGTGCGTGCGTGCGTGCGTGCGTGCGTGCGTGCGTGCGTGCGTGCGTGTACGCATGTGCATGTGTGCGTGCGTGTACGCATGTGCATGTGCATGTGCATGTGCATGTGCATGTGCATGTGCATGTGCATGTGCATGTGCATGTGCATGTGCATGTGCATGTGCATGTGCATGTGCATGTGCATGTGCATGTGCATGTGCATGTGCATGTGCATGTGCATGTGCATGTGCATGTGCATGTGCATGTGCATGTGCATGTGCATGTGCATGTGCATGTGCATGTGCATGTGCATGTGCATGTGCATGTGCATGTGCATGTGCATGTGCATGTGCATGTGCATGTGCATGTGCATGTGCATGTGCATGTGCATGTGCATGTGCATGTGCATGTGCATGTGCATGTGCATGTGCATGTGCATGTGCATGTGCATGTGCATGTGCATGTGCATGTGCATGTGCATGTGCATGTGCATGTGCATGTGCATGTGCATGTGCATGTGCATGTGCATGTGCATGTGCATGTGCATGTGCATGTGCATGTCCATGTCCGTGTCCGTGTGCATGTGCATGTGCATGCGCATGCGCATGCGCATGCGCATGCGCATGTGTTCGTGTGTTTTGTACGGGTGTACGGGTGTGCGTTTGAGTGCATGTGAACGTGCATGAACGCATGGGTGTGCACTTGTGTGCGAACGCGTCCTACACGTGAACATATCAACACAACGTTGTCGCATATTGCAACCAACTTGGAAACGAGATTCACGATTGAAACAATGGCGGCATATATGCGTGTACGTGTGAATCATTAGTTCGCAGCGAAGGTGTCCATGTCGCCGTTCTACCAACGCCCCGTCGAACGACACACACCCGACGTAGGCTGCTGACAGCGGCCGCTTAACATCTAAACAGAAGCCCTTGTCCCCCGCGGGTCTCTCCTGAGACTACACTGAGACCTCGGCGGGCTATCTGTGCGGGCAGATCAATAATTAAACACTCGCTTTACGGGGTTACTCAGCTGACGCGTTTGTTGCATGTGTAATGAGCTGTTTTATCGCGCCGATCCACGTATGGCCGCCGTGTCTGTATTACCGTCAGTTGGACCCGTGTGTGCCCTCAAAGCTGACCCCATGTGTCCACTCAATGCTGACCCCATGTGTCCACCCAAAGCTGACCCCATATGTCCACTCAATGCTGACCCCATGTGTCCACTCAATGCTGACCCCATGTGTCCACTCAATGCTGACCCCATGTGTCCACTCAATGCTGACCCCAGACGGGCCTTTCAAGAGTTTCAAGAATGTGCCCGGTCCGTTGGACAGCAGACAATCCGGGAACTGTACTAAATATATCTAATACGCCCGTATATATATAATATATATATATATATATATATATGTGTAATATATGTATATTATATATATATATATATATATATATATATATATATATATATATATAATATACATATATTACATATATATATATATATATATATATATATATATATATATATATATATATATATATATAATATACATATATTACATATATTACATATATATATATATATATATATATATATATATATATATATATATATATATATATATATATATATATACCATCGTACTACGTGAATTCACATCAACCAGTGTGTCGTACTACGTGGGGTGTGGTGCGCCAACAGTGACCACTCATTGCGCAATGTCCAGTTCGAGAGTGGTCATTGAGTACCGAGGATTACGCGATAAGACCCCGTGATTCAGTCTAACGTCATGACCGTGGCGATATCGTAAAGAACCACATAGCGCGTCTTATCCGATGATTTATCGCAGTCGATTTACTCGAATGTGGCCGCGCGCCATTGGGCTATACCTGGTGGCGACTCGACTGGTCAATCTACTAGGAATTAACACGTCCTCTTAACGACACATCGAGGCCGTATAAAGCGTCGTTTGTCCTCGGCTTAGCCGTTGATTAACCGTGTTTGGAAACAACACGGATGAAAGGTTCACGCACGTTGCGTGTTAATTGCGGCGCTGTTAATCCGAGCTGTATACACATAAGCAGGACCAGACTAGGAACGACTGTGTAGGAGTCGGATCAGGACAGATGGAGATAACTTGCAATGGTGTTAACAGGCTAATTTACACTCAACGCTAAATATAGCCTGGTTAATTCGGAGAATATGGTAGGAAGGGTAAACGCCCTCTTTGGATCGAAGCTCCTTCTGTTGCATGTAACTATGCTCGTTCTATGCCACGTCTAAAGTCTCTGCATTTGTCTCCGATCCGATATCGTGTCATCTTTGAGATATCTTCTTTTACTTACCAGGCACTTTCATGTAAGCAACCATCGTATTTACATTCATTTCTAAAATATACCCAGCTTCGATTTTACTTATTTCTCTAAAGTGAATATTAATATGGGAATTAAGATTTTTCTTTGGATGCATGCCCTCTTTGGAATAGGCTTCCTTCTAGAGTTAGAGCAGCGGTGTAATTCCCCAATCATGCCTTTACAACATTGCCTATCCATCATAACTGCTTGACGTATCAATTCATCTGTTGACCTTGGTAATGTTTGCTGACACAGATATCGATTAACCCCTTTGTACTGATGTGCGTTTGATCTTGGTTTCCAAGTAGGTAGGCGTCATATAAAAGGTATTGTATCATTATTATTAAAGTAATAATTCCGAGAGCGGTAGCCACCGTCAATCTGTTTACAACGCGAATGCAACAGTAGACAAACACTCGGTGAACTGCTCACATTGCTATTTAGTCAGGTCGCCAAAGCTGATTTTTGGGCCTAACCCTGCACCGACTGATATAGTTTTTTTCTCGCTGGATTCTACACTCTTAGGACCTCTATAAAGCATATCAAGCGGATATCAAGCGGATATCCTTGAACAATTCGAGATATCCAAGATGGCCGCCAAGATGGCCGCCGGCGCCAATAGAAAAATAACTTTCGAACCAGTAGACATAGAATCGTCTGTGATACGAATTTTTTAGGTTAACTTCTTATGAGCAATCCGTTTTTGGGGTATATTTTGCGATTTGAGGTCAACAAAAGGTCAAAGGTCATGATCAGAGTAATGAAGACAACTAAAATAAGGTTTAGAGGTGAGATTAGCAACTTTTTTTCTGGACTGAGATGTGCAAGTGCATGTATGGTTGGCCTTATAAGGATTGAGAGCTTGTCATGTTCATTCTTTATTAAATAATGATGTAGATTACAGACAATATTAAATCTGAAAAGCAGGAACGTAGATAATACAAACATGCAAAACATAATTCTTAATCACATTTTGACGCAAATACTCAGACACTAAGGTGTAGCAAAACTGTACTATTGTGTATCTACTATAGACGAATATGCTTGGCCTGTATTCATATGACATATGTAACTATCGATTTACTGATTATATATTTCAGATCTACAGAATATGTTGTGAAACGATGTAGATAGTTTACTGTGGAAAGTGTGTGATGGTGCGACAATGAACTAACAATCAAGCGTATCGTAGCAATTAATATTGGTGGTGGATTAGCTAGTCAACTGATGCAATGGATGACAAATGTCTTTTCAAATGTTTACTACAGTTCCTCAGACAACGAAAGACTCCAGGTGAGTCAGAGCTGGGATAGACTGTACAGTATTATGAAAGCCAGTGAAATACATGGTGATAACTTACATTCAGATTTTCAGACAAAATTGGAAAGTGATTCAACGTATCAAGGTAAATATCACAAATCTTGTGTGACAAAGTATCTTACAAAGGCAACACGCTCAGCAGAAAAACAGAAACAAGCTGCATCAAGTCCATCCCATCTACATGAGAAGGGAACGCGATCAAATGCAGGGCCTTCATTTGATTTGCTTCGCCAGTGTTTCTATTGTCGTGGTCCCTGCAGTGTTGACCAAGATCCAAGGAACCCAAATCGATGGATTCCATCCTATCTTGTGAGAGAAACTGAAGAGCAGCATAACAATGAAGATTCAACCCAGAAGGCAGATGCCATAGAATACAGAATAAAGGATAAATGCGATGAAAGGGCAGACGAGTGGGCTGATGGTGTACTTGGGCGCTTAACTTGTCTCACACGCTGACGCGCGTTACCATAAAGATAGCTATGCCCCCGATTCTCTTCCAGGTAATACCAAGAAATAATCATCAAACGATATCGCTCGTAGTCCTCTAGAGTTGCTCATACAAGATATGCAACGTCAGAGATCTCAAAGATGGGACTCTGTTTGGCTGATGGAGCGGTATATGGAGCTCGGTGGAAAGCGTATGAGGCGTTCCACGTTAATCAACTTGATTTGTGAGAATGTGGAGGATCTGGTTGTGTTATCAGCACGTGGCTACTGATCGGTAGTCTTCCGCGATAGTACTATTGCCACTCTGAAAATTATCAAGGATGACGATGACAGTGACAATCTGGAGGCTGCGCTGGATGTGGTGGCAACCCACACCAAGATGGAATGTTCGATGATGGAGTACAAGCATCGGCATACTGTATAAAGACCTCCAAAGAGATCCCAGAAGCATCTGCACCGGAAGGAAACTGTCCATTGGTGAACAATATCTTCCCTCTCTCCTGATTGGAAATGTCATCACCAGCGACATCAAGAAACACCCTATCCCATTCCAAATCACGCTTGGGGTGTACTTCATCAAAAAGTAGACGGTCATGCACATGCGTGACTATCTCGTATGTTGTTCGTATGATGAGTTGCTGCGCTTCAAGAAATCCTCAGCAGTGGCAACATACCTCCAGATTAACAATGACCGACGGCAACCGATACAATGGAAGGACTTGTTCAAATCATAGTCGACAATTTTGATGCTGAGCTGAGCAGCTCCTATGGGTTGATGTCCACTCGTGACATGGCAACCATCGAGACACATTCAAAATAATTAGTCCCAGATATGATACCCCGTTTCAGCAAGGCTGAGATGTCCAATCAAATTTGCTTCAATGGGGAAGATGAGATAATCCCCTACAATGGTAGAAAGAAACCACTCCCTCCATCTCTGCTCCAGCATGATTTGCCTGATGATACTTCGAACCTCAACTCATATCCTACGAGAGGGCTGGCGTGAAGGTTTTGAGAGCAGGTCATCAACATATTCCAAATACTCTTCCAACCGAGACAGCATTCAGAGAGGTCATCTGCGGTGGCCATCTGGCGGGATTGCCTCAAGACAGACCCTCCTACCCTTGACCCAACGGAGCATGGGTGGTACAATCCTGAGGGCAGCGCCGCTCTTTCCCCAACTATCGTCCCTTCAGATAGTCCTCTAGCTCCTGCTGAGCTGCTCAAGCTCTTAAAATGTGGCTTCAGCAGCGAAACACCGTGTGCAACTGAGAGGTGTAGCTGCAAGGCAAATAGACTCAGTTGCACATTGTTCTGCCATTGCAGAGGGGAGGATGATTGCAACAACAAATAGAGCATCTAACTGCATTGACAGGGACAGTTTGAATGACACTGCTAGACGTTAATAATTAGTACTTTCTATGCACACGCCACACGCCCGCACGCACGCACGTGTGTGTGTGTGTGTGTGTATGTGTGTGTGTATCTACCCTCACACAAGGATAGTAATCGTTCTGGCACTTGTTAAGATCAATGATTATCAGATATTACGTGACTTTGGCTTTGACCGTTGCATGGTGTATCTAACATGTATTTGAACTATAACATTCAGACCTCATTTAAACATACAATTTTGCAAATTTCATTCTTGCACAATAATATTACATACATATTTTAATTACATGCAAAACTATTGTTTTCTTTTGCATTATCTCTGAGACATGATCTTGAACATGACATTTGACCTTTATGTTTACCTACAATTGCAAAAATACCCCCCAAAATGGACTGCTCATAACAAGTTTACCTAAAAAAGTGGTATCACAGGCGATTCTATGCTCACTGGTTCGAAATATATTTTTCTATTGGCGCCGGCGGCCATCTTGGCGGCCATCTTGGATATCTCAAATTGCTCAAGGATATACGCTTGATATCCGCTTGATGTTCGCTATGGTGGTCTTAAGGATGTATAATCCAGCGAGAAAAAAACGATATCAGTCGGTGCAGGGTATACCTGTCTGGCGACCTGACTAATTTGAACAGGAACATTACAAAAACCTCCTTTGAAAACTGGAGCATAGTTTATAGTAACTATAAGAAACTGAAAAAAGCGAATGCATATAATATGGAAGTTGTGTTATACTTACAATGGTGGTATTTATATAAACGCATCGGTTGGGTGCGAAACACGAGGATTACAAAATTGCATAAATGATAATATTAAACGGGTGTTTTGCCACGAGGGTGCGACAAAGAACTAGTTTTACTAAGATGTCGACACAAGGAATGCACAGAAGAAACTGCCCTAGATTATCCATAGTACGCAGACGTATCACAGGACTCTTTGGGTTCCTCTTTCCTACGCTTCCAATATCGTGAAAACAGGACGTCATGTCACACGGCTTACCCTATGAACGTGATAAAACGTTGAATGGAGAACAGAGATCGAAATGAAGAAACATTTCGACAATGACAGGGATTTGCAGCACAGTAGGATAGTAACCAGAAAAAGACCGACATGTCACGCCATGGTCAATGGTTTCCAATGCAGATGTCCTGGTAGTTCATCAGAGTCTTCTATTTTACATTGTGCCTTATATGTGCAGTGAAGAGGAACAAGGTTATTTCTTACCATAATCTATTCCCAATTTTATTTTATTTTTCTTTCCACCCAACAGCCTCATTCTCCTTTGTACAACTAACCGTGGTTAGTTATTTGGCAATAACTAGGTGGCGCCACGCACACCAGCCGTCGTTTTATCCCGAATAATTGTTTTACTCCCTACTACGCGCCGGTTATACTGCATCCTTACAGCCCGTGTTTATAGCCTAATTAGTTGCACAAGCCGTGTTTATTGCCCCACTGCGCCATTTCCTGATAAGCTAGATTGCCATTACAACCGATATACGGCGATATTACTAAGGCAGCATTAAAAACATGCGTGCAATATGAGCTATTTTCGCGTTTATTTCCTTGATAAATACATGTATTTTATAGACTGGTGTTTCAGACCATGCCCGTTAAATACATGATATCCCTGTGCAACATTTACAAACAAACTTTTTATTATCATTGTTATTTCCAGGGCACGACATATATATTGTTATTATTTTGTATGCAGTGATGTTATTAAAGTGATGGCCGGCGTAATGATTAAAGCGGTGTTAAAATATATGTGGAAAAGAGGGTTGATTTCCTTTATAGATGCCTGTGTTTTATAGAATTCCAGGACTTCGTGCAGTAAAGATACAATTCTTCTTTTCTTCTTCTTTGGTTTCGTCACATTATTATTAGTAGTAGTAGTCGTAGAAGAAGTTCAGTGTATTATGATTATTGGTTATACTACCATTAACATTGCGGAAGTAGAAGTGAATTATGAAGAAGAAGTACGATTAATTCTGTTACCCCGAAGGGTCTTATATGTACCCTTGACAGCTTGGCACCCAAGACGCACTCATATTCAAAAAGATACTCACGGGGCGCGCGCATGCATGCACATAAGCATGCACACACAAATATACACATAAATACACACGAGAATATACGCACGCCCGCACGCACGAACGCATACAATATATAAATACACATATGTACTCACTCACACACATACTCACTCACACTCACACTCACACTCACACACACACACACACACACACACACACACACTCATACACACACGCACGCACACACACACACACACACACACACACACACACACTCACACACACACACACACACACACACACACACACACTCATACACACACGTACGCACACACACACTCACACACACACACACACACACACACACAGACACAGACACGCACGCACGCACGCACGCACGCACACACACACACACACACACTCAAACGAACAGATCGGCATGGCTGTCTCTCTTCAATCTCTGTCTTTGTTACAGTAGTGCCACACTCAGAGGTTGATTCAATTACGAGTACAACATAGAACTTAAGCCTGCCTTCTGTCACGACTATTTCTAGTGAGTCGTGTTGTGGCGAAGACCGATGTTGCCCACTTGGGGCAGGTCGTTTGTTGTATCTGTAGTGGACGGTGTCAAACGAATGAAAAAAATCATAATCATGTAAAACTTAAAACGTCGTTTTGTCAAAGGCGTTGGTAAGACGGCCTATGATTCACCAGACGCACACCGACCCATATAAATTCACTATACTTAGTACAGGTATATCAGGTATTGATTGATGATACCGCCAATGCGTCAACAGTGTTTCCATCTATCGCCGATGTCGTCGTGCGTGATTTTAGTTCGTATTTGGTCACGAGAGGGCACTACGCTCCACAGAAGGTGCGTCTGCCAGAGGGACACGCGACATCGCAATAGTAGAACACGTCCTCAAATAATATCTGCCAAACGTTTCGTATATTTCGCAAGTCTCTTGTATATGTTGGGCAGCTCCTGACCCACTAAAACGTAAACAGTCTCCCAGACGGTAGTGTAACCTGACGGCGAGGCATGTTATGGTTGTCAATGGGACAGCGATTATCACTCCCGCTGTTCACCACCGAATCGAGTATCGAACTGACACTATACAGAAACTCCGGAAAAATATCCTCGTGTCGCAGCAATTTGTAGCCTGGTATCCCCTCCAGGCTGCACAATGTTGGTTTTGCATCAATATTCCAGACCCTTATTATGAACGATCCATTAAAACAACATTACGGCGGCCGTAAATTGCACACGGTATCGAAAGCATGCCGAGAGCACAGGCGCGACCACGGTGATGATGGCTATGACAATACTAATGGTTTATTAATGACAGTGCGTTAAAATTGGTTAGCTTATTGTCTCCAGCTGCATCTTTTGTTACTTTAATTTCCGGTGCGGTATTCAATTATAATAATATTAATATATATGTATAGGAAAATAATGGTCATGTTTGTTTATGTATACTATCTGGACCGTACATCATTCCTAGCATGTTAGTGTAAACAAAATGTGAACAGCGATGGCTAGAAAAGTGTAATCGTGGTTTTTATTCATATCATACGAAGCAAGGTGATCTGCGAGTATGCGTGATCATATATTGTTGTCAGACAAAGCAATGCTCATCTCGTTACGACGATTAACAGAAGACACAAATGCGATGAAGAGCCTTCCTCTGCCGCGCAATTGCATTCGTTCCAGCGTGTATACGAGGACCATACTCGGGACTGATCTAGTTAGTTAGGAGCTGCCCAGTGGCAATTATTTGTGCAGTGGTCCCCACAAAAACAGTTTCGGTCATGACTACCACGAATGGCATTGTGGTCAAACAAATGTAAGTAAAAACCACAACTGAAAAATTAGCGGGTGACTATGCAGGTGTGTATTCTGAACGGGGTTCCACAAATCCAAGTTAGTCGCTAGAGGCGCTGATACGCAACTATGGCCGGAAGTGTACTTTGCTTGCATGTTGCTAAGTGCTGATTTCCGCACAAAATCACTTTATGAAAAGCCACTAGCCGCCTGCCCACCTATGGGCTATGCTGTTGTTGGGCTGTGTCAACAGCACGATGTGTGCCTGGATGCTCAAACAAATGAAAGTATGTGTAACTGCGGTAAAATAAATATCATCTGCCAGTGGCACTGGCAGCCTACGACGTGTTACATGCCGCAGAGATGTGGTGTATTAAATAAGTGGTAGTGTGTCACGACCTCCTTGCTGTGGGTCGGAAGCTGCGAGAATAGTTGTCAGACACTTGTCCTAAATCAGTCACTGTGAGGTTTACAAAATTGATATCGTTGTAAGTTTAATGTTGTATGTCGTCCTGCTATGTACGCTGCCTCGTTGTGCGGGATTTTAGGAGCATCCAGACAACAATAAAACCACATGGATACGCCATTGTTTACAACATTATTTGTGCCGGGTCAGATTTGTTTACTTTTTGATATTTCGATGGATTGTAGATTATGATTAGACACATTTAATCGGATATCGGTCATTGGGAGTAAAGTGCGTCTGATAACTTGCAACTAAATTATTTACGTGTACAATTAATGCTAAATGGTGTGTTTTGTAATGTGTCTTTAAATACTTTTCAACAATTTTTAGGGTCTACTATCGTGAATTTTAACTGCATATAGTTCAGTATTATTTTATTGTAGGACTTGTGTCAATGAAATTGTTGTTTAGCGTTTCATGGATTAAATGTTTTCATAAAATTAAACAGTTTGCTTTTATTTGATGACTTGATTAAATCAGTTTACTTAGTTATCCTCGTCTAGTGCACTCAATCATCTTCGTCACTGCGGAAAGACTGTGTCGCGAAATCACGGAGCTGGCCACGGAACCACGATAAAACAATGACGATACTTCGCTGTCAATGTTTTAACAGACTAACACTCACTATACAATAATCGCACCACTGACTTATAGGCACACACGAAAGGACTGGACAGTTTGTTACAATAATGGCAGCTGGTGTTGTGACAGCCCCCCTGCAAACTGTGATAGCCAAGCTTTGCCAGAGAGCTACTTCTCTTGTGGGTCCATGGAAGGAAATTCCTGGATACGCCCGTGCACATTCGAAGGAGTTTGCACTTTCGCGAGAGCGTTCGCACGCATACACATACGCACGTACGCGCGCGCGCGCACACACACACACACACACACACACACACACACGCACGCACACACGCACGCAAGCACTTAATAAACACACAAACTTCCCGATAAACTCTTTCTGATAGCAGTGATAGGTCCAAGGAGCTAGTTTAAGAGGTAATAAGTTAAAACGACATCGACTTTACTGTCGCGTTGTTCTGTCATAACATCGGAAGACGACAGCGGATTGAGGATGAGTTTGTTGTTCAAAAATGCCACCGGGACTTCAGATTCTTACAAGATACAAGAAGCTTTATTTAACGTCGGTTACATGATAATTTGTAACATTAGCTCATCTGAGCTATTTTCCGACATTTCTTACAAAGGGGGTACACAATGCGGCGTATTCATAAAGGGCTACAGAAAAACTACAAACCTCAAAGGTCTAGAGGGGCACGTGCCACGAGCGCCCTCTGTCCGCCAGTTGATAGGATGGTATTCCTCGCATTGCGTATTCCTCTATAAGGCCAAGTCTTCAACTTCGCCTATTCAAGGTAAAATGTCTACGGCTCAGTGACCAAGTTGATAGTACAACAAATCACCAAGAAGTAATTCAGCAGCCGAGATTAGGTGTCACAAATACTCTCACAGTCGCATTATATAATCATACGGGACTTACATCTATACCTGCCCCGTCTCTCTGGTGCAGAGCGCCGTCCTTCGGTTGGCGGTCGGCGACGTATGATTAACACGCATTCCTCGGTGTCGACTTGTTGTTGATGATAGTCCGACTGCGGCATCATTAACACATTCCCTGCCCGCCAACACTCGCGGAGGTATACCTCAGTCGGACCTCCGCCTGCAATATGCACGTTCACCTTTCTGCACGCTCGCCAGTATTTCGGTAGGAATGAAGCCGTATATTTGCATAACCCCTTCGTCATTTTCGACCGGAGCAACCGTTGCCGAGTCAGTCACACTTGATGTGCCGGTCTCCCTCGCTCTCGGCTCCCCGTAGCTCCATAATGGAACACGCCTGACGACTAACGATAAATACAACCAAGACGGAAATGCAAGTTTATGACGGTTGGTCTTACCCACACGTCAGTCGAATCGAAAACACGGAACAGTTGCGAACTTGTTACGAAGAACCGAACAGAAAGCTTCTCAGTGTAATCTAAAGCGACCAGGTGTGTCCGATAGGAAGGCCGACGACGTGTTGAACTTTCCATGCGTTATTAGTTTATTATTACCTCCTTCGTCTGGCCTAATATATCAATTATACACTCCATTGCGCTTGTCTCGACGAGATATTTGAGCTAATATATAGGAATATATTACAGTCATACGCCAGGCGATGTCTGTACCTTATATCAATATCAATCAAAGTGAACATGTCGGGTGATTTTCCCAAAGGTAACCTTTAGAAAACAGCGTGTAAAAAATGTTCAGATTAATATTATTAATATTTCGTAACAGTTACGTGTATCATTCCTGTTGCCCTGATACATTTCCACCTTTTAACTTGCTGCATCCTGTACCTATAGTTATTAAGAACTTGAATAGTTAATTAACATAATGACTTAGAAATTATGCAAGTACGTTAATAATAACTTTTAACGACTGTGTATGCTTTAGATTTATATCAACATTGTAACCACCTTCATCTGAACATTTGTAATATTTATTATTATTATTATCATTAAGGTCAATTATACAACTTGCGTAAGAAATAGTGTGCACATTCCCCTGATTGGTATTAATGTGAACCACTTATATTAGAGAAAACATTTAACAAAATGATGGCAGCTTTTGAAATGTGCTCACACAGAAGGTGGTTGGTCTAAGATTCATCATGCATAGAAAATAAATATATATTTTATTCATTACATCGGGCACTTGCCATAATAGTCAGTCACCAAGACAACCGTGCTATTGAAACAGGCAGGTGTATTTCAAGTCAGAACAGACCTGTTATTCTTCAAGGATGACAAATCCTTGCATTGTTATAGGCAGGAACTCAAGAGGACTTCTCCGTGACATCATCAAAGGGAAGTAGGTCATTCATCCTCGCACGCCGGGTGCTACTTTATTACACTACACCTGGAAACTACCCTATGTCTATATGCCCAGCACGGACGTTCACGGACAATCAGTTGTATATCGCCCTAGTTGCAGCCTCAGCCGGTCGTGACTGTGGCCGTTGAAACATCCAGACACCCGCGGGCCGTATCATGGGCAATTCTAGGGAATCTTAATGATCATTATTCCGTCCATTCTCGCGAGCCAGCGGTGTTATTAAGATTGCCGTCCTCGCGAACAAGCAGTAGTGCGTCTTCTGCTGATGATTTCTACTTCACGAACATCGTATATAAGACCAACCACGATTGGTCCAACACCATACAAGCCAAACAATGCCACTATTGGATTTGACTACCAACGCGCGAGACATGCTCGCAAGGACGTGGGTATTAACGAACCTTGACCATCAGAATTTGTCCGCACTATGTCTGCGTTAGCCCGATGCTCCCTAGTTCCTACACCATTTCAGTGTGCTCCCAGGTAGCATGGCTTGCCCCCAATACACATTTTAATGCACCCTCCGGCGAGTCTCAAGGATTTGTGTCGGTGCGGAAATGTTTGAACAATATCCCTTTCCCAGACTTGCGATGGCACGAGTCGAACAGGGAGTTGGGGCCTGAAATTCCAACGGCCGGAGTTGTTCCGGTATACTGAGCCGAACCAAACAGAATGTCTTTGGAGAGCCTGAAGGTTTTTTTCGACCATCAACTGTGTGATATTTAAGGATTCCTCCTCTGAACCAGCCATTGCTTATCATAAGAGTTGTCGCATTGATATTAACGCCAATACATAGTTCGGAAATACCAAACGTCAAACCGAGTGGACACCACATGTAGACTCGCTGGCTTGGTCGAGGACGTGGGCGTGGGCAGATATTGAGATGGCGGGGGAGATCCCAGGACGACAGAACCAACAGTCTAACAGATCGTATCGTACAAACGGGAATTGAGAACGGCTCCAAGTGACGCCTGAGCAAGGATGTTATCTGATGTCGGCTGCAATCACAACACCACGGCAGGGAACACGGCCAGCTTCACTTTGATATCGCTATGTCTCAGTCCCCGAAACCAAACGCAATTGCACAATTGTGTTGAAGAGTTTATTATTCAACAGAAGTAACTACGTTTGTGATTGAATTGCGTCCCAATAGAAAATGCAGTTTATTGATCCTTTCTTGTTTTTGTGACATGTTTGGTCTTGGCAACGTCAAAGTCACAACCAACCAGTGCCAAATTGAGGAAGAATATTTATCGAGAATCCGTCCCAATGCCACACTCATCCCTGATGATGATGTACAACGAAAAAAGACGAGAGGAGAAAAACGACAGTATTTGTGTTTTCTAGTTCCATTTCGCGGTGCAGTGCAGGTCAAGTATAAATCTCTCGAACATTGCTCAACGTCGTCACATGCAAAACAACAGTCTCAGACGGCACGCGTATTAAAAACGACATGTAAACGAGAAGACACGAGAGACACATAAACACGGGCGGAACAACCGCAATCCGTCTAACTCTAATCACACAGCGCTAAGTCTCGGCGCACAGAGTCGCTACAGACGCGAAGCCTTATCCATAAAACTAAGACGCTATCACCAAAACGACACGCCCTCTGTCAGTAACTGGCTCGTCAATATTTCTCGACGTAGATTTCCGTTGTGTTGACCTGCACACTCGGCCACACAACGACAATGCGTTTAGACTGGACGGGAGGGTTATAATCAATGGGCTCGCATTAATTCTCGCTGATGATCAGTCGGCCCGGCGTCAGACTCGGTCATAAAGCACGACAGGCGAGACAACTTCCGTCGAACGTGCATCTGTTAGTTGCAACATTTTGATCTTCAAAATTATCTTGGAGACAACAAAGATTATTCATCGTTCAACAAAAGACCGTTTTACTGGAATTACCCTTCTTTCTGGTAATTGAAATATTGTATTGTTTTCTTTGAAACCGCCACGTGTTATAACTTATAAGCTTACAAAGCTACGAAAAACCACCTCCGTATTCTGTCAATAAAATATCCAATATACTTAGTTGTTGTACTTTGTCCCCTCAGACGACTATGAGTAATCATCATGGCGGATGTTATTTGTGTTTTATAATCCTACAATCATTTGTTATTGCGTATTCTCACAGTATAAAAACGCGTGGAGAAAAACAAACTGTCCTATAAGTCCTTCTGTCGAAGTTCATCAATTTCATCTATCTCCATAAATTCCGAAGGCAGCTTTGCGATGCAATATACAACAGCAACCGAAGACATTAACAATCAATTTCAATAAAATGCAACCGGAACAATTATGGGGGCCGTTAGAACATTTTATTGTGTAGTAACGAGGTAAGTGACATTACATAAAGTATCTTGTTTTGCGCGACGTAAAAGGACCAGACGTCGCGTTGGCGGCGTAAGAAGATTACCTTTTTGTGACCGTTCCACTTTACAGTCGCGTGTACTCATCAGCCCGAGTATATTCCATAACGGTGAAAACTGTCAACACTAGGATACGCTACCTGTACACTTCCGCCAGTGTGTCACGGAAATATTCTCCTCGGTGATGTGAGGGCTGTTTTTTTACAGAACAATTCCTTAAATTAAGCAACCGATTCCTATTAAATGTGGGTTCATGATCGCTATCATAGGGAATAGAAACAGTAAAGTATCGTTGTATTATACAACTCTTTGGCAGATAATAGTCATTACTTCAGTCTATACCCATCCTAATGATTTGCGTAAGTCACGTGATGAGAATGGAACCCGATAGACTACGACAGAAGCGACAACGCCACGGGAAAGGGAAAACTCACGCCTTAGATGGGACGACAGTGCGATTGGAGGGGGGTGTGATAGTGGGAAGAAAACGAAAGTTGGGGGGAAGGGGATTGAGATAAAGTGTAGAAACAGAGCAAGAGTTTGGCATCACACCTGTAGGGAAACCAGAAGGAAAACAAACTTGTGTCTGTTTATTTATTTATTTATTTATTTCGTTTCTTTAGCTTACTGTGATTCTCAAAAAGATGTCGCATCTCGCTGAGTCCGGTTAATTATGAAAACATCGACTCCGAAAATGTGACGGCACGAGCTGTGTACGTGCGCTGATTGTGGGTGTTCCCGTGGCTGAATAATTTGTTTATCTTTCCGCGCTAGAAGTTATGCGTTTTAATTAAGTCAGCAGCATTAAGAACGACAAATATATGCATCATACTGATTGCGGTCTACTGTATAATGACCAGTGACCGCACCAAATCTGCATCCCACGGTGGTGACAGCAACGTGCGTATAGATTCTAATATGCACAGGCGGGAGACGATTAAATCACACACACGTCGGCGGGTGTGAGATATCAACTATTCACCATGTGAGTAGGACCGAGGAAACTGTATTCGTGTACACATGTACCCATGTTACCACACACGCACCTGGGCACGAACATGCGCACGTACGCAAACACGCGCAGTGCATAATGTATATGGACATAATGCTTTATGCAGATAAGCAGTGTGTGTGTGTGTGTGTGTGTGTGTGTGTGTGTGTGTGTGTGTGCGTGTGCGTGTGCGTGTGCGTGTGCGTGTGCGTGTGCGTGTGCGTGTGCGTGTGCGTGTGCGTGTGAGTGTGCGCGTGAGTGTGCGCGTGCGCGTGCGCGTGCGCGTGCGCGTGAGCGAGCGTGCGTGCGTGCGTGAATGCGTGCGTGAGTGCGTGAGTGCGTGAGTGCGTGAGTGCGTGAGTGCGTGAGTGAGTGAGTGAGTGAGTGAGTGAGTGAGTGAGTGAGTGAGTGAGTGAGTGAGTGAGTGAGTGAGTGAGTGAGTGAGTGAGTGAGTGAGTGAGTGAGTGAGTGAGTGAGTGAGTGAGTGAGTGAGTCGGTGGGTGGGTGGGTGAGTGGGTGGGTGGGTGGGTGGGTGGGTGGGTGGGTGGGTGGGTGGGTGGGTGGGTGGGTGGGTGGGTGGGTGTACAGGTGCATGTGTACTGTAGATCAAATTGAATATGTATATAACAGCGTTAGTGTCGTACCATTCAGTTGGATCAATAAAACACAGCTTCAGGATCAGTCCGTTCGATCAACAAGTGACAGTGTCAATACTGTCGCTAAGGAGACTCAATTGTTTCGAAGCGTCGACACACACACACACACACACACACACGCACGCACGCACGCACGCACACGCACACGCACACGCACACGCACACGCACACGCACACGCACACACACACACAGCACACATACACACACACACACAGCACACGCGCACGCGCACGCGCACGCGCACGCGCACGCGCACGCACACGCACACGCACACGCACACGCACACGCACACGCACACGCACACGCACACGCACACGCACACGCACACGCACACGCACACGCACACGCACACGCACACGCACACGCACACGCACACGCACACGCACACGCACACGCACACGCACACGCACACGCACACGCACACGCACACGCACACGCACACGCACACGCACACGCACACGCACACGCACACGCACACGCACACGCACACGCACACGCACACGCACACGCACACGCACACGCACACGCACACGCACACGCACACGCACACGCACACGCACACGCACACGCACACGCACACGCACACGCACACGCACACGCACACGCACACGCACACGCACACGCACACGCACACGCACACGCACACGCACACGCACACGCACACGCACACGCACACGCACACGCACACGCACACGCACACGCACACGCACACGCACACGCACACGCACACGCACACGCACACGCACACGCACACGCACACGCACACGCACACGCACACGCACACGCACACGCACACGCACACGCACACGCACACGCACACCCACACGCACACGCACACGCACACGCACACGCACACGCACACGCACACGCACACGCACACGCACACGCACACGCACACGCACACGCACACGCACACGCACACGCACACGCACACGCACACGCACACGCACACGCACACGCACACGCACACGCACACGCACACGCACACGCACACGCACACACACACACACACACACAGAACATAATCATCATTGACACTACATTATCGTTGCGCCGACGTCTTTGACATTTGAGCTAAAGTAATTCCAATCACTTACCTCCCGGCTTGCCGGCACGGCGGTCGAGATGCGATCGTTTTCACAAAGATGCTCTCGTCACATCACGTTACCTCACGTCACGTTGCGTCACGGTGACCCGCTGGAACCGTCACGGTTATCTGACGACGATCGCCGCTGTCGCAACGGTCGGCGACGCGTGCGCGAACACGACAGCGCGTGATTGACCCAGCTACGGAGTGTCGCAATCAACGTTGCTCTGTAATGAAATCACGTCTCGTTCCGGCGCGCGGTTCCTGCGCGAAGCGTCGGCGTCGGCGTCGGCCATAAGCGGCTGTTACCATTAGCGTCGTCCGCCCGTCCACGTCCCCGGCCCGAGCTGTGTGGTCAGTCCTCACGGCCACTGCCCCCCCGAAGGCATCCCACGCCCGTGATGTCGTCGTTAATCCCAACACGTCCCGCTCGTTACTCGTTGGATAATCAGCTGAGAAGGCCGCACACACCACTCCACGTGCGATGATGGATCGCCGCGTGTCGCGATATCAACACCGTCATAACATCACCTGCTTCGACCGGTGCACATCAACGGCCGTCTCCACTGGTCAGCCGGCGAGCGTTAGACGTCAAGACGCTGCCACGGCGACAGGAAATAGGCGCCGAGTGGCCGGGAAGCGAGAGAATAAACCGGGGAACTCCTCGCAGCTTCCCGGGGAGACTATTCTCACTATTACGACGTATGCCGGTGGACCCCACGGCGTACCTCCCTGACACGAGACTGATCTATTCGTACCCACCGCTGACTCCTGAAGCTTCCCACACCCTTCATCACAGTCGTTATCCCCGTTAGTGCGGAAGTAGTGTTCCCCGGAGCCTATATCCGACCTGGCTCGCTCGCGTCCCCTGCCGTGAAGTGAAGACCGCGCGAATATCTCAGCGGTGATTACGGGGAGTACTTCGCGGAACGTGTCGCGTGTCTCAAGCAGCCCCCGCAGCGACGCAACGCAACGTAACGCCCCCTGAATGTCGTGTGAATCCTCGGTCGGCCTATATACCCGCACCAAGCATCTGTATCGTATGTCCAGTGTTGTACGGCCAATTTAGACTACCTACGACCGGTCCATTTGACCCGTAGTGTGTGACGTCGTTCATAAACCAATCTGTCTTCGCACACATCCGTTGTCATGTTTGCCGTCGAGGCGGACTCGTGAGTAGCGATTGTGTGGTGTAAGTAACTCAAGACATCGAGTCGCAAGCCTTGGCGCGTGGAAGCTCGTCGCCCGCCCTCCTCAGTTGTCCACCAACCGCGGCATGACAGTGGCTACAGTTGGTTTCACTAGTCTTCTGTACAGATGCATCCAACTCCTCTTGCCGCTTGCACTCGGCTTGTCCACTCAAGACACCGCGCCAGATCGACCCGCTAACGACTCGCAGCGCTGACCGGAAGTACGTGGTGAAGTCCAACCGACCGGCAGCTGCCCGGATGACCCAACGCCGGTGATGATGACCCTTCGTCGCTGATGGTCAAGGCGACCCGCGTGGATAAATCGTGGCCTTGACGGTTATTGCTATTACCGTTAAATAATAGGCTGGACTCCCCGGACAAACGGCCAGTTCCCGACGTCTTAGTTAGCGAATTCCAGATGTGTATATGTTATGACGACGGCATCGATGAAGATTAAGGGTCGGTGCCTGTCACGTCAACCGGAAGCAACCACAGTGGTGAATATATATCAACAGGCGGTTATCAGAAGTGGTTGTTTTGAATGTGGAAATATCACGATCGCGCTTATTTTATTTTTGCACATTCACTAACTGCCGTCAAGTGACAATCTCAATATTTTGTTTACTTTTCGCCAGCTCAGAATTGTATTCAGTATTTTTATTATATTAAAAGCATCTCTGTGTGCGGCGTTAGAATAAATATATTCCATATATATTTAGTCTGGGATACATTGTGTTAATTACTATATTAAACAAACAGGAACATGTAACGTATTTTTAAATGTGTGTAAACTGCCAACCATATATTGAAATATCCTTCTATACTGATATATTAAAAATATATATTACTTCCGACAGAGGCCATGTGTCGATACAGTCGTGTTTCAGAACGGTTTGAAACTATTTGGCCGTTTCTAGTACGCGATTGCTGCGAGTGTTGCCGGCTTGGCAATACTTTAATGACGTTAGACGTCAGTATGGCAAACATTTAAATTTCACACAACTCTTGAAGCTCGCTAAAACACCTCCAATTACGTTGAAACTCGCCAAAATATCCACATCGAGGCTCTCATAGAAACTTCTAATTTCACAAATCTTGAGGCTCAACAAAATGATAATTTCCATGCGCCATAAAAAAACATCAAATTACACCCCTCCCCCAATACCAACCTTTTGGCATTTATAAAACCTTCCAATTGTACCCCTCTCCACAACAGAGGCACATTCCACGCGTCTATGGGCCCCATAGGGGTACCCTAATCCCACCCAACGGATATTGATTCATTTTGTCTTCTGTTACTTAATAAGAAACTAATCAACAAGTTGGTTTACGTCTCTACATGACTCCAACGGTGCACTAACCTGTGCTAGCCACCTGTCCGTTGCTACATAAGAATCCAGGCAGAAAACATTCTGCTAACGAAATCGCCTGGAACCATCCAATTTCCGCGAGACACAACAAGATCCGCTTTAACCGCAGGTGGTGGTGCGAGTCTGCGGCCACAGAGACACCGCGGCGCTAGCATCGACACCTTCCACTGGTCGCTGGCGACGCAATCAGATCAGTGAGCCACGTTTAGATACCTCGATGTCGTGCTATCAACACCACCTTATGTCTATGTATTGTAAGGCGTGCCGCCGCTAATGGCAGCGTTGATGAGTGGCTAACACACACGCCAAGCCAGTGCGATCTGGAATGACGGAGAAACTCCTCGCAGTATACTTATAATAATAATGATTGTAACACTTTTATAGCATCCATATCCTAAAAAAATTAGGCTCAGTGGCACAACAAACAAATTTGGCGTAATCTTCAACTGGGACAGTTAATAGTCGCCGTTGCAGCATGGAACCGCCGTAAATTTATGCAGGAAAAGCCATTTCAAGCAGATATGTTTTCAGTTTATTTCGAAAGGTTGCTATAGTTTCAGAAGATTTCATTGTAATAGGGACTTGATTCCATATTGTTGGCGCAGCTACAAAGAAACCACGCTTGCTAATATTCAGCTTAGTTTTAGAAACGAACAATTATTTGGAATCGGAAGATCTAAGGCTCCTAGATATATCAGAGAAATGTAGCAGATTAATTAAGTATGTCGGTTGTTGAGTAGAAAGATAACGGTACGTAATAGTAGCTACTTAAAATTTAATTCGACGAACAACTGGAAGTGAATGAAAGTGCTTCAATATCGGTAGTGATGATGAGAAACGCGGGGCTTTAAGTAGCACGCGTGCTAAACAATTATTTAAATGAATATGTTGGAGTTTAGATAAGTATATATATATATATATATATATATATATATATATATATATATATATATATATATATATATATATATATATATATATATATATATATATAAACATATACAAGTATGTATATACAGTTTATATATACGCTCCTAACACCCGCTCTTCCTGGAACGACGTACGGCAGCGAATTCCTCGCCGTTCCTGCCTGACACGAGGCTGATCTATTCGTACACACCGCTGACTCCTGAAGCTTCCCACACCCTTCATCACAGTCGTTATCCCCGTTAGCACGGCGCCCGCGTTCCCCGGAGCTCGGCAGCCCAGAGTGGCTGAAGTCACCTGCAGGGAAGACCGCGCGACGGGCGACTCACCGACCATCATAAAGGGAGTCTCTAGGCACGATGTCACATGCCCTTGGCTATGAATACTGAATGCTAATCCCATGGGTTCTCCAGCCGCCTGTTTGATCAAAGTGTAGCTGTCTTTGAGCCAGTCTCGTTGTCTTTGTTGCAGACATAGATCGCACTCCATCGGTGGCTAGCTTAAAATATCTCCGCTTGCTGGTTTAGATCATCACGAACCTTGTTCGTTTATGTATAATTGTGGAATGTGTGAATAGCTTCAATTACGGTCAGGGTTCGGTTTAATAAAACAAGAGCATAAGTATACTACTCAAAATTTGCTAAGGATCACACAATGTTTGTAATGGAACAATCTTGAAATGACAGCCATCCAGAGGCTCATTGGAAGCATGAAACGGCGTTGGCAGGCTGTGATTGCATCACACACAAGTTACTGACAGTTGTTGCTGCTGGTAATTGAACTGATTGGGAGATTTTCATGACTGAAACCTCCATTTTGGGGGGTCTGGGAAAAAGATCAATTTTTGGGGGTCTGCTTCGAACGCATGTTACCTATTGTTCATATTTGGTATATAGCAATGACATTCTGGAAATAAACATGTCCTCGAATACATGCTGTTTTTAGTTTGTGTGTGATACACATGCCGTAAAATATAATACCGCCCTAAATAGTGATCCCTAGCAAAATGTGAGTAATATATGTTTAAATGGTTGAGTGAATTAACGGTCGTCGTTGTATCTGGTAATTTGCCAAAGCTTACTGTCACAGGCTGGTCGTCAAATCACTGGCTTTGTTGGTCGTATGCATGTTGAAGGGGGTGGGGTGGGGGGAAGGAGGGGTGCTAGAGGGGGAGAGAGTTAGGGAATGTGGGTGAGGGAGAGGGGAGGGAGAGCGAGAAGGAGGGCGCGCGAGAGAGAAGAGAGAGACGGAGGAGGGATGGAGGGAGGGAGAAAGAGCTCGCAAGCGAGCAAAACATCAACCCGATTTCGACGCAAACAAACCTACCTATACTATTTATGTCGCGCACTCCATGGAGATTCTGATTTTGTTCATTATTTGGATTGATTATATCTCTATGCCTTGTGGTTTTACGACACCTCCATGATCCATCCAGAAGGTTATTCACTATTGCTGGCATGTCGCAATGGATACCTAAACAGTTCATGTTTTGCATTATCGGTTAAATGTCGTCTCAACCCATTCCACATTTTACTTATATGTTATCAAAATGCTGAACCTGAACAAGATTGATAAAAATCACATATGTATAACTCCTTTAATCACGCTAAAGCTGCGTAGTTTTCCAATTATCCATTCGTGTTGGTAATCTTGCAAACCAAATAGCCCTACATGTATGGCAGGCTGTGATTATTTCCTGTCCAAATAATAACTGAACTCGGATAATTGCTGTCGTCGGATAATTGCTGTGTGTGTGCGTGTGTGTGTGCGTGTGCGTGTGCGTGTGTGTGTTTGTGTGCGTGCAAAATACGTACTAAAATGACACGATGCTATACGATATTACACGAATGCAAATAAATTCCACCGTGTACATTTGTCTAGTGAAATGCTGTGCTCGTTACAATCCATAATACAAAAGCTACTTGTATAACTCAATCACCAACACTTCAATCACTATGATGCACCCAAGAGGATATATATTGACACGAGCAGTAAATTGTAATACTTTTCACATGCATAGAGACTACACGAATTACTTGCACGCAGTGACGCGATGGATAAAATTGTGTTTATTTTAGGAGTGAAATTGCATTACGTTTGCTGGGTGATTGTATCTCACCCATCTTACCAGTAGAAAACGTTCGTTATCCAATGACATAAACATGTGATCCACTGTTATCATATTAAATGGAATACGGCTCCTGTTTTTGCATATTTATTTTTATTGTGCATTTACGTTACACAGTATAAATTACATCTATTATATGGTACTGAAAACTAAAATATGTTTTAACGAAGCAGAGCCAATTTTAGAATGTAACAGTTCAATGTTCATAACAACTGCAGCGCTGTCATTCAAATCGTCGTGTTGCCATTCAATTTCACAAATAGCGAGCTCGGATACCTGGAAAGTCGTTATCCAAGGGGGGCGGCGCTACAAATGCCAACACGCTTTAGTCAATATGGCGGTTACTGTTCACGTCAACGACTCTTCTGATGGGTGAAAATTGATTCCTCACGAAGCATAACACTTCACCAACCCAAAATGGTTCATTAAAATATACCTGGGCTGTCGCTACGATACTACATAAATAATTTATATTATATAACAGTATTGTACAATACAAAACACACGAGTCACACTCACTGTAACGTTTGAAGAAGACAAGTGCTATTTTCGAGTATTGTGAAAAATCACGATGTATCACGTGACATGGCCACCATCATAAAATAAAGCGTTTACTACGTATTACTTGCTATAATTACTATTCTATGTAACGCGTAATTGCTTTCTTTTTTCTTTTAGTCATTGTTGGATTATTGGATTATTGGATTATTGGATTATATTTTATTACATCATGAAGTGTTCTGTATTAGCATTATTGATTAGTTTCCTTTTTGAGCGACTGTTGCATTATCAGTTGGTTGTTACATCATCGATTGATTGTTACAGTTTTCATTTTTGCATTACCGATTGATTGTTACAATACTCATCGATTGTTACACTACTGGTTTATTGCTACGTACTCGTGACCTTATAACAAACAACCTCGACCAATGTTTCCAATTTCTTAACTGCGAACTGAACGGCGGTTGTAACGCGGTTGAATGCTTCCATTAAACCACTTTACTTCGCTACAGAAGCTCTTCCCTGTCAATTAAGCCACATTATCCTCGATTACACTTGATTCTTACAAAGCTCCCCCCACTCAGTGCCGACGAGATGTTTCTCCTGGGCCGGGCGCCGTCGCCGATTTCACCAGTGATTGATGGCGCATCTCTGGGGACGCCGAGCAAGTCTTGTTGTTCAGACTGAGGCACGATGTTGACAGATGACGCGGAAAAGTAATTTGCAGCTCGCATATCCATCTCCGCGCTGGAGACAGCTACATGCCCGCGCACAATGTTGGCGTCTTCTCCAGCGTATAACCTCAAACGTGTTTGTTTTGTCAACGAGACGCCGGCAGTAAACACGACAATCCGTCGACTTATCGTTGCGGCACCGTTGCGTGAATGATGTCTTGTCTTATGCAAATGTCCGTTATCGCTGCGGGCGTTTGTTATAAATTGAATATCCATTGAATGGCTCTGTTCGATGCGTGACGATGCGGACAATGCGCTCGCATGAATTCGGACAAGCTGTTACGACCGAACCGCTCCCGGCCACTGGCTATCGGGGAAGAGACCACTTGACGAGACCCGGTAGTGCTGCTTCACGATTGCAATACTGAAGCAGGCATCTGCATCGTACGTGTTCTGTAAACATAATGCTGTCATGCCACCGTTGCCAGGTGTTAGCGTGTATCGAACTCCACTCGTCAACCGCGAGTGCGGTGTGTGGTTTGACAACATTAGAAACAACGCGATAATTAGGACACTAAATAAATACGTTATTAGTAGATATTTATGGTGATATTTATGGAAATAGTTACATGGTAGTAGAAGCAGAATGCACAGATTATAGTATTAATAAAAAGAACAGGACAAGTGGAACTGAACGAAGTACTCCTTCTCTCACAGGATGGTAGTCGCAGCGCTGTCCAATCCTGTCATGTTATTAAAATAGTCAGTTTCCTCGAATTTAAGTTAGCGTTATACATAAAACATGCAACTTAATTTACAAATAAAATAGTAATATGATAAAGATAATATATATATATATATATATATATATATATATATATATATATATATATATATATATATATATATAAACATTGCGTTATAATGTAGTGTGGTGACATATACATCAAGAATTTGTTAATTCGCTCAGCAGTTGTCATGTTTCGTGTTCTGTTTTTTCTACAGTCAGTCTGGTAATAGAACAGGCATATAGAGACAGGGTATTAATTATAGTCACTGCTTGTGATTCGACTGTGCTCAAAGGCGCATACATTTCAATATTTCCGAAGCGCACACGTTGTCGATGAGCTAAATTGTGCAGCGCATAAACCAATCGGAATGGTTAGTTATTTTACAGAGTGCCATAACGGAAACTGCCACAATATAATAGTCTGTAAATAATCATTATTGTATTGCATGGCGTAAATAGTTGTCAGTAATGCTAGACATTGGTACGTTTGCTGCGTATCAATGCGCTACAGAATTGAAGAAGAAAAACAGGGTATTGGAGGGTAAAATGGATTTGGTTATATACCGCAAGGCTCACTTTATGATGCAACTGAAAAAATCAACGTACCTGAAATTTACCATAATAGTTGAGTCGCTTGCAGACACTGAGGCTGCTAGATTGACAACCTACAACACCACACATAGGTGGAACACACAAGTGAGCCCTACGTCCTATCGTGTTTCAATTTGTGAACTTCAAGCCAGGATTTGATATAATTTGGGGAGCTATTGTGAAAGATGGCGAGGTCTTCTAGTGTGGAGCCTAAAATGACACCACTGGTTGAAACCATAATTATATGAGAATGTTTAATGTGCTGTAATCAGCAAAATTGAATAGGGCACGAACATGTTATCTGTCGCCATATCGTATTAATGTTATTTTGCCATTTTCATTCATGATCCGGTCCCCACCGACTCGAACAAACTATGCATTCTTCGCGTAGACCTCTACGGACGTAACTGACGCGGCAGAAACCTCCGTGATAAGATGTATAGGTTTCCACCCAACAAACACTCATCTAGAAGTTTGGAACTATTATGCAGATAAGTTAATATGTTACCATTGTATGCGTTTTGCAGTATTGTTAGCTTTGAAAACAAACGCTTGCGGAAAACGAGGATGGGACCAGTTGCGTACATGTTGTCGTTAAGTCTCGCACAAAACGGACCGGAAACGAGAATCACGTGCGTGCCCTACTGCTAAGTGGAACAGGAATGAGGCAGAATTGTCTGTTGTCAACAATCCTGTTCTGTTTGTTGGTGGGCTTCACTTACGCAAAACAGTTATCCAGTGGATTCAAGCCAGATACTAGGCACATGAGATACGCACATAATACAACACTAGGGTCCACAGTGTTAGAAATGTCACAATACAACACCGGAAAGCTTCATATGGGAAATAAAAAACAACCTATGCAAATGCAATGTCGTCGTGTTAGCATTGGACAGGCTTGCTAAGCAAAAGAAATCTTAGTTAGATGAATGTCGATGATTTCCCCTGCAATCTGAAGCATTTTCTAAGAATGTAATTTCGATTGTTTTTTTTTATATATATACTGGTTCTTATCAAAAGACATTTGGATTGTTGCATTCTTAGCTGGCACAATTTAATATATATTGTATTGCTGTCACCATTTAATTGTACACATATCTCGCACAACAGAACAGTCAAATGACTGTGATTACTTAATGGAACAAAGAAGTAGTGCTGGATAAAAAATATAAAAACAAACTAGGAAAACAAAGCCACTTGTACAAAAACTTGGGAACTTAGCCTCGTCGGGATTGTTAGATTATTAATTACGATTGGACGTTACAACGATTGACATTACAAATTACACGGTTAACTAGCTGAACAGTCTTGAACGCTGTGATTTATTTTATGCAACCATGGCTCGATGGAGACAAACTACATTCAATGGTTAAACATTTGGGTAAGTACTCATCCTCGGCGTTGGGTAAGTGCTCGTAACTGGCTTTCACGGTGTTTTACAGCTTACCCTCCAATTTCAACAGTCAGACATTTTCAAAGATCGCATCGGGGAGAGAAAACGACTGGCTATTTGTCGGCGACGGTACATCTGTCATCAACCGATGACAGCAAGACTAGTCACGTGCGCGGTCGACAAAATTTCCGGCGGATATAACTTCACGCACTGCATTTACTAGATTTTTTTAGTTTCCGCTCTAGCCTAGTATGCAGCGCCTTTACAATGCTTAAGCCAATGCTATTCCCTTAGTAGAATTCCCTTATTCGACTGCACAATCGTATCAGACGCTGACAGAAGAGTGCGGAAGAGGACGACAATCTAATCACTCACTATGCATGTGTCATGACCAAGCCGAGTCCGTGGCTATGTTGCGTCATTTTGTTACGGAGGAATGTTCACTCTACGATATGTGCTTTTGTATACAACAGCAAAGTGAACACACACTAATAGGGAAATCATGGTGAAGATGACTATATTAATTTGGGATATTCATGACAGTGGGTGGGCAAGATTATACGTGCAACCTGGCGCGGTAACCCTTTTAACAGCGAATTCGGTCCTTTAAAAAACATCAAGCACCCAATGCAGACGCCAGATGCATAGGTGGCATTCGCACGTAAAGTCAAATTGCATATATCTGCAATAACAAATATCGGAAATCAACTCAGCGATGACAGCAGATGTGTACTTGTGCAGGACAGCCGAGAGACTGACCGTTCTGCCGTCTCAAACACTGACCTTTGGGTCAAGAAGCTGTCGCAAAAGCAGGTGCATATCATCTATGGCAAAGAGCATTTACCCAATCTAACATTATCCGATTAAGCTGCTAATAACACCCGTCATTGGTAGATGTAGAAGCAAAATCAAGAGGTCTGCCTAAGATGTTGAATTCTATCAGCTGTTGTGTTTCGATCTTTATCTCTATTTTCACAAATAAACAGTCCCACAACCGTTACCCCAGACAGGCTTAGTCAAGAAACGGAACGAAATCAAATATTGTATGCACTTTGAAGATCTTATCGTCAAGCGAGGTGATGTTATTGCTTCTGCTGGTTCTTGTTAGGATTGCAAACGCCAAAATGCTACGGTATGTCCCTGCCTAAACATTGGACACATGCGATCCTGTCGCACATTAACCATCCACGGCAGCAAGCATGCTTGGTGCATGTTGTGGGTGATGAGCATGTCAGAGTATCTGAAGGCATGACCACGACGCGAGAGAGAAAGAGAGCTCGAAGATGCATTGACGTGAGTTCCGGTCCTGCATCGAGTTTCATTTAGTTGACTTCGTAAGTATTATGTGACGTTGAATTACTGTTCGACCAACGGCGACTTGTGTTGACGGGTTGTCAACGCGACACGCCAATAGCCCACATGCGGATATTTACTGACCCATCCAAGTGACAAACGAATGATGACAACTCACGGACGTGTATTTATTTGTTCGCTCGGGCCGCATCACTTAAGCGCGCAAGGGCGTGTGCAGACTTCGCCTCAACGCGTAAACACCACGAGTAGGAAGCCTCTCGATGTAAACATTTACCCGTGGTTTATAGCTTTATACTTATCTGCATACTGGAGTACCACGCCAAACGAGCTCTATAAAACAGCGTGATGGAATAAGAAGTGGGGTATCAACTAACGCAGACAGATCTATAGAACCGTGGAGCATCTAACTCTTGCATGCCTAGAAGTTAGTGTGTCTCTGACCAACAACCGGAAAGCATTGCGATAATACCCCACACCATGCAGTTCAGTTAATTTGTGCTACATTATATTCGCGAGGACACGCGGTGAGACTAATTAATTAACAGAATATGCACAGTTGCCTATATTCATGAAGATTATAAAGTTCCACTAATTAGTGGCGCTGCGTATCTGTGGACACACTAATCGAGAGCGCGTTCAGCGTAGCGCAAATCTTCGCCAATAAAACAAATTCCTGCGAGTCGTTCCTAATGCAAAGCCGGAGTGGGCCGGCGCGATGGGGCCACGTTTTATGTCACAAATGTAATATCATCGTCGACGGCGTTATAAATCACAGCCAGTTATAATTGAGTTCCCTTCATCGTTTCCCATACAGATTGCATTCCCGTGTCATCGCGCGGTCAGACGTCCACGGGTGACCGGACAATGTTGGTGACAAGGCGCTGCGCCCAACACGGAGTTGAAACACAAATACGCGTGTCGTACGCCACGGTGAATTACACTAGCATTTCGCGCGAGGCGTGAAACTCCCATGTCAATGTAACCGCCCGAAACCTTCCCGGAAGTACAGTTGGAGTAGACTTCGTAGGTGCGCAAGGACAGGAACAACAATTGGTCGGCCACTTTGACGACTGCCGTGCCAGAAACTGCTGCTTGGTTTTAGTATACGAATGCTATTACTCTTTGTCTGCACCTTATTGCGCTGACTAAAACTAATAGAGACAAGGTAGCCACCTTCATCACCGAAATATAAGCGACGCAACCTATTCCCCATTATAAAGGACGGCGTATTTAATTTATCTCTTAATTAGTAGGGCCGTATTCTAAAGGACAGGTAGTATTATTAATTATTATAAGACTGTTTGTCATTCAGGGGGAGCGCCACACGTAATATGACGTTTGTTTTGACGAATTTTGTGAGCCGTTTTATGGTGTTCAAAAAAATTACTTAAATGCCACCAGTTGGGCGGCGGTCAAACGGACAACCGATGAGAACACGCACAACGTTGTGACAATCGAGTAACGCACTAAAAACACCTTTTGAATGAAACTCAAAAGGCATTTATGTGGGCAACAAAACCAGAGCTTATATTCGGGTGTATACGGTAAACAGATTAGGACGCTGACAAGCTCAGTGTCCAGCCTCTCTTTCGATAGTTCTCGAGTTTGAAAGGGTAAATATTGATTTGCTCTCGATTGTTGTTAAACAATTATGTTACGAGGTTCCGTTTATTGCGACATTTATCATTCTGTTGTTCAGTACTATGTCGTCGCAAATTTGTTGACCGTTTATGTTGTCACTGCCCGTGCGAATCGCACTAATCATGTCTAAAGGCGATGATTAACATCGCTGTTGTGCGTTAATCCTTTGTTCGCCTCGGGCGTCTTCGACCATCGCATCGGTCCATGAACCTCGCTCTGGATGAGCGATATCAAGCTATCTTTCTTTTGAGAGGGGAGTTAACGGGGCTTTGGCTATACTCCCTAACCCGGGATATTATCAGTGCCAGTCGGGATGTCGTTTTTATTGACTGGCAGCAGTATTTATTAGACGGGGTCCATTTAAATGACGGAGGAAATCAGAAATCTTTCCACAGTGTTCGCGGGATCGTTCTTGCTACAGAAAATAACTAGTAGCTCCTTTACTGTTCTTCGACACGTGGGCGCTGCTTTAATTAAATTGAATTTGAATTAAATTTATTTCAACAACAACTACCCATACTACAATTACTACTACATTATACATACAATACCAATTTAAAAAAAGGGTAAATGATGTTCCATTGTTTTCATGTTTCCTTATAATTAGTTCAAATATATTACATAACGCATTTGCACAGTGCAATAGACACTGTGCCAAATTTTTTTCCATGTATAATCATACCACATGTAATCATTGCTTTGCTACTTGCTTTGTATCCTCTCGGTGTATCCTGTGGGGACTGTTACTTACTGGCGTTGCATTTTCCAGACCGTTACCTGCTTCGCTGGTTTACATTGTGCCTTGTTCGTGCACCTGTCTTTGTATATTATCTGCTTGTAAGGCTGTGATTTTTCCATGACTTGCAAATGTAACTTTCCTGCCATTATGGCGGTGATTTTTTCACAGCAATGTGTCTTTGTCAGTTAAGGACTTGTAATTGTCACTTTGCCATTTCAGCTGTGCCTTTTTCAGGCCGTGTCATTGTACATTTTCTGCCATTATGGCTGTGCCTGTTTCAGGTCATGTCATTGTAAGTTGTTCCCATTATGGATGTGCCTTTTTCAGGCCGTGTAATTGGATATTTTATGCCATTATGGCTGTGCCTTTTTAAGGCCGTGTAATTGGATATTTTATGCCATTCTGGCTGTGCCTTTTTAAGGCCGTGTAATTGGATATTTTATGCCATTCTGGCTGTGCCTTTTTAAGGCCGTGTAATTGGATATTTTATGCCATTCGGGCTGTGCCTTTTTAAGGCCGTGTAATTGGATATTTTATGCCATTCTGGCTGTGCCTTTTTAAGGCCGTGTAATTGGATAGTTTATGCCATTCTGGCTGTGCCTTTTTAAGGCAGTGTAATTGGATATTTTATGCCATTCTGGCTGTGCCTTTTTAAGGCCGTGTAATTGGATAGTTTATGCCATTCTGGCTGTGCCTTTTTAAGGCCGTGTAATTGGATATTTTATGCCATTCTGGCTGTGCCTTTTTAAGGCCGTGTAATTGGATATTTTATGCCCTTATGGCTGTGCCTTTTTAAGGCCGTGTAATTTGGTATTTTATGCCATTATGGCGGTGCCAAATTTAAGGCCGTGTAATTGCATATTTTATGCCATTGTGGCTGTGCCTTTTTAAGGCAGTGTAATTCGACATTTTCTGCCATTACGGCTGTGCCTTTTTTAAGGCCGTGTAATTGGAAATTTTATGCCACTATGGCTGTGCCTTTTTAAGGCCGTGTAATTGGATATTTTATGGCATTATGGGTGTGCCTTTTTTAAGGCCGTGTAATTGTCACTTCTCTGCCATTTTGGCTGTGCCTTTTTTAAGGCCGTGTAATTGGATATTTTATGCCCTTCTGTGTGTGCCTGTTTACAGGCTGTGTAATTGTTTCGCCATTCGGGCTGTGCCTTGTTATGGCCGTGTAATGCATTTGCCGTTTGGGCTGTGCCTCTTCCAGGCCACGTCAGCGTACTTGATTGCCATTACGGCTTCATTGTGGTGTTATTAACGTAATTTCTTCGATTCCACCTGCTTACTACCGCACTTTCAGTTTCAGTTTCATCTCGTCTCGTTCTTTGCAACGCTGTTAGTATTACACGTTATCGTTCATGTCTTCATGACCGAGTACTTTTCAAACATTTCAGATCGTTGTTTGCTGGAGTGCCTGCGTGTTCCTTTTGCCTTGTGTGCCATAACGTTATATTTACAGGTGTGTTAACTTCAATTGCACCAGTCCACGACGGTATGGGTGTTTAAGACTCCCGCTACGATCTCTGATTCCGTACAGCCATTCAGCGGATCTACTAGTACATTTTACGCCCCCCTTTTTTTACACGTATCGCCACCTGGCGATTATGCAATAACGTTGTTTCGTTGCCATCGGTGACCACTTATCGTTTGCTACTACACAAACTTGTCCAAAGGGGCCAACGTCAATATTTTTAGACGCTATATAGCCCGATCAGGCTCCTATGCCACAATATACGATGTTATGCTTGTGTCTGATCAGTCATCATGAACACCGCATGTTACCCGGTCACCATTGTGTTTTACGGACACAGGTTTTTTTCCGGAGATTACAGTTTATGAACCGGGAGGACACCCGCAATTTCGCACCGTGTCCCGGTGGTCATGTTATCTCCCTTACATGGCAGGGAGGAATGACAACTGCCCACTTGGAACAGAAGACGCTTTTGTTTGGCTGCATGAGCCCTCATGTTGGCTTCCGTGATATTGGGACTGATGAGTTGTCGCCGGGTTTCACGTTTTGTAGAGGGCTGCGGCGCGTCTATTGATATCCTTTTATCATGTCACACAGGTGGTAATGTTGGAATTTTCCGCAGGTTGTCGACTGGCAGGTATCACTGATCCGTTGACTTTAATTACAGTGTTGTATCTTACAATACTTCGTTGAAAAAAGAGAATTTATGTAGCCGGTCCTCGGTACACACGCCCCAATCAATTCCTCCGTCACCAGGGTCTCCTGGAAAACTGGCAACAATATCTTTTGGCAGAGGGCGTGCAGTTGAATGAACTTGGTTTGACCATGTATTACAGGTCTCTGCGTCGAGATGTTATTATATACTCCTCACACAACAGTGTTGGCAAATTCACTCCATCTTCTAGGCACCAGCTGTATTTGCCGTGTCAAGTCGTTAAGTAGATTTTGCGTTGTGTTTTGATACTTACTCCTTTTTAATAGGTGATATCCTGAGGCCTTGGTTTGATTAGGGTGCCTACCAACTGCACATATTATTTATTACTTTCAGGATTTCGTACTAGCCTACCTGGCTGCCGGACGGCCTGATCGATATATGACATGGAGTTAATGTTTATTTGTTACAAAATTGTAATGGAGGTAATACTTCACCATCACAATTTGTTACGGACCATGTATCCATGTAGCTCTACACTTGGTTAGCAAGTCTACATACTTCAATAATGTGTGTTCTATTCTTTGCTTTCTTTACTAGCACTATACCTGCACATGTTTACTGGGTCTGCAGATGGTCAATCCACGATGAGGATTTATTTCCAGACCCACATTATTCAGTTTTAAACCGGACATGTTACGGACAAAATGTCGATTGTTGCACAGGTTGATGTGGACGTGATCCACACCCATACATGCTACCTGCATGATTACATTAATGCCTCTCCATTTGAATGGCACATGCTGTTGACCACGCATGTATTGTTGAGCGTGCTTTGTGGTCAGCCCAGTGTGACGATGATGTTATGTTCCACACCCATATATGCGCTCATGCTGGTATGCTTGAACACCCTGTTGGTGACCACATATATCTTGTTTGGGTTGACTGTGGTCGCCGCAAGAAGATGATGTTTGTGCCGCTCCCATATATGTGTTTGTGCCTGTATGCATGACCACCCTGTTGGAGACCACACATACATTGTTTCGGTTGACTGTGGTCGGCCCAGGGAGATGTCGTTTGTTCCACTCCCATATATGCGTTCGTGCCGGTATGCATTCAGCAGGCTGTTATAGACCACACATTTACTGTCGGGCGTGCTTTGTGGTCGGCCCAGGGTGATGATGTTTATTCTTTCGAGTCTGATTTCATCAACAGGTTTTCCTTTTGGACATCCACTGCTGTTGGACCAGGGCGGTGAGGATGAGTCTCCACATCCACGTTCTCACCTTCTATTATGTAACAGGCTTGATGATGTCCCACACAAATAGGGTTCCTTGTGTACATGTCATCTTGTTATATGGAACCAGGTGTTGCTGTATAACACATTTTGGCATATGATAGTTGGTCGCGTTACATTGCTGTATTGACCTCCTTACGTTAATGTATTTTCTAACTTTTATAGGTGCGCTATTGCTGCACACTTCAATTACCTGAGGTTAATACAGTGTATTGGATTCACTTTGCCACTTTCTTGTCTCAGGTTATTCTGGCATGGCCACAAACATATGTGTGCTACCTGTCACAGGCTGACATCACGGCATGGTGCCTGTATATTCATATTTCTTTTGTGTGAACGAAATACTGCGCTGCTGTGTTTTCGTATTTCTGCAATACCTAAAGTTAAACCTGGGAGGTAATGTGGCCCTCCACCTACACGTCGATGCTTCACGAGGTCAACTCGGATACCTGCGAGACTGACAGATGACTCGTCTGACAGCTCGGACTCGTTGTACAGCTCGGACTCGTTGGATAGCTGGGACTCGTTGGACACCTAGGACTCGTTGGACAGCTCGGACTCGTTGGATAGCTCGGACTCGTTGGACAGCTCGGACTCGTTGGATAGCTCGGACTCGTTGGATACCTAGGACTCGTTGGACAGCTCGGACTCGTTGGATAGCTCGGACTCGTTGGACAGCTCGAACTCGTTGGACAGCTCGGACTCGTTGGATACCTCGGACTCGTTGGACACCTCGGACTCGTTGGACACCTCGGACTCGTTGGATAGCTCGGACCATGACACTGCGGACGGCATATCCGAAAACTTGTGTTTTCCACTTAGGTGGGGCATTTGGAACACCAATGCTTATATACATCCACTTGTTACATACCAAAACCATCTAACATGTGACTGAATGTTTTCTGCTTAGGTGGGACATTCCCTGTCACATTCAGCAGTGTATTACTCATTCTAGACGTCATCATTTCACTGGTGCTATTCATCGCTGAAGGTGTCCTTCGCTAGGTTATCCAGATGCTTTCTACTTAGGTGGGGCATTGCATGTAACCAAAACCCATCTAACATGTGCACTGAATGTTTTCTGCTTAGGTGGGACATTCCCTGTCACATACAGAAGTGTATTACTCATTCTAGACGTCATCATTTCTCTGGTGCTATTCATCGCTGAAGGTGTCCTTCGCTAGGTTATCAGGATGTTTTCTACTTAGGTGGGGCATTCCATGTAACACACCTTGCTCTTTACATGTACTTAGTTGGTAGTGGCAACCTACAACGTGTCGCTGTTGCGTTACTGACATATGTCGGTATATAATCTTATAACAATTAACATGGTCTAGATTTCATTTGTTGCAAATTACCAGGTTGTGCGCTTTTTAATCATCACGTGTTATGCTTAAGGTTCACATTCGCTGTTTGCATTAACTGGGCCTCTTGCCTTCTAGGTGGCATTTCATATTCGCACTTGGGTTGCAACTATATTGCTTTAGTGTGTGTGGGTTTTATGTAGCGCACGACCGTTTTCTGCTTAGGCGGGGCATTTCATGTAGCTTTGATAGCCTGTACGGGTGCCCATGTATACTTTTTAGCCTAATGTTATTTGTTTTTTGACACGCATGACACTTACGGGTTTGTTCGGCCGTATGCAAACGCCGTTAGCACTTTTTGTACACCTGTAGTTATGAGGCTTAGTTGGTGAACTTGTGACTAAAGTTACGTAACTTTCCTTTGTGACACATATCCTTTGGGGTGGGGGGAGCCATTCTATTACAGAAGTGGCCTGGTGTGGTCGGTTCCCCCACCTTTGCTGTCAATCTATGTGTTTGTTATAACGGTGATGACATTGTGTACTAGTGTATTGGAATTATTTTGTGCTAGTTATACATAAAGAGTTGGCTTACTTTTAAGCTCGCATACAAACATATATCTGACTTGTGTTTTCAGCAAACTAGCCACGTCTCTGTGTCACAAATTTAGATGGTAGCGTTGTCCCGCATAAAAACACCTTTTGAATGAAACTCAAAAGGCATTTATGTGGGCAACAAAACCAGAGCTTATATTCGGGTGTATACGGTAAACAGATTAGGACGCTGACAAGCTCAGTGTCCAGCCTCTCTTTCGATAGTTCTCGAGTTTGAAAGGGTAAATATTGATTTGCTCTCGATTGTTGTTAAACAATTATGTTACGAGGTTCCGTTTATTGCGACATTTATCATTCTAGCCAGGGAGCAGGGTGGTCACGTTGGAAGGGTGCGATATATAAAATAAACCACAGTTCCAAATAAATGGCCGCAGTTTAGTTCACCGTTCAGGTTTTACCATAGAGGCGCGTCTTGTCTTGTCTTGTGGACACTGTCGAACGCAACTGGCGATAAACTAAGTCGAACTGACAGCGATGTTGAAGATGAAGTTCCCCCGACCGAAAAACCTTCATTAGCCCCACCCCTTACCCCGACCCCCTCCCCCAGACGAGCTTTATGGATGGCAATGAGAGGTTTTGTGCCGCTTTGACACTGACCATGACATGGTTTGATGGTTATAACAAGTTAAAGTTATAATAACTTAGAAGAAAATTATAATAGTCGAATAGAATCCAGAACAGCCCAGCGTGTCACCGTTAGAGCGTTCTTATACTGAAAGTCTAAACAATAGAATCAATGACAAATTAAGCTTAACGATCAAAGTACGCGCGATGAAGACCAGCTAGAAAATTATATCCGATCCGACTTGGCGAGCATTGCATCTTTTTATCTATCCGCTAGATGGAGCTAGTTGTGACAGTTTAGCGCGAAGTGGTTGATAATTTTGTCGCATAAAAATGTAAACTGATTCGCAATTACTGCTGTAAAATATTAGTTAGTTTTTAAAACAACAAGAGCGACAACTCACAAATGGAGAAATGACCTAGAGGAAGACTGGAGAGATGAAGAACAGACAACTCGACAAGTACTGGAAGGGCACCATTTGACAGACGACGGCGCAAACAAGACAAGCATAGGCTATGCCATAGCCGCCACCACCAACCACGGGACACTGCGACTGCGGCGATAACATAACCTACGCCAATTTAGCCTTAGGATAGCTTTGAGATGCTTTGGAATTTCAACTCTTCGTGGTGCATACTATATTCCATAATGTTATCAGTTAACTGGTATGGACTATTAATATAATATGTTGATAGTCCATATTTATATTATAATAAACACATTTGCTAGTATAAATGTAAAAAAGTAAAGGTAAGTTCTTATATAGCCCAATATCCAATCCTCAGGATTGCTCAAAGCATTTTACACTTTACTTCCCTGGCAGACCTGTTCAATCAAACACTTCTCAACTTCTCTGGGAAGCATCCAGCCTTATGCTACAATTAATGTGCATATGTTGCTCGTATACGTATCCACCACTGTCTGTAGTCAGGTACTCATTTACACAACTGAGTGAACTGGAGCAATGTAGAGTGAAAAAACTTGCCCAAGGTTTTAACACGACACCACAGGATTTGAACCCAGGTTCTCTTAGTCGAGAGTCCGAATCTCTACCCCTGAGCCACTGCGCCTACAATATACATTATTTAATCATGTTTCCCTGTAGAAATTACACATCTCCACCTGCATTTTCCAGCAGTCTCAGTCTAATCTGATATTATATATACAGTATATATAAATATATTATTAACAATTTATCAACAAACACGTACGGACAACACTTTAAATTCTTACACTTTATTGCTGGCATCAAGAGCGCCCCGACTCCAGACGTTGCGAGCGTCAGTACATTGCCTTACACTACATTCGGAAGAAGGTATATATTTAGCACATCACATTTACCCCCGTTATGAATCATTGCAATTGATAAACTAAACACATTGTAAAAGTACAAAAACTTACAAAGTTATTGCAGCTATCTCGCTCTCAAACTGATAAGGGTATCAGGACTAAAAAAATCATTAAACCTCGGCAAATATCAAAGGAAATATTACCGATATATCATCTCTTGAATACGAGTCTAGAACTAGTTAGATTTATACATTTAATGGCTTCACAAGACAAATCAATATTAGACCAGTTTTTCATATTTCGGGTATACATCAATTTTAATTCCTTTTCAGTGTAACAAAACAAAGTCTGTGCAGCAGGTGAAAGTGAGTGCATTAGTCTTGTAGGTGACTGACTATATGGCGTGTTGACTTCAATCTAGAACAATCGTGATAAACAATGCCCATTCACAATTTTAAATAGCTATTGTTCATTGGCACTACAGTGTATTCATATCAAAACGATAACAGATGCATCACATTTGGAATAAAACGACCCAATTCTGCAGTAACATTGTCACAAAGGACTGCACTGCCACGAGAAACTCGACGGTACGCGAGATTTGGTGTACAAAAATTTGACATCTTTACTGCAGTCGCATACATGATAGACCAAACTTACATGTCAGCTATCTTGCCCCCTCAAATCAGTCAGTCAGTTCATTGCAAGTACATTTTACCGACATTTATGTAGAGTGTTCGATTTATGTATTTAATAAAAGCGGGTATTTATGTTGAAATTGTTGCAGGAATCAGTTGAATAACGCGCGAGTGTGAATAACATTGCTGCAGTAAACAGACACAGACTTGTTGCTTTCGGTTGAACACAAAAGTTTGTCCTCTGATTTTTATCAACCATATGCACATTTTGTGCATGTTGAATCTGATATCAGGAATAATTTTGTGATGTATCCGACAAGAAAAAAAAATCGGACCGAGAAGACAACTTTAACTGGACATACGAGTATGACACCATGAGCCCGAGATGTTGTCACAGCCTTAGTGGTCACCATGGTCAAGGTCTCCTGTGGCAAGCGAATAATGTGTAGAGATAAAAATTGCACTAAATCACTGACATTTTATTTTTAAGTAACTGCAGATTTCAAGCCATGAACAATAATATTAATAAGTTCTTAACAGTTTATTATTACGATGTTAGACCAGCGAGGATGTGTAGCAACACAAGTATTACCTGTTGACGGATATTGGGCTGGTTTCATGAAGCGTACGAAAGATTACAACATAATTTGCAATAACTGTATAACTGCAAAGATCGTTGCAAAATATGCTGGTAAGAACACAGATTTTGTGAACTGATTTATGCCTGAAAACCTTCACATGAAGGTTCAGGCAGTGGTACGAACGCTTCACGAAACTGGCCCGTGTAGCATCAGTTGCCATGCTTTCCAAGTGCCGTGCACGCATCAATTAACTACAGCACGAGCATGCACGCACGGATACGAGACCAACTAAAATACGCCTATGCACAGAGATTGCTGCCACGCATCAAACGACCGCCATGATCTGCAATCGGCCACGTTGATCAATGTAAAAAACTTCTACAGTCCGCAGAACCAAGTTCCATGAGCATTTGAGAAGCCGTTGGCAATGTCACAGATCGTCACAGCAACGACAACTGCGTGCCCCACGTCATACGTGACGAAGACGTCGGTCAGCCATATGTAGACCCAAGTGTGCTGATTCATTGGTCCCAGCGTTGCTGCACAAACACAGCTACTGTAGCACCAGTCCAACCTACAAGTGGACACGAAAACGATACTCATCCACGGCTGCATGTACAAATTTATGTTGCCTAAAAGTCAACACTAACACACGTTATCTGTTATATATAATGTTATCAATTTCCTTGAATGGTTCAACACAAACAATACATTACAAAATCATTTAATAATAATAATACAGTTTTTATATAGCGCTAATTCCCGCATGGCGGATCGATGCGCTGCACAAATTGTATTTACCCAGATATCGACAAGTTACATTTAGACAAAACCTTAGGACTGTCGTTCTAATAAAAGTATTCTTTGAAGTGTGTGTGTGTGTGTGTGTGTGCATGATTGTATACATACATGTGACCATGACTGTACATGTGTGCGCGCGTGTGTGTGTGTGTGCGTGTGCGCGTGCATTTGATTGTACACATGCATGTGAAGTGTGTGCGTGCGTGCGTGCGTGCATGATTGTATACGTGCAGTAACAAACATATATGAGCATACTGCTGAATGCAGATAAGCAGTGTGTGTGTGTGTGTGTGCGCGCGCGTGCGTGCGTGCGTGCATGTGTGCATGATTGTACACATGCATGTGTAGTATGTGTTTGTTTGTGAAGGTTGAGTAGACTCTGGCCTACCTTCTCTGGCTGGATGGTGGGACACCTCCAGTTGTACAGGTAATATTGAAGATTGCCATCACCAACACCAAACTTGAGTTCTTCCAGAAACTTCTTGTTGTCCATTAGGTCGAGAGCGTTGAATACGTCAAAGCCCATCTGTAACACAGGCAATGTGTCATCCAGAGGCCAATAACCACTGCAGCATTCACAAGAGCCAATGCTTCATAAATAAATTGCTTACATCTCACTGAATTCAGTGCTGTATTTAAACACAATGTATGGATACCTGAATAAAGAACTATGTGTGTACGAACAGATGCATACATCTGTAGAAATAAAATATACAGGGTAATGTTGTTACTGTGAATACTTTGCAAATCGTTAAAGACTGTACTGGCATTTGTGAGACACATACACTCGAACTATACTATTAATACTACGTACAGTTGAATATTTATCAAGTCGAAAACAATTGAAATGTAATTTATGTTTTGCATAAAACAACATTAGTGGGTCCTAATAAAAAAACTGGAATTGGTGCAGAAAGACATAGGAACGATGGTAGAGTGCCTCACTATGAATCGGGGGGACGGTGGTTCAATCCCATCTGCTGCCGTTTCGAAACTTGGGCAATTTAATACACCCCACGTGTGCCTGTGTCTTTTGGAAGAGACACTAAAAGTGGGAGGTCCCTTCTATCTCATGGGAAAGTAAAAGATCTCACATAGGGCGTAAATGGGTAACCTGTACTGGTCACAAATTCTAGAGAAAGACAACTCTAAAAAAAAATACTGATCAGTTAATTGACCAGTGGTCAGTAATGTGAGAAGCACTGACGTTCTTGGCGACTATGAGTGCGTCCTGCATCAGGTCGGGCCAGGTGGTGGAGCCACACACGGCGTAGAAGCCGTACGCCGCCTTCAAGTGTTTGTGTACGGTGTGGTGCATCACAGTCGACGGCAGCGTGTAGAAACTCACAAAGTCTGTCAGCACGCCATTCTTCTGCAACGCCCGAGACACTCCGTAACAACACTACACGCACGGTACATATAACTGTCTCCCACATATCACCAATTACGTTTTGTAAAACATGGGTTAGATCAGATTGGCTTGGTAAGAGTGGAAACAGAAATTTACATGGGCTTACGTTTTTTGCAAGTATCTTAAAAATGGCTACCTCCACACACAAAAATTGACTGAACATAAAAACTTCTACTCCTAATTTTGAATCCATAGAAACATCACACAATAATGGTTAAGAAGTTATGAACTATTCAGTTTTCATTTTAAATGTCCTCCCCGGGGGGATTGTTGTTAAGGGTAAATGTGGGGATCCGTGGTTACTTTTTTTATTTTATTTTTAATTTCGATATTATTTAACTTAGAGTGTTGGAACTTTCAGAGATTATGCTTCATGATAACAAGATACATGTGAATTTTTTTCAGACTATTCCCGCAAGATTTTCCCACGCTATGGCGGCCATCTTGGATTGGAATATTTGTAAAAATATTTCAGTAACTACTGAACATATAGGACCCAAATTTTGCATGCTTATACTACACATACCAATAGTTGTAATGGGGTAATGTTTTTTCAATTGTCCCAAAACCTTTTTTTGGCAGATTTTACAAAAACAAAGGTGCGGAAATATGGGATTCACTTGCATTTATGGTTCATTATATGAAAACCAGACACATTTTCAAAAAACTGTTCTTACCATTACAAAGTTCACACAATCAAGTCACTGTGTGCAAAGTTTCAAACAAATCGGTTCAGTAGAAGCTCGGAAAATTTTACAAGAAACCACTGGTTTGGCGGAAAAACGTGTTTCTGAGAAAATCGCATTCAAAGTTTTGGTACATTGACATATAAATTACAAAAACTAAAAACTCACGCAGATAGATGAAACTTTTCACACATTTAATTAATGTTTCAAGCTACAAAACAGAAAAGAAATAAGAACATTTGCACTACAAACTAATGTGTAAACAGCTGCACATCTCAAAAAACAAATCTGAAAGAGACAAAATGCATATGTAGCACAGCACATAAATCGACAGTTCAGTGAAATGGGAGTCCACTACAGTTCACACTACCTAACACACCCTAAAATCCTCCAGCTTGATAGCTCTCATCATGGGCTCTTGCTCGAGCAACCTTCCGTGCACGGCGAGCAGCTTGTGTGGACTCCTCCACCTGCCGAATCGACTGCCGCAACCGTTTAGCGTCTGCCTTGCCTGCAGATGCCATTGTGTGGCTGCCCACCTTCATCCCCATAGCTGCAAAGCTGCGTGCCACTGCAGATTCAAATCCCTGGTTGAATTCTGCAGTGGCATAGCACGTGGCTGCAATGACGCGCTGCAGTCCGACGAAGCCAGTCTTCGGGCATTTTCTCCAGACCTTTGCATGAAGGCTCTCATTTGCATTCTGCGTCCCTCCTGTCAGACATCGACGGAGCAGATCTGGATGGCCGAGACGGATGTACGCATTCTTCACCTCCTCAGCAACATCTCTAGACAGAGGGGTTTTGATGTTCTCTTTGTGTGGTCCTGGCTCTTCTCCCTTTGCACGTGCTTTCTGGAAGAAGCACCAGCTGCCAGGGCCAACTGGGCAGCGGTCATGGTGAGGGTCTTCATCCGTTGAGATGGCGTGAAAGAATGAGGCGAAGACTGCATTGCGCATGGCATCAGCGTCTCCAGTGCAGCTTCGTATGGCATTGCTGTAGTAGTACGTGAGCTTGTCGATGACATCCTGAGTCAGCTTGCCATGACCACGGCCACCAAGAGTCACCCCCGTCTTCTTCTTCTCCTTGGTCAAGTTCCGCAACGCAGTGCTCATTCGTTTCCCTACGTGATTCACGCATTCTTCTTTAGTGATTGGGATGCCATCGTACACATCCAGGTCGCACAGGCGCTTGTACGTACGAGAGTCACCGTCGGAGAGCACAGTCGTGTATCGGAAGTTGTGCTTCTCCATGGAGCGTGACCACAAGATCTCGGCTGCTTCCACCTCCATTGCACCAGAATTACCAACGTAGTTGATGTTGCAGTCCTTGTGAGTGTTGTGCCAGCGTTTGAAGTCTCGTGTGTGCTTGCCACCATAGCGGGATGCGGCACATGCACACATGTGACAGTACAACGAGACGATGGCGAAGTCGATGACCAGTCCCGTTACCACCTCCACGACACACCCGATGCCATAGAGGGATTTGTGGCCTCGGGTCATCCAAGAACCATCAAAGCTGACAGTGAGGTCGATGACATCGGATGTATCAATGGAGGGGTCAAGTTCGCGATGCACACTGCGCACGGTCTCTGCAGCTTCGCAGATCACGTCATTCGCCACTTGCATGCTAGCAGCAGTGATGATCTTCACGTGAGAGTGGTACGTCGAATGATGCATCACTGGCATGTCCATGTACCGGCAGAATTTCATGAGTCCGGCATGTCCGACACCCATGTCCATGGTCGCAGAGACGGCAGACCTGACCACAACGTGCGACTTGGAATTTGCAATGGTCTCTGACGTCTTTGTTGAGCCGTTCACCTCACCGCAGCTGGTGCAAACACACTCCAAACAACATACCATGCCAAGCTCACAGTTGACCACTCGAATGGTGACGGAGCACTGTCTGCAAGACTTGCATGGCATAGACTCCACAAGTGCAGGAAGCATGGCAGTGCGGATCAGCAATGTCGATGTCTCGTCAGTGTCGTCCTCAGTCGGGAAGTGTGAAATCCCCATCTCATTCAGGACTTTCACGTACCCAAACTTCCGTTCTGTGGCAGACATTCTCCGAGATGATGCCTGAAAGCAAATATAATAACAAAATGTATTTCAACACTTATAACACTAATTTCATCATGCATTTACTGTATTGTAATGTATGAGATATTACTGTTGACAACTTGCAGATACTATAAGTAATTTTTTATTATATAATATAACATGTTCAAGTGCATGCAAAATTACCTAAATGTTTACTGAATAACATACTACGCAGAAATATGCTTTGATACTGTCTATGACTTGACAGTCGTAGCCTGACCGTGCCTGGAGATGCCCTAGATGATCAGCTGTTTATGTAAACAATGTGAACGTAGGAAAATAATCAGCGCGACATTAGTGCCACGTTGTTTAAACTATGCCATTTATATATATATATATATATATGTATATATATATATATGCACATAAAAATATGTACTGGTGGCTTCAACTGACAACTGGGAAACTTGAAACTTACTGCTTCTGGCGTAGCGGTCGAAGTCGAAGCCGCAGGCGAAGCTTCGCGTTCAACATGCGATTGCACCCGCAAACTCTTTGATTCACGCGCGCTCCGCAACTTCGTAACATTCCGTAGCTTTGTCTGACGGACACCACTCGTTCGCTTACGCCCAAACGGCATAATATTTTGTAGATAGATCAAAAACACGGAGAGGAAATTGTCGCACGAATCGAATATAAATCACTGAAGCAATATGGCGAACGAGACAACCAATCAGCGCCATGAAACGGCTCCACGTGGTGTCATTCAGCCAATCGTCTGTGGAGTCTCATTCCTTTGTCTGTTATGCTGGTTTGTGGGGGGGTCGGTTGTAGTCGTGATTACTCGGAAACCTCCGGAGATAATTTAAATTCATTTGGACCATGAGGCACCGCGAATACAGGGGATTCCCCAGGTACCCGCCATGATGGATTTGATCAAATTTACGGCATGCAGTCGATCTTCGAAAAGCACTCAAACTACGATTATTCACGCTTCATTTGACAAAAACAAAAACTTAGCAATGATGGGCATCACACAAAAGTCACTATTTATGACAGAAAAGTGTTTATTTTGGTATAATAACGTACATGGAAGGCAAGTTAAATAATTATTCTATACGAAAATGTCAACAACACAAAATTGATTTTATTGTCAGAAATCCGGAAATTCTTCCCCGCATTTTGCCTTAAACCAATAACACTAATGCTACCTTTATGCACCGTAAACTTTTACATTAACTTGAACTGGCTGAAGGTCTGGTGTCTCCAATAAGTTGCCGAGACAACTGTAAATGTATGAGTTGTTCAACCAGAGACGATCCCCAGAAAGAAATAAAGGATGAAGAGCATTACAAACAAATATGCTGACATTTTGACTGCGATAAACTGATACAGAGTTGGAGTAAAGTACGTTGGACCAAGTATAATTCCAAATACATATGTCACGTACAACTAGTTTGAAACACAAGCTTATCAAGTACGTTTTACTCCTGATGGCAAACAATATTATTAATAAGATGCCAACTGTTCACTTATTAAGTATAAACTATGAACCGTGCTCACAATCTGTATGGGCATTTAATGTAGTACATCACACAGATAAAACAGTACAGTAACATCGTTTTTTGGACACTATTCAAATTATGAAATGTACGTAATACTCTCCACTACAACTGAGCAAGTACAATTTCTTGTCATTTACAAAACATTAACCACAAATACTATAAACTGTATTGAAGTACGTCTGTACAAATACTTGACCCCGCGTTGGTGGTTGCTGGCACTGACCTCTATGACGTAGCTGTCGACAATGCCCGTTCGCGGCGTGAACCAATGGCGCACTTCCTGCTCACTGAACATTGGCGCCAACTGGAACTGGTTGAGGTACTGCAACAACACGGCAACAACATGGCACTGTTCTCACTGAACTGGTTGAGGTACTGCAACAACATGGCAACAACATGGCACTGTTCTCACTGAACTGGTTGAGGTACTGCAACAACATGGCAACAACATGGCACTGTTCTCACTGAACTGGTTGAGGTACTGCAACAACATGGCACTGTTTTCACTGAACTGGTTGAGGTACTGCAACAACACGGCAACAACATGGCACTGTTCTCACTGAACTGGTTGAGGTACTGCAACAACATGGCAACAACATGGCAACAACTGTTCTCACTGAAGGGGACAAGAGCCTTGTTCATTAAGGATCACTTGTGCTTGCTGACATTCACCTGTCCATACAAAGCACAGGGAGGAGTGAGGCAGGCCAAGGTCTGCGTGGTAATTATTAAAATGTTGGTTGCACGAGAATTGCATAAGCAAAGTTATTTCAAATATGTTTAGAGTTCTGATACATCCCATTTCTCAAGAACCATGTTGTAAGGCATTTTTGTACCTACATGATTTTAATCTCAATAATCCTCAATATATTAACCCATTTTATCCTGAACCTAGTGTAGACGAGTTGCAGCCAGTTCCTGATCATTTCCACAAAATCAATCTGTCAGCATTAAAAATGTACATAACTTTATTATTTCTCAATCAATTTTTAAATATGTTATACTATTAGAAAATAGATAAAATAAACTATCTAGTCACATTGACAAACTCATAGTTTAATAACATACATTATATATGGCATATGGCAAAACATGCCTAATAAATTCAAGCCTATGTTGAGGTTTGTCACATTATTTTTTACCTGACATTTTCGCCATAAAGGAGGCAACATGTCAATGAGCAAGTTGAGTTTATGCATTACTCTCTACTGAAAAGAAAGGGATAAAGCTTATCCACATATCTTGGATAATAATCTTGTTATGTAAAGTTTTTTGTAACACCCTCATGTCAGTCAATTGAATCATGTGGCGTCGCTGAGCGGAATTATGCAAATTTGTGAAATATTTTCTGTCAACGATGTATAATTTTGTGGCTCATTTCTTATAACTAATACAGAAGTACTCTAAATTAACAACTTTGGTCATCATTTGAATGTCACTTTATATATGAAGTAGTTGAAAATAATATTAACTTTGTTGGCACCAAAACTATGGCATGGGGCGAGGTGGGCGAAAATAGATGCAGTTGTCGGTTGACCCCACTTTGATGGCTTCAAAGTATGTCTTCACGGACAAATGTCGCATTAAATACCATGACCGTGCATTTTATATTGTCTATCCACTTGTCTGCCTTCTTGTTATCACCAGTTATGACTAGAATCATATATTCCGGATAAAAGGGTAACTACGACTAGAATCGTATTCCGGATAAAATGGGTTAAAGTACTAAATGAGAGGGAGGGAAGGAGAACTGAGAAATAAGGTTCTAAGCAACTATGTGAATGCTCAGAACAGTGAACAGTCCTTGTGCATACAAAGTGAACACATACATAAACATGCAACTGCACAAGTTGGTAAGTACCTTCGTTAGCATAGCGTGTACATCTTTGATATCAGCAGATTCCAGTGGGCGAAACCCTGGATTCTTTGGGGACTGCAAAAAGATGACAACACCCCTGTTATGAGCATTTAACATTTCTATGGCTTGTTTTTATTTTAATAAATAATGTTCCTGAGACAAGAATAAATACGATGATGGTATGCAGCACCAAGCTGTGCCGAACAAACACATAGAAGTGAACTTAGATCACCATTTGTAGTTGCTACAGTATATACCCACACTCCAGAAAAGCAATTCAACTAATTGTGTGCTATTAATTACGATTCAAGGTTAATCTGAGTGAACAAACAGAAAGTCAACCTTTGTGGTCAAATTATAAAGTATTAGATGTCATTGAAACAAGAACACTGAAAATCCATAAAATCATAAAGATATGGCGTCTTTAATACAAACACTCATGTTTTAACATTATAACATGAAATAAACATTGACAAACACACATTTGGCAACTGAAGTCTATAAAGAATACATTTCACAAACACTTTTAAATTTTATAAATGTATTTTGCAGTGACGTTAAACCAGTTTGTGACAAGTTATTAATTACAACTGAGAAAAAAGTATAGCAGTCAGTCTTGTAAGCCTGTGTTGATAACGTCAACAAGTTATCCACCTCGACCACAGAGACCTACCTCTGGTAACTTATATACCAGAGAAACCTACCTCTGGTAACTTATATACCAGAGAAACCTACCTCTGGTAACTTATATACCAGAGAAACCTACCTCTGGTAACTTATATAGTTTCAGTGTTCGCTGCATAGTCATATTGCGACTGAGATGGGAGAACTTTACTTCAATCAACTTGCGAGGGTTGAGCGATCTGTGCCAGTATCTGAAAAACACACAGCCACAGCTACCTACGATACATCTTAATGTTTACACTCACAAGCACGCTTAGACGGGCACATGAAATACATCACATACACACACGAATAAATTACATTAAGAAAATGAAAAAATACTTATAACTTCTTGTGACAATTTAATTTTAATTTAAAACTTTAGTGCCGTCATAAAAGCCCAGCAAACAACGACATGTGATTTCACATGTTCCGTAAGTGAATTCACGAGTTCAACTGGCTCAATTCACATGAATTCACCGGATTTTGTGAACAAATTTGGTGTGTCGACACATGTTTCCCGTGAAATCACTAGTTTTTTCACGTGATGACACGTGCCAGTGAAACCGTACCAGTTCTGACCCAGTATGCCTCATGTCAAACTTGTTCAAAACTTGTGACAACAGGCAGAACATGTGTATTCACATGAATACACCTACTGGTGGAGCGGTACCAATTATGAACCAGTATAACATGTGCCAACTGGTTCAGAAATGGTTCCTTGTTTGCTGGGAGGAGCTGTCACAGACACAAGACATGTATACCGTACGTGTTTATATGGCAGGCCATGTTTTTTCATATACGGGTATGTAACAACAGCACCACACTGTGGCCTGGTGGGATGCCGTTGATTGACACGCACCATCTGCACTTTAGGACGTGCACTGTTCTGACGGACAGCAATGCCAGATGTTAAACTTCTTGTCTTTTCATTCAATTCTGATGAGTTTTACGTGGTTTTGGTAGTATTGTATGGAATACTGGTTTTGATGGTTAAAAAAAAATTAAAAACTGAATAAAAATACCGATTAAAAGTAAAGGCAAGTTCTTATATAGCGCAGTATCCAGTCCTCAGGACCGTTCAAAGCGCTTTACACTTTACTTCCCTGGCAGACCTGTTCACTTAGCCACCATCTCGGCTTCTCTGGGAAGCATCCAGCCATATGCTACAATTAATGCGCGAAGGCTGCTCGTACACATATCCACCACTGTCTATAGCCAGGTACTCATTTATACAGCTGAGTAAACTGGAGCAATGTAGAGTGAAAAAATCTGCCCACGGTTTTAACACCACAGCACAGGATTCGAACCCGGGTTCTCGTAGTCGAGAGTGTGAACCTCTACCCTGAGCCACTGTGCTCTCCGACAGTATACCGGTATATGGGTGAAGACTGAATGGCAGAAGGTGTTCGGCAAGAAGAACTAGGAGGACGTATGTCCCTACCTGCAGCTGGCGACAGGCTTGGGCAGGACGACTCCCGCTGTGTACACGGCCTGGAAGATGCCCTTGCAGTTGACTCGACGCGTGATCTCACGAATCAACACCGGCGCTACTCGCTTCGACCGCAGCTTCTTGTGTACACACAGGAAGTTGATCTCCACCATCTTCTCGTGTCTACAAGACAGTAGGTCGTGTTGCTGATTCAATATATCATTTGTCAGTCGCACGTGTCGTTCATTGATCAAGAAGTACACATTAGAAGCATTAAAATTAAAAGCAGACAGAAGGCAATTGTTAGGTAGACACACCTAAGAGCCACACATTCAAAACAAAACAAACCTAGTTCAGACCTGCATACACATATTTTAAAGCTGACAATCAGCATGAAGGCAATTTCATTAAACCATTCAGTCAGTCGGTACATACTTCTCGTAGATCTTGAGAGTGACCGGTACAGCACTGATGAAGCCGACCAACTTCTTACTCTTCTGTACCCGCACGCCACAGTGCCAGTCCGACAGCCAGCCAGGGGGCTGCAGGGCCCTGTCAAGACAACAGCACTGTCACACAGGGGGCTACGGGGTCTTGCCACAACATTTCATGCAGGTTTTTGTTCATTCATTTTTTACCCACCCACCACCCGTCCAGTGATATTTCTACCCGTCCACAACAGGGTTTACCCGTCCAAATGACGGGTCTCTGTATATAAGAAACTATGGTAGTATTTATTGCAGACTTTGAAAGAAGTATATTTCATTTAATATTTAACATGAACAATGAACTAGAATACACGCGGTGACAGAGAAGACAGAACTTGTTTCAGCAGACACACACTGAGTGCAGACAATCAGACACACACACACACACACACACACACACACACACACACACACACACACACACACACACACACACTCAGACGTGATCTGAGTGCAGACAGTCAGACACACACACACACTCAGACGTGATCTGAGTGCAGACAGTCAGACACACACACACACACTCAGAAGTGACCTGAGTCCAGACAGTCAGACACAAACGCGCACTCAGACGTCATCTGAGTGCAGACAGTCAGACACACACACGCACTCAGACGTGATTTGAGTGCAGACAGTCAGACACACACACACACTCAGACGTGATCTGAGTGCAGACAGTCAGACACACACACACACACTCAGACGTGATCTGAGTGCAGACAGTCAGACACACACACACACTCAGACGTGATCTGAGTGCAGACAGTCAGACACACACACACACACACTCAGACGTGATCTGAGTGCAGACAGTGAGACACACACACACTCAGACGTGACCTGAGTGCAGACAGTGAGACACACACACACTCAGAAGTGACCTGAGTGCAGACAGTCAGACACACACACACTCAGACGTGACCTGAGTGCAGACAGTCAGACACACACACACTCAGAAGTGATCTGAGTGCAGACAGTCAGACACACACACACTCAGACGTGACCTGAGTGCAGACAGTCAGACACACACACACTCAGAAGTGATCTGAGTGCAGACAGTCAGACACACACACACTCAGAAGTGACCTGAGTGCAGACAGTCAGACACACATGACCTATATGCACTCACCACTGCAGGAACTCTGGGGAGTAGTCAAAGCGGAACATGTTGTCATCGTCTTCTACATAGTTCTCATTCAGCAGTGTGTACAGTTCTTTCAGCTGGCAACAACAACACAATGCACTGCAACAACTTATAAGCAGCATTACACTGTAATGTGTGCTTAGTCGAGGTGAAGGAAATGTTGAATTTGCTTACTTTTTATACTTAGAAGAACACAATCTGCTAATACTTTCAGTTACATGATTTATACTTAGTATCGTAAAAAGGTGATTTTATCTGGGTTATTCCAAGTGCAGTTCAGTACTTTAAAAACTTTTAAACTGGTTTTTCAAACCTGAATGCAGTGGATCATTTCAAGCAGAACAAACTTGCATACAATTAATTTAAGATGACATCAGGAAAGCTTAAATATTGCTATTTACACATCGTGCCTGCAACTTCATGATGTCAAAATATACCTTGTGGTTCAAACCGACGTGTCACATATACAGATAACTGACATGTACTATATTAGGATCTCCAGTGTCTTACTGGAATATCATGCCATGTCTTACATGAAATATATATATTTTTCTGGTCACAGTGTGTGGTTTGAGGGTTACCTGGATGGGATCACCAATATTGACGGTGTCCCAGTGGAAGCCCTGGGGTAGCGAGTAAGGCTCGTGTCGTATTTCACTCTCTGATTTGTCTGGTTCAATCATCTCGTTTGTTGTGATGTCCTCGTCTGAAAAGTCATCAAACTGTCAAGTATTGCAGGTCAGAGCCAAGTATCAAAGATCACTTAAAGGGCAAAAAAGTCAACGGTTACAGTACTATCGCAATATCAGCTAACACAATGCATCGACAATTCAATGGACCATTACACCCCTATCCAGAACTGACCCACTCACTAAGTTTTGGCACTTGCTGTGTGTCCCACAACTGTCAGGCTCGCAAAGTTTTAATAGAAGCTGTGTATTGCTGACCTAACCGAATCACAAAATGTCGGCACACGCTATATGTCCCTGAGCTGACAGTCTCACAAAATGTTGGCACAGGTTGTGTGTCCCAGAAATTACAAACTCACCCAGTTTGGGCACCGGCTGCGTCTCCGAGAACTGACAGACTCAGACAGGTTTGGCACAGGCAGTGGTCCGAGAAATTACAGACTCACCAAGTTTGGGCACACAGTATGTTTCCCAGAACTGACAGATACACCAAATGTTGGCACAGGCTGTGTGTCCCAAAAGTGACAGACTCACCAAGTTTTGGCACCGGCTGCGTGTCCCAGAACTGGTACTTCTTGTGTTTGGCGTCATCCATGGTACGTGGCGTGGCCTGCCCCTGCAGCTTGAGCAGCTCCATGGCTTTCTGCAGCTTCTGTAGCTGGCTGAGAGACACTTGAGTAGGCAGCGCCTGCAAACACGAGTCAAACTCAAAATGTTGTATTAATAACTGTGACGCGTTCTACCAAAATGAGTCACATGTCAGCAAACTTTATGTCGAGAAAACACTGTATAAACATTGCAGTGATTTTTGAAGATCTTTACTTTAAATGTTATTTTCTCAGGTTGAAGCTTTCTACGTGGGCTTGTTCGGTGTCGAATAACTTGTAATTAATCGCGGTTCACGGTATTCGCGGTTTTAAGGTTCACGGTTTTTTTTGATTTTGATAAATGGCACATCGTCATCGCCTAATCGGTGTTTCCGTACACATTAATGACGTGATGTATAAGCTGGTAGGATATAATTATAAGGCTGCCAGCCCAGAAACATTTCCTACGGGTAACAATGCTGTCCCAAAGTTCAGTGATCGCAATTCTCCCATCAGCGTACGCCTCCCGTCACAGGGTTGGGAAACCACTACCGAGTCTACATTCCCTGACCCTGGTGTGCATTACGCAATCCTGAAACAGCCCTGTCGGCTGCCAGCAGTAGGGCTGTCTCGGGATTGTGCGGTTGATAATGATTATGACCATGGCAATTTGAATTTTACCCCTGACGAACGACCATCCGATAGGTGGCCAGCACATTTGTTAACCTATATATCGCAACGAACTCTTCATTAAACGCATAACTAACACGCATAATGCCATAAAAACAATAAATCGCCTGATGACGACCATTCATTTTGGCGATCTTTTACTTTCTGATCGAATTATGAAAACGACATCTAACAGCCGCTAGACTTTCCTCACACATCTTATATATTTATAAACACACACTATGTTATAAAATTCACGAAACAAACTCGCGCAAGAACTCGCCGGCAAGACATCATAGCGAACATGGCCACCGTCGATGGTTACGCGTAACTCTGTGATTACTGCAATATCCATATTGTGTATGACTAAAGTTAAGAAACTTGTGTATGATTAAAGTTTAGAAACTTAGGCTAAGTTTTAGGTTAGTTTAGGATAAAACCGGAATCCAGATTTAGCGACACTGCGATAAAATATCGACGTAATGCCACGGTAATCTACGGCCTTCGCGTAACAGTCGCCGGCGATGTCGACTATAGTTTAGCAAGATTTTGATTTGTGAATTTTATTCGTCACAGCAATGATTTAATATTATGACCTAGCATATGTATATGTAATATGAGTTATTAGAGAGGAAGTTTCACGGCTGTAGGAGGCAGAGGAAGTTTCACGGCTGTAGGAGGTCGTTTTCATGATTAGATCAGAAAGTAAAAGATCGTTTTCGGCGCTGGAAAGAATAAAAAAAATGGCGACTGCGGTGCGATTACCCAGACGCCGTGGGGTGGCAGCACCTTTTAGCCCCTCAGACCGAATTTGAAATAAATTAACTAAGAATAGTATTTATATAAAATATTATTAAAAAAACAATTAAAAATGAGGACACTCTTTATCAGATATAATTTAAAAAAAAAACAATTAAAAGGTAAACTTATTCTGAAACATGTCACACATAAAATAAATGTTGTCTCATTTATTATTTTCTACTTTTTATTTTGTGTATTTTACTACTTAGTGGTTGTAAGTGCCCCACCTAGTGTTGATGTTAGTCGTTGTAAGCGCCCCCTAGTGTTGAATGTTGCAAACCCCTCATGAGAGATCACCCCCCTTTTAAGACTGCCTCACTCTGATTTGGGGGGCGGTCTTAAATGAGGGGTTCCACTGTACTGGCTGTTTATGAGCTAGGCCCACTATTTCTATGCCGTTGGAAAACTTAATAAACCTTCTTTCGAATGGTGTGACTAATTCATTTTTTTTGGATATGTTATTCATTTCTTTAGAACACATCACAATTACATGTTGTTGATATTGTTCACAAGGACATCAAATAGGTCCATAACAATTGTGGCAAAATTGTTGTAAAATCCAGAAAATATATACTATTATTATACATGATAATCAATTATATTGTGGATAATCATATGATATCAATTATCATATGATTATCCACAATATAATTGATTATCATGGGTATCAACCCATGGGATGCTCAGGACTATGCCAGTTGGAGAAAGACAATGTGGAGAAAGGCGAACCCAGTCTGGGAACAGAATGATGACGATGATGAATGATACTTCCTTGTCGTTGCCAATTGGTACAGGGAAGCAACAAAACATAGAAATATGCTACTGGTGCTTCTTTTAAGTGTCTTTTCAGTGCACAGGCGACAGACGAGATTATGCTGAATGCTACATTCAAAACATTATTTTGGCTAGCACAATTACTCCCAACATGGTTGAAAAAAATTATTGAGAAAATGGCCATCAAAGATTGCATATGCATACAATTACTTGATATCAACGTGACCAATCCATGAATAGAGTTCATTTAAAAGTACTGTGTATGGAAGAATTTTGTATACTAGTTAGTGAACTTTCTTGATAGTGAAAATAATGTTTATTCCAATTAACCTTTTTGATAGTGAAAATTATGTTTATACTTGAAAAATGAACTTTCTTGATAGTAAACAAAGCTACCATAATCTGCAGCCAACCCATTTTGAATATTTGGTAAAATAAATCACCCACATCCGATATCATACTGACCAGAACATTTATAATCTAGGCATAATGGATATGATTACTCGATATCAATATTTTATCCATGAATAAAAGTAATTTCAACACTATCACGAGAGCATAGGTGGACAGTTTCCATATCGGTTGGCTGTTCATTAACGCTGTGAGGTTTATCTATTAGTGGTACGTAGTTGTTATAAAAGTTAATTGATAGCAACAAATACACAAAGCTAACGTCATCTGGCAGGAACCAGTTTCAGTAGTCACTAGTCAGTATTCTTTGCAAGAAACACCATTTCACCCGGGGTGTCTGACGCCAACACAGTGAACACGCAGCTGCACCCACCTCTTCTGCAGGGGGGTTTATGTACACATCAGCCCTGCTGTCGTCTGCAGCCTCCTTGGGCTGTTCCTCGTCGTCGTCCTCCACCTGCATACTGCTGACAGCCGCTGCCGCCCCGACCTGGCTGTCAGAGTCACCCGACGACTTGTCCATGGTTCGTGCTTTTCGCTTCCGCTTTTTGTTCTTCTTACGCGACGCTACATCATCACTGGACGAACACAGAAATTGTCCAGATTAAACAATACTTTTTACGTAATGTCAAACGAATACTGTGCATGGGTACTTATCAGATATCGATTATCATTTCAAGTTTGAGTAGTGTGGAATTATGCTATCATTGTCTTACGTTTGAAAATGTAACTAGGAATAATATTCTGCGGAGGTTCAACACATCAGCCAAACATACAGTGAAACAGTCAAATTTAAATAGCAGTACTGCTTACATAAAAATTTAAATCTCAACACGCCAAATGCATCTTTTCACTAAATCCCAGTTATTTGCTAAAAAGTTGAAACACTGCAAAAACATTTTTAACATAAAATTGCAATATAGAAAACAATTATACATGAATATTCAACCATACAACCTCTATGCCATTATTTGATATGTATACTTCATGAATTTCTTAAGAACTTGTGGCTGTAGCTTAAACACAAAAGTATACATGTAATTTTAAATTTGTTTGTAAATAATCGATGTTGAATACTGGGCACATGTTTTGATTTCTTATTAACTGTTAAAACTAAACATAAGCACAAATGTGACAACTCAGTGTTAGTTCCTGTTAAAAAAATTAGTGCACCTTTAAAGGACAAAAAAACGCAACTGTTTCGTGGCATACGCCTAATAGAGTTAATATAAAGAAACAATTTCCACATATACTCAATTTTGTAACGCCAACGGTTTACCAGAAAAACAAATTTGAATACCCAGCCATCCAAATACTGTGAGCAACACCATCTTAGACGAAGAATGACGTCACGACGGTGAGACCCTCTCCACGCAGATTCCCTGCATGGGGTTTGGCTGTTGCCATGAAATGGCTGCAACTCGGCAATGCGCGTAACATGCTGATGACGGTAAATATAAAGTTGTATATTATTGATATCGCTGAAATCATCCTATCAACTGATGATACATGTCTACTTCAAAGCATTTCTCCTCAAAATGGACCGAGCAAAGTGAACTGTACTTGGACTGGAGGGATTCCAAACATTACGCCCGCAAACGTGAATCCATTGCTTCAATACTACCGGTTGTTTCAACTATTATTGCATGCAACCGTATGCTGTAAGGCATAATTACTCAAGTTTACCACAGATTTAACCACAGATTTAGATACACATCTATAAGCAGCTGCTAGATGTCACGCCAACTGAACGAACTGTCGAAGACTCGAAGTTGTTGACCCTTAACGATGTCGTTGGAAGCTGACGAGACATAGAATGCCGCGAGCTGAATGGCCAAGCCAAGTTAACCCTTCACTGATGGCGGCGTCTAGACCATCGTGGATTTCGTTAGAATTTTAGACTTTAAAGTCACATTCTGAGTAAACCGTTGACGTTAAAAAATTGAGTATATGTGGAAATTGTTACTTTGTATAAACTCTATTAGGTATATGACGCGAAACCATTGTGTTTTTTTGTCCTTTAAGGCAAGCTTGCTACAAGCAGAGATGAAATTTTGGGAAATCTCAAAACTGAAAACTTTTATGTGGGCGACATGGTCTACGTATGGTGCACACACAAAATTCTTAATATTTCAAGATGCCCTATGCAAAACATGACTGGTGTCTTATTTATTGCAAATATCTGGATATTGCATTGATTCTCAGAAAGAATCTGCCTGGCGGTTTTGGTATAACCAACTTGCCAATGTGTGCCACTTGAACTAGCAAGTTGGTTATAGTAGCGTTCATCTCCTATCACCATATCCCCACCAACAAAAAACTGGAGCCCTGGATCTGGATGATTCTTGGAAATTATTGAGTTACATCAATACTGTAGGGTCCATAATAGACGCCCACCCCTTTTTAGATGTCAAACAGTCCAGTGTCATTTTTATTTTAGCGGTGATGGTATCTAGAAATTATTTTTGAAATGGACATTGATATGGACATGACCAATTAGTAGTGTCCTAAATTGCATTTTGCTTGTGAGTTACAAATATCATGTGTTAGTTTTACTAACACATGATATTTGTAACTCACAAGAAAATGCAATTTAGTTTAAAGAAGAAGTCCCATATAATTTTAGATTCTGTTGTACATGAAGAGGTTAAATGTTCACAAAGTACACTAAAACTGTGAAAGTAAAGTTCATTAACATTCATCTCCACAGTCTACACTGTAACGTCCAGGTACGATGATTATTGCCATTATGCATTTTAAATGCAACAGAGTAGAAGCGACAATTACTAGCTACGATGTTGAATGTGTAATTCTTCAACAATAACTGTGGGTAAGGCAACCGAACTGGTGAGACTTTCATAAGTAAATATAATTATGGTAAACATAAATGTGTATCACAGAGGGCTTTTATTTCTTATTTTATGGTACTATCACAGGGGTCGACAATAGCGCTGGCCCGATGGCCCGACCGACGCGTGTTGTTAGGGTGTCGGGCCAGTTCGGGCCACCAGTTTTTATATTTTACTGGCCCGACAGGCCACTGGTTTCAACAAGTTACAATGGAATTATTCACCATTGTTTTATATAGTTTCCATCAATTGTCACTCATTACGCAACAATTAAACATAATGTGTAACAGCGTGGACTCGTGTTATCAGTCGAAACTAGTCACCATCTTGGCTACAAATTGCAAGTTCTCCATAACTTCGTACGGTGTCGCTACTCGTGACGTGAGGCGGAGACCCAAGGCAGACACCTCCCTAGTGAATTAGCTAAGATATCGCTTCGGATTTTGTAGTAATAGCCGAGTGGTACCTAAATAAAATTTGTGATTGAATTTGGCGTTCTCCTTTATTATTGTTGCTATCCTAATCTGCAAAACTAATAGACAAAATATGTTGAGCATGTCACGACAACCCCTTGTGGACTTCTTGTGAACTTGTACTAAATAATAGTATTAGTAACGAAATAATGATATTGAAAAATGTATAGACCGTAACTATAGGCTAAGTAATAACTCACATAAAACATAGTCGTGTTGTAGCTGAATTTTCTAACTTGTTTATTCCAAAATATATCCATTCCAATAAGAAAAACGTCAATTTGTCACAGGACGTCAATGACCCCCAGCTTCCCGTTCGACCTCCGGCTGTCGGCACTAAGCAGTCGCCTGCAGCAAATACTTCTATGCACGCCATCGTCGCCTTCCATTTCTTTCTCCGATTAATATTAGTTCACACCTTGTGATAAATTTATAATGTTTGGCAGCGACAGGATCCACACCAACGTCGTTTAGCTAACGCCATGGCATTATCTAGGTCACCTCGTGTCATGCACATAGCGGCCGGAATTCCCCGAAGCTGACGAACGGCGAACGCCAAATAAGGAGATAGTCGGTTGAATATTTATTTGGATTTCCCGTATATACAGGTCAAAGGGCGGGGATGCCGTCTATGCAAGCAGTTAGAGGACAGTTTGGTGGTTCTATTCGTACCACACAACATGGCGAACAGTGAAAGTACGGTGGCATTACTAAGGTCTAAACATCGCGTATTTTCGAACACATCCTTCGTCTTCAAAATTAAAATGGATTTCACAATCGATAGGGGCTCATTTGTTATGGCAAACAAATAACTTAGAGGTATGTAATTAATATAAAAGTTAACTTTATTGACAGAATACATACAAAAGAATTAGAAAACGGCAAAAACACGTTTTTGTTTATTTGTCATTTCAGCTGCCGTTTCTATTTTAGTGTCATAAATAATAAACAAATATATTTTATTGTTCGGGCCAGTAACTTTTTGGGCGGGCCAGTAACTTTTAAAGTCCACTGGCCCCCCGGGCCAGTGAATACAAAATGTTATTGTTGACCCCTGTATCATGTGCAGAAATCAAACAAATGACGGATTTGCTTACGTTAAATTAAGCACCAACTCTATGTGTAAAGTTTCTCAGCAACAACAGTGGAAACAACATATTATGTTTCCACTTACGGCAATAGCATCCCTGCACTATATGTTAACGCTTGAAGCAAACAGGAATGCTATTTAATCATTTATGCCTGAAAAAAGAATGTCCACAAAGATACAATATAATTAACAGAGGCATATAATTATATATTAATATGCCTGTGGAAAATGCTGGATGATATCATTAATAGACCGAGGTATCAAATTTAGGCAAACATGTAGTTATAATGGTAGAATCAAAGTGGGCACGGATTCTAGACAGGGTCCCTTCTAGACTACTGTGAACTGACAACTGCTGACTGCCGAGTCTGCTGTCACACCGAACTTGATAGGTCACTAAATAAAATATTAATTACTACATTAGTGTTGCAAGAATTACTCGGTGCTTAAAAACAACCGTTTCATTATTAGTGTGTGATTGCTTTCATACTGTTCCTTTTGACCACGCTAACACAATAACTACGGCCAGGGCCGCCGGGTGGTTTTTGCAAATCATGACACATGCACTTGAACTTTTAGAAATAAATGCAAATACTAAAACATTATAAGCGCCGTCAAATTTGAATCCCGTTACATATATTTATCGTTGACTGGATCGATTCTTCCCACCTTTGCTCGGGATTTTCGTCGTCGGCATCAATGGCACTTAGATCTTGATCTAAATCAGAATTTGTCTCATGCAAACTGTCAGCATCCGCCATGCTGTTCATATTCACAGCTCCGCATAAATAGCATTTGTAAATGTCTAATGGTTGTTAATACGAAATTTGTATGATGAGTCATTACATTAATATTTGCTATTGCAAGCAAGTTTGCATATGTTGCGGTAAAATATATTATTAACAAAAAGTAATACTATTGGATTCTTTAAAGTATTCAATTTAATACCTAATGATTTTCGATGCAAAATTCACCGCGTGCTTTCCAATCGGCTCCATTTCCTTGGCAACCTCCAAGCGTTGGCGGAGTGTTCGAGCGGTAATGTTCCTGCATTAAACCAGAACGCATAATAATTTTAGATTATGGCCTCCCTGATTGCCAGAAAGCAGCAACAAAAACTTGCGGATGACTTAGTCAAGCTAACAAACTGTAAGTTTAGACGACAAGCACATGCACATTGATTTCAAAGTCACTGCTTGTAGACCGATGGTCGTGTTTGGACCACATTATTTTAATACATTTTGACGTATCTATACTACGTCTACAGTATTGATTAGTTGCCATTTAATAGGGCTAGGCAATGTAAACAACAATGTATAACAATTGTTTTGGAGAAAATAAAAAGTAAGTGTTTACATTATTATCATGTAGGTAAATCATCATTTTAATTTACGTACGTACTGTGACTGTGTTGACCAGGAGATCGATCGACAACACACATGACACAAGTGGCCAAACCGTCTTCCTGGCACTTCACCAATATGTAGCAGCACAGTCAAAAGCTGAAACCAACTACTAAGTGTCTAAGCCATATCAGTTGATTATTTCAGTAGCATGTTTATGGTCTTATTCACCTCACCTTGGCAAAATCAGATCAGACATTATAATTTGCCATCTGAAATTAACAAATGCATCTCTCCATCCAAGCCTTGGACCAAGCCTTCCAAGGTGATGTCCTCCTACTAAAATGTGCCTGTAATGCCCTGTATATAATGGTCTTTATGATCTATGTTCCCACATTTTTAAGCCACACATTTTGCAGGATTTCCTATTTTCGCTCTTCACCAACTTGTGCTGTAGCATGTTTAAAGCATTGCAATAACAATTTTGTTATCCTTAATTTGTACTGCTATATTGAACCTTTGGACAAGTTAATTATTTTGCATTCTTCCAGTTCATTCAGCTGTATGATTACCTGGCAATAGACAGTGATGGGTATTTGTGTTTGAATATATATGTCAAACAATAATCGTGGTGTGTCTGAATGCCTCCCATTGAAGTCGGGGTGATGTTTGACCCACGAGGCCAGTCATGGGGCAAAGTACTACTATTGATTAGTTGCCATTTAATAGGGCTAGGCAATGTAAACAACAATGTATAACAATTGTTTTGGAGAAAATAAAAAGTAAGTGTTTACATTATTATCATGTAGGTAAATCATCATTTTAATTTACGTACGTACTGTGACTGTGTTGACCAGGAGATCGATCGACAACACACATGACACAAGTGGCCAAACCGTCTTCCTGGCACTTCACCAATATGTAGCAGCACAGTCAAAAGCTGAAACCAACTACTAAGTGTCTAAGCCATATCAGTTGATTATTTCAGTAGCATGTTTATGGTCTTATTCACCTCACCTTGGCAAAATCAGATCAGACATTATAATTTGCCATCTGAAATTAACAAATGCATCTCTCCATCCAAGCCTTGGACCAAGCCTTCCAAGGTGATGTCCTCCTACTAAAATGTGCCTGTAATGCCCTGTATATAATGGTCTTTATGATCTATGTTCCCACATTTTTAAGCCACACATTTTGCAGGATTTCCTATTTTCGCTCTTCACCAACTTGTGCTGTAGCATGTTTAAAGCATTGCAATAACAATTTTGTTATCCTTAATTTGTACTGCTATATTGAACCTTTGGACAAGTTAATTATTTTGCATTCTTCCAGTTCATTCAGCTGTATGATTACCTGGCAATAGACAGTGATGGGTATTTGTGTTTGAATATATATGTCAAACAATAATCGTGGTGTGTCTGAATGCCTCCCATTGAAGTCGGGGTGATGTTTGACCCACGAGGCCAGTCATGGGGCAAAGTACTACGAACAATGCTAAAGACTGGGTACTGTGTTAAAAAATGCATAAAGTTACCTTTACTTTATGACCTTAAACCAAAGCTATGCATTTTATTTCAGTCAACAAATTTGAGATAGAATGTCTGCTGAAGAAGTTCCGAGAGTTGACTTCCGTCAAGTTGGACAGAACAAAGTTCAGGGATATTCTGCACAAAGACTTTGACATGACCGATGACATCATTATGGACAGAGGTAAACAAAAAGAAAGAGGAATTGTATAAAAAGCTATGCTTTGATAATAAGGAATCTAAAAAATATTAAGGACAACTTTCAGCAACACATCAGTAATATTAATGAAAAATCTGACCATTTTACAGAAAATAATAAAGTAGCGTTTTTTCATGTATTGTGAACGCTTTTGAAAAGAACACAACTTAAACTGAAACAGTCGATGTATGAGAAGAAAAAAGAATTCACATTCTATATGTATTTTTCTGCATTATTATTAACTGGAATATACAAAATGTTGGTGGATTTTGTAGTCTAAGATTTGCTTTATTCAGAAAAAGTTTTGAACTCCATGTTTGCTGCAAATTATCACATTATTTTATTATATTTATATTTGTTAGTGTTCAAGGCATTTGACCGGGATAACGACAGCTTTGTGAATATGGAGGACTGGGTGAAAGGGCTGTCAGTTTTCCTCCGTGGTTCCCTGGAGGAACAGATGCACTGTAAGTGTCAACAATGTCCAACATCAGCACACAAGCTGGGTATCAGATATTGACAAAAACAACTTCTGGTGAAAAATATGCAGACTGTAGGGCTACATGAAGAGTGATGTCTATTGTGGTTTTGCATGTCAAAAAATAATATATTTTAGAATATCAACCAATTCATTTCTCAATGTAGTTTTCTTGTATGTCAAGAATTATGTCAGATAATTTGATTGGCAATGCGTGTTCATTCATGCTATTTATTTCTGTATCAAAGTCCAATTTTCTAAATGATATGTGTGGATAAGCCATTTTCATGATTTCAACAACAAATAAAATGTATTTCAGTTTTTTATATTACAACTGTGCTATTGTGTACATACGCATGTCTTGTAAGAGGTTCATGAAATTTGATTGGCTGGGATGTGTCAATTTCAAAATATATGCAAATTACTGGAGCCATGCAAAGTGGCTCAAGGGATCCCACTTGTGACACCATGGGGCCTACTGAGCCATAAAAATACTTTTACATTTAAAGTAGATCAGTCAGAGATGAATATGCGATTTTATTACAACAGACATCGAGTTATGTGTTATTCATCATAACTCAAAGTAATTTTAAGATATTCAGTTATTCAGAGTTTACATGCAACACCTGCATGCCAGGCAGATGGACATTCCATAAATATCAGTTACGTCCAACTAAGTTGGAAAACATTTGTGTTAGTATCAGATGTTGGCAATTACATATTTTGATATTTTATGGGAAAGCATTAATAAATATTTACATAAATGATTTTTGATCTGTTATCAGTGTTGTATTTAGTAGATTGTCACTTCGAATTGTTATTGCAGTTTGCTTTGAGGTGTACGACCTGAACAGCGATGGCTTCATCTCGCGGGAGGAGATGTTTCACATGCTGAAGACGTCACTCGTGAAACAGACGACAGAGGAAGACCCCGACGAGGGCATCAAAGATCTCGTAGAAATCACGCTAAAGAAAATGGTTCGTTTCAACATTAGGACCAAACTACAAATAATTGCTTGAGCGTTTTTAAAAGAAATATAAAAGTAGTAATTAAATGCACTTTACAACATTGAAAATATCAGAAAAGAAATGTCTTAATAAACTGGAACATGTTTCTTTGGCAGTGAACTTTTTTGAAGTTATTTATTTTCAAATGGTTAAATCAAAGATCAACTGACCAAGGATACTTGAATGACCATAGAAAGAAGTTAGACAATATGGAATGTATCGTCCATGACTCCAAGATGTGGTTTCTGTTGTAACAAATTAACTTACCTTGGGGTAAATGATTTGATATGTGTGACTTTTTGACCATCGTCTGTGGATTTTGATCATGCACTGGTATCATTCGATATCACATGACACCATTGCATGGCCAAGCTCCATAGACAATATCACATGTTTCAAATGATATGTAAGTGAATTTCTTACAACATAAGGTGAGATTATGTTTTCTCTTTGGAATAGACACAAATATGGATGTGCTGTGTTCAGGACTTTGACAGTGATCACCGGGTGTATTAATATATGGATGTGTCGTGTGTTCAGGACTTTGACAGTGATCACCGGGTGTATTAATATATGGATGTGCTGTGTGTTCAGGACTTTGACAGTGATCACCGGGTGTATTAATATATGGATGTGTCGTGTGTTCAGGACTTTGACAGTGATCACCGGGTGTATTAATATATGGATGTGCTGTGTTCAGAACTTTGACAGTGATCACCGGGTGTATTAATATATGGATGTGCCGTGTGTTCAGGACTTTGACAGTGATCACCGGGTGTATTAATATATGGATGTGCTGTGTTCAGAACTTTGACAGTGATCACCGGGTGTATTAATATATGGATGTGTCGTGTGTTCAGGACTTTGACAGTGATCACCGGGTGTATTAATATATGGATGTGCTGTGTTCAGAACTTTGACAGTGATCACCGGGTGTATTAATATATGGATGTGCCGTGTGTTCAGGACTTTGACAGTGATCACCGGGTGTATTAATATATGGATGTGCCGTGTGTTCAGGACTTTGACAGTGATCTCCGGGTGTATTAATATGTGGATGTGCCGTGTGTTCAGGACTTTGACAGTGATCACCGGGTGTATTAATATATGGATGTGCCGTGTGTTCAGGACTTTGACAGTGATCATCTGGTGTATTAATATATGGATGTGCCCTGTGTTCAGGACTTTGACAGTGATCACCGGGTGTATTAATATATGGATGTGCCGTGTGTTCAGGACTTTGACAGTGATCATCGGGTGTATTAATATGTGGATGTGCCGTGTGTTCAGGATTTTGACAGTGATCTCCGGGTGTATTAATATGTGGATGTGCCGTGTGTTCAGGACTTTGACAGTGATCACCGGGTGTATTAATATATGGATGTGCTGCGTTCAGGACTTTGAACGTGATCACCGGGTGTATTAATATATGGATGTGCCGTGTGTTCAGGATTTTGACAGTGATCACCGGGTGTATTAATATATGGATGTGTCGTGTGTTCAGGAATTTTGACAGTGATCACCGGGTGTATTAATATATGTATGTGCCGTGTGTTCAGGATTTTGACAGTGATCTCCGGGTGTATTAATATATGGATGTGTCGTGTGTTCAGGATTTTGGCAGTGATCACCGGGTGTATTAATATATGGATGTGCCGTGTGTTCAGGATTTTGACAGTGATCTCCGGGTGTATTAATATATGGATGTGCCGTGTGTTCAGGATTTTGACAGTGATCTCCGGGTGTATTAATATATGTATGTGCCGTGTGTTCAGGATTTTGACAGTGATCACCGGGTGTATTAATATATGGATGTGCCGTGTGTTCAGGATTTTGACAGTGATCTCCGGGTGTATTAATATATGGATGTGCCGTGTGTTCAGGACTTTGACAGTGATCACCGGGTGTATTAATATATGGATGTGCTGTGTTCAGGACTTTGACAGTGATCATCGGGTGTATTAATATATGGATGTGCGTGTGTTCAGGACTTTGACAGTGATCACCGGGTGTATTAATATATGGATGTGCCGTGTGTTCAGGACTTTGACAGTGATCACCGGGTGTATTAATATATGGATGTGTCGTGTGTTCAGGACTTTGACAGTGATCTCCGGGTGTATTAATATATGGATGTGTCGTGTGTTCAGGACTTTGACAGTGATCACCGGGTGTATTAATATATGGATGTGTCGTGTGTTCAGGACTTTGACAGTGATCACCGGGTGTATTAATATATGGATGTGTCGTGTGTTCAGGACTTTGACAGTGATCGTCGGGTGTATTAATATATGGATGTGCCGTGTGTTCAGGACTTTGACAGTGATCATCGGGTGTATTAATATGTGGATGTGCCGTGTGTTCAGGACTTTGACAGTGATCATCGGGTGTATTAATATGTGGATGTGCCGTGTGTTCAGGATTTTGACAGTGATCACCGGGTGTATTAATATATGTATGTGCCGTGTGTTCAGGATTTTGACAGTGATCTCCGGGTGTATTAATATATGGATGTGCTGTGTTCAGGACTTTGACAGTGATCACCGGGTGTATTAATATATGGATGTGTCGTGTGTTCAGGACTTTGACAGTGATCACCGGGTGTATTAATATATGGATGTGTCGTGTGTTCAGGACTTTGACAGTGATCTCCGGGTGTATTAATATATGGATGTGTCGTGTGTTCAGGACTTTGACAGTGATCACCGGGTGTATTAATATATGGATGTGCTGTGTTCAGGACTTTGACAGTGATCACCGGGTGTATTAATATATGGATGTGTCGTGTGTTCAGGACTTTGACAGTGATCACTGGGTGTATTAATATATGGATGTGCTGTGTTCAGGACTTTGACAGTGATCACCGGGTGTATTAATATATGGATGTGTCGTGTGTTCAGGACTTTGACAGTGATCTCCGGGTGTATTAATATATGGATGTGTCGTGTGTTCAGGACTTTGACAGTGATCACCGGGTGTATTAATATATGTATGTGCCGTGTGTTCAGGATTTTGACAGTGATCTCCGGGTGTATTAATATATGGATGTGTCGTGTGTTCAGGACTTTGACAGTGATCACCGGGTGTATTAATATATGGAAGTGTCGTGTGTTCAGGACTTTGACAGTGATCACCGGGTGTATTAATATATGGAAGTGTCGTGTGTTCAGGACTTTGACAGTGATCACCGGGTGTATTAATATGTGGAAGTGTTGTGTGTTCAGGACTTTGACAGTGATCACCGGGTGTATTAATATATGGAAGTGTCGTGTGTTCAGGACTTTGACAGTGATCACCGGGTGTATTATTAATATATGGAAGTGTCGTGTGTTCAGGACTTTGACAGTGATCACCGGGTGTCGTTCAAGGACTTTGAGGAAGCAGTGCAGAAGGAACCGCTGCTTCTTGAAGCATTTGGCCAATGTCTGCCAGAACAATATGTATGTATTACTTATCACGGCTTTCGCTTGGTTCTGGTGGCGCGTTTATCTATGTATTCATCTTAATAACACATGCACATTTTAATAACACATGCATATTCTAATTTTTGTCATTTATTTTCAAATCACGAATGCTGCTTCAGGCTTTTTTAATGCAATCTGATTTTCAACATATTTATGCTCATCTAGAAAACACTAACTATGTTGTAAATTGTAATAAATGAGTAACATGCATCTTCCATTTAATATTTTTAATTATATACTTACTTAGTTTAAAATTAATTTGTTTAGTTAATTAATTTAAATGTCTAGCAGTATGATAATTAATATGTATATATTGTATTGATAATAATATTATGGATTAATTAATATATTGTATTAAATAAGTAAGTGTACAGTAGTAGTACATAAATCTATATTCAGGTAGATATCTACAGTGGAACATCAGTTATGGGGGCTCTGACAATAGGGACAAGTTGGGAAACTTTTCCAAATGCTGCTGTACTTCATTAAGTGTGTGATTTGGTGTTTTTTTGGTCAAAAGGATAATTTTAAATCTAAACATTCTCTGTGGGCATGAATGGTAAAATGAAGTTCCACTGAATAATAATTATTTTTAAACAAGAACTGTTCATCTTTCAAGTTTAGCTATCAATATGATCATGCTCTCACTCGGGAGGTAACTAATTACATACTATAGGCTCGGTACTTTATGTTGTACATTCAAAGTAGAGAATATATACAATGGAATTAGACTAGACACTACCAGGTACTTGGCAAAATCTGCCACTAGAATTGTGTGATTGAATCTTTTTGTTGCCACTCTGTGGCTCTGTCCAAGTTTACATTTAGGTCACTCACTATGTGTTCGTAATTCCTTAATCAACAGTAACTGCAACAGTGAGGTCCTGAGTAACTGCAACAGTTTGGTGTAGAAACAAATCACAGGCACAATTAACTAAACTAACTTGACTAACAATAATTATCCAGTTATACAGGTAACCAAATTACTTAAATGTGTATAATATATATATATATACATGTATATATATATATATATATATGTATATATATATATATATATATATATATATACATACATAGTATTTGTATATTAAGATTGGATTCAGGTGGAATCACTATGGCAGTAGGTGGGCTTTTAGTAGTTAACTCTCTAATGGTAGATGAAGACACAACTCTGCACTTTTTCTTGCAGAGAGTCAAGGAATACGAAGCCACATTCACAGCGTACTAGAACTGACGCGTGTCGGCGTGAACAGGGCACCGCTAACACCGCAGCACCACATAACCCTCTCTCCTCTGTGCACCACACTGCTGCGTGACTAACACCACTAGTGGCAAGGATGCATTAACTCTTGAGTTATTCACCGCAGCGGAATAGCTTTTCACGTCGACGAACATTGTACCGATGATAGCATGAACAAGTTCTTATGTTTCTGGTTTTTCGTTAAACAGAAACTGCATTTAGTTAAGATATGAATGTGTCGCAGATCTATCCACATGTGTATGTGTGTGTTTAGCATGGGTGAGCATGTCTGTGTTTTTCTCTTGTGCAAACATCCACGTGATGATGAACACACGATATACTGGCCTGCATCAACAATGAGTATATTTAACATGAATTTGAAATGCTACAGTAAATGTGATGAATTTCCCATACTTTCTGTATGACATGCTCAGAGTTAGCCAGCATTGTTTGTATAGTAGCTAAGTGTGGTGATATGTTTTTTTTAAGTAGGCTGCTTGTTAGGTAAGGCTATTTCATCACATGAGGAAATATGTAAGGAACTACGCAGCAATATTTAGGGCATGTGAATAAGAAATTAGTTTGAAATTAGTTAGAACATGTACCAGTTTTTCTCTTGGCTGTGTTGCATAGTTTTCACCAGCAGTATGTTTCAAAAATGTTTCTCGTAAGAGGTAAAATTAAGAAACATCATTAGGTCAAGAAACCAGAATGCTGCTATATTCAAGTTTTGTTTCTCTTTCGGATAATCTAGTTCCTGTTATGGGTCCACTTGGTAGTACATGTGTATTAAGATTCTCGTGCGTCAAACTGTTTAGTCGAACAGGGATCTACAGTGAGGCAATGTTGCAGGACAAGACCGCGTTTGAAGAGCGGATGTTTGATTACAACGATCCCAACGAGGCCCACAAGACAAACAAGAGTAGGCAGTAGCCGGAGCTGTTCCCACAGAGGAAGAAATGGACGTTTCTCATGCAGACAGAAAGTATGGAAGTCATTTGTGGAAAATGCATCTCTTTGTACAAAGTGAAGACACCATTCAGTCAGCTGAAGCTTAAAGATGTGATATCGCAGGTAATCATACAATAGTGAGGGTGAACGTGTATGTGACAGTAAAGTCGTAAGGTTGTGCTATGGTTGTTTACAAAGCATTGACTGTATCTCCTACGGTATGTTGTCAGTTGTCATGGATTGATGTGTGAATCCCTAATGTCAGCCAGGTGTTCCTCATTCATAGACGCGCTTACTGCTGACTGTGTTTTAGTTGTTATTATGTACGGTCACTCACTCATGCATACATGCTCACATACACACACATATGCATGCACGCACATACACATGCAGTCGCACACTCACTCATGCATATTTGCTCGCATACACACTTATGCATGCACACACACATACATGCATGTGCACAGTCAGACATGCACACTCACATGCTAGTCACAACTGTGGCCTGTTTTAAAGACAGGCCAAGGTTAGTGTCTCATAAAACATTTGACACAACAATCTAGAAGGCATTATTTACTTAAGGCATCACTTGTGTATTAATTCCAGAGGAATGAAAATGTGTAACAATGACCGGCATTAAACAATATGCAATTTACAAACACATAATGTAATATAGATCAGATGTATATATTATATGCATGCACATGCACAGCAAATGGTTTCTTGTCTGTGATAACTGCACCTAAATGAAGTTGGTAGATTGTATGGCTAGTTACTTTAAAATTGATCATTACGAATGTGTCAGTGACAACTTCAAACATCATCTACTGCATGACTGGTATTTTTCCGGCATGTTGTAGTTTGAAAGTAAACTGTATTTGTGTGTACACCGTGTTCAAAGTCTTTTTATTGCCGCCTTCCTACATATATCCTGTAATAACAATTTTTGTTCCAGGCACACTAAAAATGTATAAAAATAAAAAAAACCTCTATGGTACGTTTTTGAACACCTGTTGTTTGATTACTGTAAGAAATGGGTACGTTTTGGGACATAAAGTTTGTGCATTCAATGTTTTCTGACATCATTGTCTAAAAAGTTAGAAATGAAACAGAAGTACACCCGGGATTGTGAATGTTATTCTTGAGAAGAATGCTCAAAGTATCATAGACTGAAAAGAAAAGAAGATAGCCTTAAAGACGACCACAAACCAAATCAGTAGAAGCAAGTGTAACTTGTACGCAACGTGATGAGAAAGTGAAAAAGTGAAATGTTGTGACAAGAGGTAAGGTTGAGTAGAAAATTAGCAGAAGTCTGCAAAGAACCTAAAATCCTTGCTGGTGTAGAAGCCCAAATGGCAGTCAGCAACAGACCCGGTATAACTGACTGGACCGTGGACGGTTGTGATAAGACGTGAAGCCACATTGCATTAGATAATAATGAAACAAACCAAAGCAAGTAGCACTATGTCCAGAGAAGGGTTATGTATTTGGATTATCAGCAGATATATACAACATACAAAATTCATTTACTGTCCAAATATTTATGTGACAATAAATGACACCATTTTATTCCCACTTTACTACACTTGGTATTACCAGGGTTTGTAACTTCATTTTGATATGAATAACTGGCTTACTGTCAGTCTGTCACTAGGGTAGTGACATATGATAACAACCTACCCTCTCTGGTAATGGGTGCCTAGATTTGTTCATTTATGCACCGGCTCAAACAAATTAATTAAAACTCAACACAAACCTGAAGTTTAAAGAATATGGCACGTTTTTTGAAAGGCATAATGGTAGTGATATGATATATTTAATGCCCACAAACACAACAAACATTTCCATTTCCTATAACTCGTGTCACATTTAAACCATGTCACTTAATTTAAAATATACACACAGGGCATATCTTGAACAACTATAATTATACCCACCAAATCCATATAAAGATTTAAAAATTTTCTTCACTGTAATGTTTCACAGTAAGATAACGCAGGAAACACCACGGAAGACTGGGTCGTTATGAAGATGCCAGTTCTTTCGACTGCAATGCTTTCTTCTTCTTCTTCACAATGTCTGCCAGGTACCGAAATCTCGCCACGCAATCTTCCTGCAAGTACAACACAGACATTTATTGTCTACGTTAATTCATCAAATTCTTAATATTATGCAAGTTCGCAAACAATGATATAAACAAACAATAAAACAGGAAACAATTATATGTTTCAATGCGACCATTTCCCCATTATATTGAATGCCTTTAACCCATTAGCACTCAGCCAATTTTAATGTGAAGCCTATGTCTCCTCAAATATTTGACCTAGATGTTTTAAAATATTGGTTGCGCCATTGCTGTTAAATTTTCGGAAACGCAGTAAATATTTTTGAGAATGGAAGTATCCAAAATAGCCACAATTTAATGTTACATGTCTAGATAATGTTACATGTCTATTTATTGCATCTCTTCATCACTAGATGCAACCACGTAAACCGAATTCAAACGCTGTGCTGTATTCGCTGGCCGGCTATGGCCGACCTGAGGAGATTCAGGGTGACAGTCAATGCCCGACTTGAGTGCTAATCGGTTAACCAGAAATCATGACATCATGGAGTCAGGCATTACTTCAGCTGTTAAGTTAGCAGCACGATATATGACATAATTTCAAAGTTCAATCTATTGCTCTTTACGAGTAGGTTAGTAATTCAGGATGATTACCTTAGTTTTATCCGGCAAATGTTCTGCTATCTTCTCCCACCGTTCGGGCGTGCCTCGGGGGTAGAGGTTCAACGTCCACTCAAATATCTTCTGTTCGTTTTGAGACCACAAAGCAGCGTCTGCGTCCTGTGGGTCGCCACTGTCATGGTTTAGCTTCAAGGATCGTTTGTCCATGTTAGGTATGCTAATAACCTTACTCTCTTCAGTCTCTGTCGGGGTCTGGCTGACAATTAGTGTTTTCTTTGGGGGCCTCTGGGGGGCTGAGTTTGTGTGTTCCGTTGCAGTTTTATTTTTGTGTAGTTTTCCCGGAGATCGTGTAGCCGAGCCGTCCGCTGGGTTGGATGCCTTCCAGTCAAGCCGCGTGGTCATCACCTCATCACTTACTGCTGGCTTCGTGTCCGTTTTAGCCGTTATACCTGCAGTGGTTAGGAGAAATGTGAACTGTTTTGTTTCGCTCCCGGTTCCGATGATCAAGTGTTAATTACAATGAAATAGTGACCACTTATAATAACTACACAACTGTGATCACGGGGAGAAACCATGCATTTCAGGACACATAATTACTTGGATGTTTATACAATAAAAATGTATTCATCCAACGTATCCTGTGAAGTGGCTATGCTATGAACAGCATTCCGTCTCTACCTTCGCCCCATCACTGCTCAAACCATTTTACACATTGTCCCCAGAAGGCTTGAATGTGACACACACGGACACACCATATTAATTTCCAGGGAAGAATTCAGCCACACAGGAACATCGAAACAAAAGCTTGTTTGTTCTTATAATTCCAATGCAGGAATCCTAACAGTGTATATTGCGAGGCACTTGCATCTATATGTACTGATGTAATGTGGGGTGAACAATGCTTGCAAATTTTGAAACGGCTGCAGGTGGCCCTGGACAATAGGCCTCTAGACTGTCTGGCATTCTGTCTACTCATGCATTAACTAAACACACAGTAACTCCAACACCTATCCATGATAATCACCACAACTAATAGAAACACTGGAAACCAACCCAACATTGCCAACTAATTAACACTTAGTATTAGTATTTTTTAAGAACATTCATTACTTTTTGAAGTGTCATAATTTTGGGATATAGTTTATTTCCACCACACAATGGCCATTTTAGACTGCAAATTTGTACACTAACTTTAGAAAATTCTTATTAGAAACATGTAGAATTTTATCATGCAGATCTTGGCATAAGCTTCAGATAACAATGCTACAAAGTAAGTGCAAAGTCTTGCAGTATATACAAATCTTGGGGCCAAGGATAATATCTTTCAAAAAAGCCAACATTGCTTACTGTCAAGGAAATGTGCCGACTGACAGACATTTACCCATAAGACCCACTCTACACTTCCACAGAACATGCAAAAAAAAGTGCACTATCTATGCGACACATGTAATAAAAAATCTTATCCAACACATATTTAGCTGCGACATCTACACCAAAGATACCTTGTGGTTTCACCTACCCCTATGTATGTGTGTTTGTATACATTGCTTACCTTGTGATGCAGGATCGACTGAGATTGCGTAGCCAGACTTCATCTTCTTAGACTTTGCCGTCACCTACAGAATGACAGACCTCAAACATAGAGTAACAACAATCAGTAGGGTGACACTATTTTGCCATTGTAATAGCGGTATAACCAGTATCACTAGTGTTAACATCATGCCAACAGCCACGATGACTGCCTGAAACCAGAACCGTCAGTGGAGCCGTGGCCTTAGAGGCAATCAACTCAAAACAGTTAATGGTGATACTTTGACACTAACATTCCACGATAGTGCTCACATGCTGGTTAAGATACAAAACACCTGCAATCTACAAGGGGTCAGAGCACAGATAGACTTCCTGGTGTCACCCATACGAATGTAGTACCTTAATAATTGTGTCATTTGAGATTTTGAAAAATTCTTTTTATGTGAAATGAGTACAGTAGGGTAGGTATACAGTACGAGTAGGTTCAGTGCTATGACGTAGCTGCAATGCAATGACGCATATTAGGCAGATTTTAGTCATTTGTTCTTACATGGCCACCAATGGGAAAATCAACAGTACTCTGGGCCCACAAACATGAAATCTGACCTATCACAGCAGGTTAGGTACCCGGTATTTCAAAATTGTATAACTTAATCTCGTTTTTGCTCTGGCAAAACACACAATGCCATGTGGTCCAGCACAACGAGACAGTACCTCTGTGACAGACCGCCCCACCATCTCCGCGATCTTCTCCCAGCGATGAGGTGTACCGCCGGGTAGCTTAGCCATGGCCTTGGACAGGAGTGCCAGGTCACTGTCTGTCCACTCAGTACCATCCTGTGGTCAGTACAGTAACATTTCTATGGCCGTATGGTCAAGTAAACAAACGTAGCAAGGTAAAGCATTTCATTTAAATTATTAAAACTGACAACATGTTGATGGTTATAATGCATTAAAGAAACTGCCGGGCACAGCAAATACAATCATTAAAAATGGTTACTCATTAACAATTTATTTTCAAGATTTTTACATTGGGCCAAAGCAGCCACCCTCCTCCCTGTAATGCAGTACGATACAACAGTTTAATGACCCACGAATTTCCACAGCATCTGCCACTGTTTATTTGGCAAATTAATTCCTACTGAATTAAACAAATTATTTTCTTTATTATATGAAATCACGTTTGTAATTACAAAGAAACACTGACCCTCTTAAAGGGAATAACAACAAGGCATTATATAAATTTCTTTTGTTGCATATACATGAAGTATACTATTATATGTAACATTTGAGTGTGTTTAAAAATACATAAAAATATCTATATGTTTAAAATGTTATATTAAACACGGCATGCCCGCAGATCCCGCGGAATTTTCAGATTTAATGAGCTAAGCGTTTTACCAACTATGACGTCACATCCCAGCATCTGTAAAAGCGCGCCAAAAATATGCATATTTCAAAAAGCCCACTGGCATTGCATAAAGTGTGGAATTTCTAATTAATTTGTTGTTGTTGTTGCTTGGTGGGTATGACTATAAATATATGGAAGTAATATTACACAGTGTTAGAAATGTTAGTGGTTTTTTTTAAACATGCATGTTTTTGCCGCACTTTTACGGATGCTGGGGTGTGACGTCATAGTTGGTAAAACGCTTAGTTCATTAAATCTGAAAAATCCGCGGGATCTGCAGGCATGCCGTGTTTAATATAACATTTTAAACATATAGACATTTTTATGTATTTTTTAAACACACTCAAATGTTATATATAATAGTATACTTCATGTATATGCAACAAAAGAAATTTATATAATGCATTGTTGTTATTCCCTTTAATAGAGCACACATATGCAAGTACACCCTATATACAATCTTGCTAGAATTGCATTTCTATATATCCGATTGGCCTCTGTAATCAGGCCACCCCTTAATCCGACCAGTTACCGCATTAACAGAGAGTGACGTGAATGTCACATGACCTACCTTGAGTATCCTTGTGTCTGCCTCCTGCTGGGTCATGCTGTCAGTGAGTGGGTCCTCTATGGGGCTATAGAGGACCGGCTCCGACGAGTCAGCCATTTCAGGCTCCACGTCAGGCACCGTCTCCACTCTGTGTCTCCGACGGAACGGCTTCACTTCTGTCAACACGCAAGTTTAATTCTATACAATGTCCACTTTGTAGAGCTGATCCAAGCACTCTGAGTGGAGAAATGTTTGCATCAGTGTGGCACTACATTGTAGAACACAGTCACTCTGGGGTACTGCTTCAGACTTTGCAGAGTTTTACGCAGGACCAAATTATTGCCAGTCACACATGTTTTGGCCGACACATGGAAGTTGGATGTTAACTGTTAAGCCAGTTTACAAACTTAAAAATGTGTCTGATGACCTGAAATGGACTACAAATACACATGTGACACCATTTACACTCACTTTTGAGGCATAACTTACAATATATATGGTTTTGGAAGACCTTTTTTGCACCTTCATTTGTTTACCCGTTCACCACTCGTCCATGGGTCTATGCTACATTGTAGAACACAGTGGCTCAGGGGATGATGACAGCAGTAGTCTGATGGACTACCACAAGATTTGGGAATCATTTTTAAATGTTGTGGTTGTCATGTTATTTTGCTTAAATCAGGGCCATATGACTACCACATATATCTGACGACTACCAGAATTCCCAACTAAGTAGTCCTGCTGACTACCAGAAATGTTGGAGTTATTTCTACTCCTGCACTAGCCCCATGTCTAAGTTAGTTTCAACAAACCATAAATATGTCATTGATTAGCTGTAGTCATGTTGGTTTGGTCTGAGGGTACACAACATGGATGAACTTGGCCTATACAGATTCTGACAATGAATGTGAATGTGACGTCGTTATTAACTGACCGTTTAGATTATATACGACAGTAACTTACACAGTAAAGTAACAAGAAGAGCCATCTACCTTCCTCCTCCTCCTCCTCCTCCTCACTGTCCTCCCTCTTCGGTCTCATCCGTTCCTTCAGTTGCTCCCTGGCGGCCACCACACATCCTGGCACTGCAGTCGCCATGGCAACGACCCCCATGACGAGCTTGCATGGGATGAGGTCAGTGAGCCGGGGTCGTGGGACGCAGGCGAGCTCCTCCTGGACCTGCTCCTCAAACTCCTCCTCCTCCTGGTCTCGCTGCTTCACCCGGCGAGACTTCTTCTTCTTCTTGCGCGACCGAATCACCTCCTCCTGTGGAGAGTTACATGTATATATGTATACAAACAAAATTGTATATATGTATATATATATATATATATTATTATATATACATATATACATATATACATATATACATATATACATATATACATATATACATATATACATATATACATATATACATATATACATATATACATATATACATATATACATATATACATATATACATATATACATATATACAGATATATTTTATTTATTATGTATAAACATCACTTACCATGACAGAAAAGCAAACACCTGGCATAAGAGTAAAAGACAAAAGTCGCAGATGTGACTGAACAAGTCAGATGATGGACGTGGACCTGGGCAAGGCATGTCAGCAGGATATGAGATAACTGATGGACACTGCATATCACAACCTGGAAACGTGACGAAGGGCAATGATCTTAAGGAAGACCGGCGAGACGTTGGAGAGACAATGTCGATGACTACTGGAAGGGAACCATCTGGCAGAGGATAGCGCAAGATAGGCAGATGTGGAAGCAGCATGCAGAGGCCTTCGCCCAACCACGGGGCACTATGGCTGCACAATAATAATATGTTACGGGGACAGATTTGAACACATCATATTCTTAACACAGACACCTTGCTCTACACATGGAAAAAATCTGTCCATAAAAATTCCCACAACACCAAAGGAAAGGTAGGAAACAAAACTCCCAGGGCATTAACGAACCCTCTCCTCTGTAAAATATTCAACTAATTCATCACCAGGTAATTAACTGGTCGGCTGCTCCAGTCTACTACCTTCTGACTCACCAGTTCAAAGCGCTTCTCGAAGTAGACCGACCAGATGACCAGGAAGTGACCGACGGTGAAGATGAGCAGCAGTAGGAGGGTGATCTCCAGCAGACCCAGCTTACGCACGCGGCGGTAGTAGAAGACGGGCTGTCTCCAGTCAGGCAGGCCATGCTCCAGTACATTGTTGTAGCTGAAACACACACATCAGTCAGACAGGCCATGCTCCAGTACATTGTTGTAGCTGAAATAAACACATCAGTCAGACAGGCCGTGCTCCAGCACATTGTTGTAGCTGAAACACACACATCAGTCAGACAGGCCGTGCTCCAGTATGTTGTTGTAGCTGAAACACACACATCAGTCAGACAGGCCATGCTCCAGTACGTTGTTGTAGCTGAAACACACACATCAGTCAGACAGGCCATGCTCCAGTACGTTGTTGTAGCTGAAACACACACATCAGTCAGACAGGCCGTGCTCCAGTACATTGTTGTAGCTGAAACACACACATCAGTCAGACAGGCCGTGCTCCAGTATGTTGTTGTAGCTGAAACACACACATCAGTCAGACAGGCCGTGCTCCAGTACATTGTTGTAGCTGAAACACACACATCAGTCAGACAGGCCGTGCTCCAGTATGTTGTTGTAGCTGAAACACACACATCAGTCAGACAGGCCGTGCTCCAGTACGTTGTTGTAGCTGAAACACACACATCAGTCAGACAGGCCGTGCTCCAGTATGTTGTTGTAGCTGAAACACACACATCAGTCAGACAGGCCGTGCTCCAGTATGTTGTTGTAGCTGAAACACACACATCAGTCAGACAGGCCATGCTCCAGTATGTTGTTGTAGCTGAAACACACACATCAGTCAGACAGGCCATGCTCCAGTACATTGTTGTAGCTGAAACACACACATCAGTCAGACAGGCCATGCTCCAGTATGTTGTTGTAGCTGAAACACACACATCAGTCAGACAGGCCGTGCTCCAGCACATTGTTGTAGCTGAAACACACACATCAGTCAGACAGGCCATGCTCCAGTATGTTGTTGTAGCTGAAACACACACACCAGTCAGACAGGCCGTGCTCCAGCACATTGTTGTAGCTGAAACACACACATCAGTCAGACAGGCAGTGCTCCAGCACATTGTTGTAGCTGAAACACACACATCAGTCAGACAGGCCGTGCTCCAGCACATTGTTGTAGCTGAAACACACACATCAGTCAGACAGGCAGTGCTCCAGCACATTGTTGTAGCTGAAACACACACACCAGTCAGACAGGCCGTGCTCCAGCACATTGTTGTAGCTGAAACACACACATCAGTCAGACAGGCAGTGCTCCAGCACATTGTTGTAGCTGAAACACACACATCAGTCAGACAGGCCGTGCTCCAGCACATTGTTGTAGCTGAAACACACACATCAGTCAGACAGGCAGTGCTCCAGCACATTGTTGTAGCTGAAACACACACACCAGTCAGACAGGCCGTGCTCCAGCACATTGTTGTAGCTGAAACACACACATCAGTCAGACAGGCAGTGCTCCAGCACATTGTTGTAGCTGAAACACACACATCAGTCAGACAGGCCGTGCTCCAGTATGTTGTTGTAGCTGAAATAAACACCACGCCCATTCCAGTTGGTAATCACCAGAAGTGTACGCAACAGAAAATGTAAATTTGCTCTATGCTTAGATTAAACCATGATACAATTGTGTTGAAAATGTATTTTATTAATTTAATTATATTTAATATACTTTATTTAATTGTAAGATATCATTAATTACGTTAATAGTTTACCAACTACATTATGTGTTATGTACCTTCAGAACTTAGTATATAGATTATATACACACTGTATATATACACACACACATATATAAATATATAAACCTTTTGTAACAACAAATAAGTGTCAAATTATGTACAGGGTATACAATAATAAATCAGTGAATGTGAAAGGATAAGAATGTCTCACAGAATGAATGAATGACAAAGACAGCTTAACATGATAATAAAGACATAATTATATCAGTATTCAGTGTACTTCTAGAATGTTATTGGCAAATTGTTACTGTACATATCTATAACATCAAATATGCTGACAATGATCAAGTGATGCTGTAAATAAACATGCTGACACTGGTGCTGTAAATATATATATATATACCATCCCAACGCTTCTACTGTAATGACCAAACTATTACGGGTGGCTAACATGGGCAATGCACAATCTCTTATCAGTGTGACTGGAAGACGACTGAGAAGTATGCTGCTGACTAAGCCAAGTGAACAACTAACAGTCGACCAGAAGCACCCACAACATGTAAGTTGACCCAGTGTTATCATCGTACTTATCAACTACAACATTCTCAATCGCTGACAATTTCTACAGTTACAACATAGAACACAGAAAATTGTTCTGCACTCTTTCACAATCTCTGATGAAGAACATCCCAAGCTACTGATGGGACAGCGACAGGAAAAATATCAGGAACGTTAACAAAGAGAGCAGATAAAACAGCCACAGTAAAGTCTGATGGCTAAAAATAACTTGTACAAAAAAATCACAGTGATAATAAAACACCAGAAAAAGTCACAGTCGAGGGTTGCACATAAAAATTACATAATATTAACATAGTAAAACTTATAAATATATTAGCCATTTATGAGTTGAAGGTTAGGGTTAAATTAAAGGCATCAAAGAACTGTTTTCAATTTTCTTTTCCTACATCCACTGGTAACAATCGGTAGACAATTGGCAGACATGTTGCCTAAATCAGTAAATGGAAACTGTTATGATGACGAATGTACACTGTACTTACACTTCTCTTTTACCCTTGTCTTTCAACACCTCATATACGGCTGCCATCTAGAAACACAGCAAGTGAAAATAATTAGATAATGCATAACACATCATATTATGATCACATGTAACAAGATATTTTTTATTTAAACAACAATTATATTTTTATTTAAATATACACAAAATATGACAAACTGCCTAAATTTCTCTTCTACTCTCCTATACTCTCCCTACCCTCTCTCCTCCCCCCCCCCCATCTCTCTCTCTCTCTCTCTCTCTCTCTCTCTCTCTCTCTCTCTCTCTCTCTCTCTCTCTCTCTCTCTCTCTCTCTCTCTCTCTCTCTCTCTCTCTCTCTCTCTCTCTCTCTCTCTCTCTCTCTCTCTCTCTCTCTCTCTCTCTCTCTCTCTCTCTCTCTCTCTCTCCTATCTCAGCCCCTGTTGTCTTTCTGTATGTCTGTGTGTCTGTGTGTCTGTGTGTCTGTGTGTCTGTGTGTCTGTGTGTCTGTGTGTCTGTGTGTCTGTGTGTCTGTGTGTCTGTCTGTCTGTCTGTCTGTCTGTCTGTCTGTCTTTCAATTTTTCTCTCAAGATTCCATGCATTTAAAACATAGATTTTGCTGTTTCAAATCAAAACTTACTGTTAGGATCATTGTCACAGAAAGCTTTCAATCTCATATCAATATGTGGTTCCAGGCATTACATTCTAAGCAGTCAATCAATATGAGATCTGCTAAACGTACATTGTGCAGCATACAATAATAATAACACTTTCAATGCAAACATCAGTGTATGAACAGTTTAACTAATAATTATATGCTGTTGATTTTTAAACAAACTAGACATACATTTACTAAAATCATCTGTATATAAACTATAAGTTTTATGGTGGCTTCGGCCATTAGATTGTTAATATGAAAATAACTTTTTGTTGGGCTATCTGTACTGGAAGAGCTCAATCACATTTGTCCAATTTTTAAAATACAATAGATAAGAACACAAACTTTTCTGAAGTTCTCTTCGGCATTTTCTTCCTTGTTCTTATCTGGATGCAGCTGGAGAGACAGTTTTCTGTACGCCTTCCGGATCTCGGCTGTTGAAGCTGCCTAGAGTACAAACAAACGGATTATCCATAAATGCATTCACTATTAATACATGATTCCCATCCTTCACATATTTATATAATTTCCCACAGAATGTGTTCATGTGTTTCCTGGAATATGTCACATGCGTGCCTGTGGAAATAAGAGACTAAATATTATTATGACTATAACATCTGTATATATGCTGTAGTTTGCTTTTTAATATCATGTCCCAGATGATCCAAATCAGTCATATCCAGTCATCCACATATTATATAATATTTTATGGACTCAGTAATTAAGAATAGATTTAAAGTCATATAGCGCTGTCCCATTTGATACAAACATACTGAACATAAGTCAGCTAAAATGAAGTGTTATTATACGTATTGAACATGTTTATTTGACTTATGCAAATATATTCTGGTCTTACATCACAGAATACTGATAAAACCCATTTGCATTAGACTAATATATTGCAGCTGGAACCAGCAGATGCAGATCACATGATAACAGGTGGGTGAACGTGGTGTTATATATTAGATAGTTATCCAAAGCCACCAGCAAAGAGGAAACAAGTCTAGTTCCCTCCATTAATATTGGATCAGTGTGACTCTAGAATTCTATTATATATGTATATATTATCTACCTAGACACAATATTGGCATAAGATTGTGTCTAGGTAGTTAACTGCTGCTTTGAAGGCTGTGAGGGTGCTAGCCGAGGACACTCTGTCGGGGATCTTGTTCCAGCGACGGATGGATGGCTGAGAGATAGGAGTGCAGGTACGTGTTTGTCCTGGAGTGAGGCAGGAGAAGCAGTGTACTCTCAGCTATATACATATATATGTATATATATATATATATATATATATATATATATATATATATGTGTGTGTGTGTATATATATAATATATATAGTGCCATCACTGCCATGCAACACTGTGCTTGTATGTTTCTTTAATTACTAAATAATTAATTTAATGTTAGAGGTTTAATAGCAATTTTTTTCTCTCCAAAAACCGTAGTGACTACCATAATCGTAGACATAGACATAGTGGGATGATTCAATAAATAAATTTTAATAAACAGCAAACACACTATTTTATTTTATTTTCCCCAGGCATAACAATATGGAATAACCCTGTATGCGTGTAATTAGACCCCACTCATTGCCATTGGCATTAATTTTACATTAAATGAAGGTTTCGTTAAATTAATGTCATATAACATATTTGACTTGTCATGACATGAGTAGACATGACGAATCAATACAATCATGACATGATTGAATTTTTATTATTTTGACACTTTTCTTAGTTTAGTTGGTAATAAAAAACATAACAAAATAAAGATGATATATCATTCTGGTTTGTCATACATGTCACAACGTGATCATTCATCAAACATGTCCTGGGATGTCATGATTCTGTCCAAACTGTTACTAAATCCTGTACCAGCTGTATGGTAGTTATATTGTCCTGTATTATCGCCCACAAACCTGATCAATGCCAAGCAGCTCGTAGAAGTTTTGATTCACTTCTTCTACAAGATCGAAAATTTCCAGTTCATCGTAGTCGAAGCAAACAACAGCGCACACGCCGCATAAAAGAAAGAAAACGAGCCGGGTTAACGCCATTTCTGTTTTCAGGAACTGGCACGACTCGATCCGCGTATGCTCGGCGGCCACAAGCTACGTCACTTCACTGGTGGCAAATGCCACATTTGTCAGATGACATATGGAGTGTGTAGCAGACGCTGGCGTTTATCTCGACGCCACTTGAGTGCACAGAGTTGCGCAACCGACATTCTATAGTCCATAGACACTTTTTTCAGCAAAATACATGTGCGTACATGAGCAAGAAAATGCATAGCTTGTCTAAGTCAAGACAATATGCATGCGCGTGTATTTTAGGGTGAGGAATGCGATAGGATCAATCATAACTTCTTGAAAGGAGGGGAGTCCCCGAAACACGTGGGGGCGGTACCGGAAGTATATTCATAAGTCCGTGATTATAGCGCATACAAATGCCATACATAATAGACTAAAGTATCATGAATGCGTTTCGTTAGCCTGTAGGCGCTAATATATATATATATATATATATATATATATATATATATATATATATATATATATATATATACACACACACATAACACACATGTATATATATATAATGTGTGTATATATATATATATAATATGTACATATATAAAATATATTGAAAATATAACACATACGTATATATATGACATAATATGTGTATACATATATATTATATATATAATGGAAGAAAATGAAACCGAGGTCTGAATTAATGCAATGTCAGTGCTGTTGGAAGTATGTTTATAATTCTTTCTCTGATAATGATTTTTATGGAGTATTTACACAATTTCTTACTACACACACATAATTATGTATATTTATTTATATATATATATATAATTATTTTTGCAGAAAGAATTAACCATACTTCTACTAGCAACTGCCAGCGTCCGGTAATTCACCCACTGGCATTATAATTATTGTGTTGAACATGATACTGCGATCTAATTTCTTTCTCTTCCATAATCCTTCTCACAGTGGCACAGCCAGGATATTGCATTGGAGGGGGCCATATATATATATATATATACCTGACGACAGTGATACCAATAAAATAATAACAACACATGCAATTTGACCCTAGTCTAGTAACCAGGCAACTATTATTTTGAATCCTTAATAGCCATTAGCCATTAGCACATTGAGAATAATGACATTTTCATTGCTCTGTCAACTAGCTGTTATGCTGCAGCCAGCGACAGAAGTACGTGGAGAATTCTTAACTTAAACCTTGTTGAATTATGAAATATTTTGTGAAAGGGAAGGAAAATTGTATACAGGCATCTTGAAACACAGTGTACTTTGTGACAGTATGAATTAGACAGCAAGTTATTGGTCCTCCATTCCCCACCAACCTAATTGTGTTTGTATTGGGGACCATGGCCCCCCTGGCCCCCCTTTGGCTATGCCACTGTCTTCTCAATCCTTTGATCTCGCACATTTTCCCATCCTAATTATTATTCTCTTCCTTGTTATCCTCTTTGTGCACCTTCTCTTCTTCTGTATCCTCCTTTTCATCCTGTGTCTCATCTTCATCATCCGTAGCCTTATCCTCCTCTGTCAATCTCCTATACACTTTTACGCTGCTTCATTTTTATCCTAAACCTAACCGTTCTCCTCCTCTTCCTTTTTCTTCTCCTTGTCATAGTCAGCCTTAGATTTTCTTCTCTTCCTTTTCCACCTCCTATTCTTCTCTGTTCATGTTTTATCTTCCTTTTCTTCTCACCTTTGTCATCTGTCACCTTTGATATCTTGTTACATTTATCCTTCCTCTGTAGCTCTCTCAATCTCTTGTCCACATATACCACTTTGCCTTGCACTGGAATACGTACAAGACTGAGGGAGTTTAAATTTGGTGTCAGATTATGGTTTGCATTAGCAAAATTTCTACCTGTTATAATATAATAACTTACGTGAAATGTAAATTAAACTAAAAATGGCTTCGCATCGTGCTTAATTCACCTTTTAATTGATTATAGTATTTATTGCACAAAAATAACCTTAAATGCGTCTGCTGAGATACATATAAGTGGGATACACGTACTCTGTTATGGAATGGATATGTTTTATACACCTTGACCATCAGTTTAATTATTTTACATAGAGTTAAACAGATGTGAGTAATAATTAAATATATGGCATGGGAATTTGTTTGACATATGTCACCATAATTATTTATTATAAAACAATAATTATATAAATATGATCTGCATGTGATAATAATAATATGTATTTGTATAGCGCCCGAATCAATAGTATTGCTCTCAGGCACTTTACATAAATATAAAGAAATTAATAGTAGCTAAAATTGGATGATTAATTATTATTAAAATACTGATATAATTATAATTTATGTGATGTGATAATGTATATAGATCGACCCGTCTTATTTAGCCTAGCCGTAGGTTGTCCAAAATATAAATTAGGTTTTGGCAATAGCCTGTTATCTGCAGTCCCTCAAAGCATATACAGTAATTTATTAATATTAAAATACTCAATAACTTGTCGTAGATGAATGGGCCGTGGCGTGCCAACTCTAGACATCTCTGACCCGCCCAACTTTCTGTCAAGCGTTGGGGGCGGGGCTCGGCGGGAAACCAGAGTACTACGACTCACTCAATACGCATGCGCTGTGACCTTCGTCATGGCCGCGATATTCCCTTTGTAGGCAGAGCTAATTTACTTGTTGATGTGGGCTAAAACGAAAAATATGACGCGTTCGGAGCTGTTTCTGGGAGTCGTTGAACACCCTTGAGCGACACATGATGCGGGAAATGGTCGGCGGTTGTTGTGTGTGCTCTGACGAGCGCGGATGGGCCGACAACCCGTTAGTCTACTGCGACGGACACGGTTGTAACGTTGCGGTACACCAAGGTAAATCGTCGCTTCATTTCCTCTCGATCTTATCTCATCGCTACGTCACAGCCCCGTGTTGAGTGTTACACGTTTTTCTGTTTCATGTTCTAGCATGCTACGGAATCATTGCTGTACCGACGGGACCGTGGTTTTGTCGAAAGTGCGAATCCCAGGAGAGAGCCGCTAGAGTGGTAAGGCGGACATTTTAAATTTTTGATTGACAGCTAATTCGGACAGTTTGACCGCTGGTGACATGCCATTGTTAACACTCGTTACGTTAATTAATGCGTCTGGTCCAGCGATTGGCATTCCGTGTAATACTGGCGATACTGAAGCCATTCGTACGAATCATAGTGTTGTCTAACAAACAATCAACGCATGCCACATGCTGTTAATATATCAATTACAAATATAAATTTAAATGATTTAATTGCAAGTTGAATTTACTTATGAATGAGCCTACATTTGTATAAAATAATGGCTGAGTAAATTTATAGTTTATTCTGTCTGTTTGTTGGGAGTTGGCAGACTGTCATTCGAGGGGCCAGTGGTTCAATCTCACCTTCTGCCGCTTTGAAACTTAGGCAATTTCATTCACCCCACATTTGCCTACAGGTGTCTTTCGGAAGAGACCCTAAAGCCAGCAGTTCTTTCTATTTGATATCTATGCCAGGGGAAATAAAAGGTCTCACACAGGGGGTAAATGTCAAACCTGTACAGTGGAGTCACTAATTCAAGCTCTTAAAATCAATGACAATAATGGTCAGCAAGTTGACTGGTGATCATTAATGGAAGAAGGGTCATCCCATAGAAATGGGCCCCCTATTCAAAGGTTAATTATTTAGTATATTTTAAATACAGAGATCAGAATGAGGTCTACCAAAGCGATGAGTAGAGTAGTAATACTGGCGATAGTAGTAGTACATTTCAGTGCCTCCGAATGGATATTTCTAGATTTATGGCGCTTTATAAATGTTCTTCTTCTTATTATTATTATGAGTACATCATTCTGAGACTGCCAGTGCCAGTTGTAACATTCTGTGGAGGAGGAATTTACGTGCTGAATGTAACTGTAATGGTTTGATTTCTTTCAGAGATGTGAATTGTGTCCCCAGAAGGAAGGGGCTCTGAAGAAGACAGACACCCAGGGTAATTGTTTTCTTCTTTTAGAGTGCTTGTTAACTCACATTAATGCACTAACTCTAATTTGTCATATATTTAGTAATAATAATAAGGACATTTATAGAGCCCCATTAATCTAGGTAAAATCCTTTTGGAGGCGCTGTAAAAATACCGAAGTTGTTCCTATCCAGAAATATGCATTCTCCGTGCATCTTTCATAATTAAATACTGAAATATGAAAATTACTGTTAAATAGTCTATAATTTTTTTAATGAATTATATAATTACATGGAAAATAACCATATTTTGGTAAATGTCGGTGACAGACTGACAGTATTGATTATTCATTTAATTAAAAATAATAGTTTTATCTCCCTAAACATTCACTGTACGAACACCCTGTAGATGTTACAGTGATGCCCATTGTTTGTAGTTAGACTCGTTGTACAACACTAGCAAACAGTGTCTAAAATGGTGGGTGTGAATGGCAGGTTTGTTGATTACGAGATGTACTGGTCAGTATTTCAAGAATGTGCTATTGTCATTCTAATATATGTAGTTTTGCCAGTTTGGCATTGTTTCTTCTGATTCATAAAACCAGTGTAATTTTTGTAAATGTTTCACTGTGTAAGTTTGCAATCTTGGAGGAAGTCACATCACATGTTCACTATTCTGGTTCAAATTACACTTGCCACAGTGCATCAAAGAAGAGTTCCAAGCTGTTGTTTAAACTTCTCTGAATAGATGATTGCCCTTAGGCTGTGAGAGGGCCAGGCCAGTCAGAGCTTCATTGCAACCAACCAGTGTCAAAGAAGAAAGGCATCAAAGAGAGCTTTGGGTAGTATTCCCAAGTTCTAGTCAGTTATTTGAAGTGACTCAATTTCCCAAGTCAATGTCAAGTGTGTGAATAGGCAGAACCTTGAGTGGGTAACCCTAAACTTGCCCTTTCATTAGGGGAATCTCAACAGAAGTCATTCTACCAGTGTATCCTGCTTTAGTCATGTGATACAGCTGTACTAGTAAAATGCAGTGAGTAGTAGTAGACCAGTCTTTACTGGCTTGTCTGAGGTTTTAGTCCTTTGGGTCACCATACATTTTTATTTGATTGGATCATTCTGAAAGCCCCAGAACTGGTAAACAGTTTTTTTCTCTTGTGACTTTTTCTTTAATTTGACAGACATATCTTAGGATACATAGGTAGTACAGGGTGTACACAAAATAAGTTTTTCATTGACTTTTTCTAAAGGCAGCTCCCCAAAATTTACATATTTTGCCTGCGTTTGCCTGGACAGGCTTGGAAACAATACTTGTGTATTTGAGACTGCCTCACTTGACCACAACTCTGGAGGCCAGGCCTGCCAGGAACCAAGGCTAAATTAGGCTAATTAATAATTTGGTTATGGTCCTTTCTGAAGGCTAGCTGGTGTTCCATCTGTGGCAGGCTGTTTCTGCATGTTTTAATTAGCGATCTCTTCAAAAGTTTATTTTTTGTAAATGCATGTTGGGTTTATTTTGATGCTTATTTAATTATCGTTAAACAGGTGTCACTGGTATATTGTTACCTGTATGTGACAAAGCATATAAAATTAATATTCTAAATAACTATGGAATGAAATATCGTACACTTTGTTTATATCAACTGCATTCTGATCACTGGGCTGGTTGAGTGGACTGGACATAGATAACTACACCTTGAAAAAACATTAATGACCAGTCCTATCACTGCATTGATATAAATGCAATTTGGCTGGGTTTCTGGTCATCTCATATATGGATAACCAGAGAAAATGCCAATAGGTGATTATGGTAATGGTAAAAATAATAGGCAGTGACCAAATAAAGATAGTTGATTGTTATAAAACATGTCAATGTCATGTTATTCTGACATATGTTACGCTAAAGTCAAATAATTCAACTCATTTCGTTGATCAAAATCACTCTTTATTAATTTTTTAAATAAATCATTCATCCAGATATTTTGATGACTAAAAATTCAGGTAAAAGTCAAAATAAGTCATAAAATTTGCATAACACAGAGCAATTTCAAACATTTTCTATCCTATTTCAGTTCAGTTGAAGTTGTCACTATTGTACATGTGTAACTGAGCATGGCTTACTTCCTTCAGGTTGGTGTCACGTGCTGTGTGCATTGTACATTCCTGAGGCATGGTTTGGAAATGTGCAGACAATGGAACCGATTGTACTGAAGGGTGTACCAGCAGAGAGGTTTAACAAGGTACATTCATCTAGGTCTAGTTGTTTCCAGAGCTCAGCAGGGTTCTTTGAACTGACTACCCCAGGTAGTCTGTAACTCTGTATATATTGTCATTATAGTGTTATGATCTTATGAGATCTCATTGAACTAGTCAATCTATTTCAGAATGTTTATGCCAATCCGACCTTTCGCCTTCTGCATTACTAATAAACATGCTCCATATAATGGTCTTGATGACAAAAGGTGTGTTCTTACGATTACATTTTTATTCGCATGTTGTAGCAATGTCCACAATTTCAATGCTTCCAGCGAACACCGTGTAACAAATTAAAATGGAAACAAAACATCCAGTTCAAAACAAACTTTATTGGCAGTAATGCTGAGACAGGCCCAGTTAACTGCAGTACCCTTTGATGTTCAATATTCCCAAATGTTAAACAGATACCCTGTTACAAATGACCGTGTTGGCTTGTTGCTGGTAGAACGGCAGACATTGTATATTTAATTTGAAAAATGTTGACATGTTTGTTGTACTGGCACTATTCAACTTTTTGAATGAAATGGTAATTTGTTGTATATCTGTAAGTTTAAAAAATATATGTGTGTGTAAATATGCTGATAGGAAGATGATTGTGTTACAGTTGTGCTACATTTGTGAAGAAAATGGAAGAGTTGGGAAGGCAACCACAGGGGCCTGCATGCAGTGTAACAAGAGTGGGTGTAAACAGTACTTCCATGTCACTTGGTGAGTGTAATGTAACAAGAGTGGATGTAAACAGTACTTCCATGTCACTTGGTGAGTGTAACGTAACAAGAGTGGGTGTAAACAGTACTTCCATGTCACTTGGTGAGTGTAATGTAACAAGAGTGGATGTAAACAGTACTTCCATGTCACTTGGTGAGTGTAACGTAACAAGAGTGGGTGTAAACAGTACTTCCATGTCACTTGGTGAGTGTAATGTAACAAGAGTGGATGTAAACAGTACTTCCATGTCACTTGGTGAGTGTAACGTAACAAGAGTGGGTGTAAACAGTACTTCCATGTCACTTGGTGAGTGTAACGTAACAAGAGTGGGTGTAAACAGTACTTCTATGTCACTTGGTGAGTGTAACGCAACAAGAGTGGGTGTAAACAGTACTTCCATGTCACTTGGTGAGTGTAACGTAACAAGAGTGCGTGTAAACAGTACTTCCATGTCACTTGGTGAGTGTAACGTAACAAGAGTGCGTGTAAACAGTACTTCTATGTCACTTGGTGAGTGTAACGCAACAAGAGTGGGTGTAAACAGTACTTCTATGTCACTTGGTGAGTGTAACGCAACAAGAGTGGGTGTAAACAGTACTTCCATGTCACTTGGTGAGTGTAACGTAACAAGAGTGCGTGTAAACAGTACTTCCATGTCACTTGGTGAGTGTAACGTAACAAGAGTGCGTGTAAACAGTACTTCCATGTCACTTGGTGAGTGTAACGTAACAAGAGTGGATGTAAACAGTACTTCCATGTCACTTGGTGAGTGTAACGCAACAAGAGTGGGTATAAACAGTACTTGGTAAGGGTAAAAAAAAATTCAAATCATTTATTGACCAATGTTTGAATCCTGCTGTCATTTCAAAATTTAACCACTTTTGTTCACTAAACTCTGCATTAGTTCACCTGTGAAAATGACTTCAACAGCATGATTCTAATTCATGATTTAAAAAAAATGAAATTATGTCTGTGCAAACAGACGAGTTCCATCAAACTGTTACATGCCTCAGGCTAGTAGCAATAAGTTCGAGGAACATGACATCAATGGGACGCGTGTTTGTGAATGCTGAAGAGTGAGAGCTAACTGAGTTGATTGACAGAGGGTCGACTGTTGTGTGTTGACAGTGCGCAGTCTCAGGGTCTGTTGTGTGAAGAGTCGGGGAGCTACATGGACAATGTGCGGTACTGTGGCTACTGCAAGTACCACTACAAGAAACTGGTAATATACTGCTGTCAATGCCCATGTGTCATCAGTCGTATTTAATAACCAAAAAGATTGCTTAATGATGTATAGTGTTTGCATAATATAGAGCAACATACAGCATTACCAACAGTTTACGTATATGTGAATGTCATCAGTAGCATTCTACTAAACAATGCTTTCCCATGGATAGCTGTGCTTAACTAGTTGATTCAGTTAGCTAGAAATGGAGTGTTTTAACCCATTTCGTGGTTGCGTGTCGGCCCAAGCAATGTACATACATGTGTAAACATTTGAGAAACACCAGGTCTCATCTTCTCCCCTCTTGGTTTGTTTTGGAGCACTGGCAACATAACAGACTACATTCTATGAGCAAGTTGGGGTGCACCTTTCAGGCATTTTCACATACAGAATGTAATAAAGATTGGGTTACATGTGTCAGGCTATCGAATATATGTAGTTTATTAGACAGTGTGTCACATTGTGATGATTGTATCATGTTGTATGCAAACCTTGTATGTAGTATACTAAACATTGTATCACGATTTGTGTCTGGTCTAGAAGAAAGACAGCCATTTGAAAGTGATCCCTGCCTTCAAGTCTGTCGTGTCAGAAGTCGGCAGTACGCCCGAGAGCTCTCCAGAGAAGGCTCCCAGCCTCCAGGCACGCTTGGAACACCAGAAGGTATGGGTTTCTGTAATTATAGCTAATAGGTTGCATGAGTTTGATTAATGTATGTAGTTAAATATACTACAGGAAAATCCCAGTCATGTCAGCAGCACTGAAATAAAGTTGCAAAGATGCATGTTATTAGTTTCATCCACAAATTGTGTGTTAAATTTGCAGATTGCATGTTTATAAAGAACAGATATGTTATGGAAATATAAATGGATAAATACTTTGTCTATGTTTATATATTTATTGCAGCTCTATTGTATGCTTTGTTGACGGAGATGTTAGTAAGGCGACATGAATTGTACTGAACCACCAGGTAAGGGAGAGACCCGCAAAAGGAGCAGCGAGTAATTCATCTCCTTCGGCCAGCGCAACTACCTCCGTGTCGTCGCCGTCGGACATCATCGACGCAACGGCACCGAACAGCAATGGTGGCTCAGCATCAGCGGGAAAGTTCACGACGGCGAACTTCGTTGAGACCACCATTACTCCGAGTCCAGCGAGCTTCAAGCAGGGCCACAATAAATCGGACAAACCAGACAATAGCGGCAGTGACACCGACTGCTCCCGGTCGGAATCACCAGACAGCTCCGGGTCATCAAGCAGCAGTGACAGTGACAGCGAGGGAGAGTCGAGTCACCCCAAGTCAAAGACCAAGTCGGACACCAAGGAAACGTCTTCAGTAAAGAGTGCTTTGGCGGGCGGCCAGGCGAACGCCGATTCGAAGAAGCTTGCCAAAAACGGTGCCGCGTCGGTTGCTGTGTCGAGTGGTGCAGCGACGACAACAGCGGGTGGTGTGATCATAACACCGCCGGCGCCACCGTCATATTCCTACTGCTTCGAGAACTTCCTGCAGAGGAACTACTCGGGCACACAAGCACCTCAGTCGGTGGCTCAGAAGTCTACCACTCCCCCTCCCCCACCGGCCGACGAAACTGAGGGAAAGCCACGCAAGTGAGTACTGTTTTCTACTGTTCTGAATTTTCTGATAAATGGTCGCGATGATTGATAAATGTTCTCAATGATTGGTTTATTCGTGCTTCTGACCATTTACATTCTTGGGTGATGATGATGATTTGGATTGTATTAAAATTTGTTTTCAGTGAAATACTCTCATTACTGGATATTGAAAATTTTCATTAAAATTTACGTTATTGTTATCACAGGTATCAAATGTAGCATTCTTTAAATATATTTTCAGTATAAACAAGACAACAGAAAAGGGTGAAAAAAAGAAAGCAAAGAAGTCAAAGTCACTGCCGAGTCAGACAATGGTGAATGGCCGGGGGAAGGGGGCAAAAGAAGCGTCCGCCTTGGACCTGTCAGCCCAGTCTCCCCCACTAGGGGGAGCCACTGGGCCAGCGAAGAAAGCAACCACTGCACCTGCAAAGCGTAAACGAGCTGCCTCAAGAAGCGAGTCTGGAAAGTAAGAATGGACGACTTGTCAAGTCTCTAGTCACAAGACTTTGTTGTTGTTATGTTAAGCACTCATCTTACGCCTGCAGAAAGCTGTAGGTTATGAATTTCTACAGGTCAAAAATACCTGTTTGGCAATCACGCAACAGGTTGTTCAGTAATTAGCGGTGTGTATGACATGAGAGCACTATCATGTGACACCAGAATTATGTTTTTGTCGAGGTACCATGTCACAGTGTATGTTTGAAATTGCTTTTCACTGTCAGTTTTTGGTGGTTCCATGCTCCAGTGACATCTCTTTCCTTTCCACGTTAATGGTTATACCAGATGACTTTGTTTGTTTGTTTCACCTCTGAGAATAATCTTCAAGAAGTATTTGCAATTATATTGTTATTGTGCCAACTGCCTGAGTTTCGGCTAACACTTCTTACACGGTGAAATCAAGGATGGTTAAATTCTAATGTTTTTACAACTCTTCCAAGCCATATAGAATGTTATGGACAGTATAGTATACCTAAGTATGAACAAACGTAGGATACACACATCATTGTGCCAACATCCACTTAAGGTCAGTTATGTTCCCTTAACTAGAAAGAAGCATTAATTTTGTTCTTATGGTTCACAGATGAATCTCAGGAAATTTGGCAGCCAAGAAGCAAACCGTATAGGAGACAAATGTGTTTATGTTATTGTATGTTAAACATATTTCAGTCATTCACTGATAGAGACAAATGCTAACTCGTAGTGTAGTTTGATTTTGAGAAGAGAGAATGCGAATGGTTGTTGTTGATGGTCTGTTGCTACTCCCAGGTCTACAGTGAAGGCTAGCAAGTTAACAACACCGACAGCTACGGCCCGCCAAACATCTGCCAAAAAGGCTGCTCCTATTAAAGGTATAATCATGTTCACCTTTAGTAGTGCGTAAATTTAAGCCTCACCATACTTTGAGGGTTTCAGGCCAGAATGGGATAAATCTGCTTTTTAGGGACCCCCCATATTTGTAACATATTGTGGGGTTTTTGTACAGTATGTTTTGCATTAAGTTGCTGGACTGACAGTTAGCTTTCCAGCCACTGAACATGTCGGCAATGTGATTTTTGAGAGGGCTCCAACACCATTACCATGGAAGCGTTAATTGGAATTGAGTGAAAGAAATGTAATTGTGTAGGCGTGTTTAAGATTTCTGAATCAGAGCAACTTCTAGCAAGGACGAAAATATTTATTATATATTTTAATTAATTTGTTTTTATAAAATTGGAATTTATTGCATTTTACCTGAAACCCATAATTTGCTTCTAGCATTCAACAATTCTACATGCTACTAACAATGGTTTGGTTTCTTGTTGACGCAAATAATTAATGTCAAATGTTTATGCTTGATTAACATCCTTTTTTTAAGCTGATGCGTACACGCCTAAATTGTCTGTGAACCCTGCTGGTGTAAGAAGCCATTGTTTATACATTGCATTATCTCATACATTTCCAAGTAGAAAACATTATTAATTTAACATTGCTTCAAACCTACTAAAACATGGGGCTCCAAAATTGCTGTTAGCACCAGTTTACATTAACACATATTTCACCTACAGGGTGGTGCTAATGTAGCACTTTGTTTGGTGCTAGTATATTTCAACACATGAACTTATCCCACCACTAATATACACGCCTTCACACTCCCAAACGCTTTCTTTCAATACTAGAGACTGACCGGTGTTTGTTCAGCGGTGTGCGTTGCTGTATTTCTTGTGCCTCTATTGCTAGACTCGAAGCTGGGCAATCTCTCTTCCAATCCATTTGCCACTGTGTCCACTGCATCTAACACCGCCACTACAGGGGCGAGCCCTGCTGCTACGCGGGTGTTCTCTGACTCTGTAGTAGCCCGCACAGGTAGGGCTACGCCTTCGCTTCACACTAACAAGTCTTCTGTCTTCCGCATTGCTTTAACATGCCTCGGTGCAAGGTAGTTTGCACTAACTGAATGCAGTTAATTTTAATGCTTGTTACTTTGACATTAATATACCCTAGACTAAGATCTCACGTGACATATTAGTCAAGAGGAAACATCGGCAAACTTAGTTGAACGCCACCAGTTGAAATATGTTACGTACCACGGTGAGGCGGGTTTAAATTGCACAGTTTAAATTCAAGTTCTGAAATGGTGGTTTATACCATTATGGTTTCCACAGATAATTAGCTTAAAAATTATACGTTAATTGATTTTCTTCAGTATTTATTCATATAAAAATTCCACAATGCAGAATGAGGATATTGATAATAATTTAGACAATAATTGTAAAATGCAGTGGTTAGAAAACCAGTTTATCTGTTAATATCATTTGTTACCATGTACAAAAGTCTCGAATCTATTCGGATATTGGAACTAGAGCTTCTTGTTACTGTGCCAATGTTGTATGGAGTATTTGAATTTTATTCGTTGAAACTGTACACAATTCTGCCATTGTTACTTGTTTCCTTTTTGACTTGTGGTTGACAGCTGTAATACGGTGTGTTGCTTTTGAGATTGGCTAACCCTTTCCCTAGGTATTTTGATAATTTAGAGGCAAAAAATATCTTAAGGTTTACATGTTGACTGTATTCGACTGGTACTCACGTTTCAAATACATAAATAATGGTACATTAGGTGGCTTATACCCCATAATGTTTGTACTCTGTGTAATATGTTTGAGACAATCTTTATATTTGTTTACAACAGGCATGGTGGCGTCCACAACTAGTTCTTCTGGTCTACTTGGCAAGACGGCCATTGCTGCATCTGCTGTGTCAGCCAAAAGAGAAAATATGATGTGTGTATCACATTTTAATATCTTCAGTTTTAGAATATTCTTTCATAATTATTTTTCTATCAAGTATGTACTTAAATTGTTTATAAACTACTTCCAGTGCCGCTTAAGGAATGATATTAAAGACGAAAATATATCATGATTTACATATCTTATTTACATTAATCGGACATTAAATATATAAACATAGTTGGCTGTTCTATAATATTTGTGTGGTGGTTAGCGTAAACGTTTGTTTACAATTTCATCAGATACTGTCAAACTGAGGGTGTTTACATCATCGTCACTGAGGTGGCAAACTTCAGTCAGTTGATCTGCATTCATTGCCAATATGTCAATATATATATTATATGTATATATTTTATATATATATATATATATATATATATATATATATATATATAACATCATTCTCTGTTGATAATTTGAAACAAATAACGCCTTCCGAATCTGAAGTTGTCCATTGCTCTTGCCCGACATCCTGACGAAGGACATGTCTAATGGGGGATGTAAGGAAACATTAAGAGGTGCCGTACACCAGCAAGCAGCAGAGGCTGTGCTGGTGACTCTACTGAATGTGTCGCTGGTTCGCTGGAGCTATGACAGGTCCTTCCTTACTTGTGCTTGCAGCCACCAGTTGCCATCGAGCATGGAGCAGCTCCTGGAGCGCCACTGGGAGCAGGGCAACCAGTTCCTCATAGAGCAGGGCCAGCACTTTGACCGTGAGTACCCGCAGTGTGTGGCCTCGTCAAGGGTGGCATCATAAACGTTTGCTGTCTCCTGCACTCGTCTCCCGTAATGAGACACGTTTTTGTATGAAACCAACTTATCAGGTCAATAGCGGTAATATTAAAGGTTCTTTCTAAATGTTTATGTCATTATTTGGAAAAATAAAACTGATTTGCTTTTTTTAAGTTAGATTTAATGACAATCTAAGCTAGACTCTGTAGTTGTCTGTCTCCCCAGTCATCTTTGTTTGACTCTCTCTCCTTCTGTCTCTCTTTCTATCTCAATCTCTCTGCCCTGTCTCTACTTCCAATTGCCTATCTCTGTCTGTCTCAATTCACCAGTCTCTACCTACCTGTCTCTACTTGCAGTGGCATATCTCTGTTGGTCTCTGTTCACCAGTCCCTACCTGCCTGTCTCTACTTGCAGTGGCATATCTCTGTGTGTCTCAATTCACCAGTCTCTACCTACCTGTCTCTACTTGCAGTGGCATATCTCTGTTGGTCTCTGTTCTCCAGTCTCTACCTACCTGTCTCTACTTGCAGTGGCATATCTCTGTTGGTCTCTGTTCACCAGTCTCTACCTACCTGTCTCTACTTGCAGTGGCATATCTCTGTTGGTCTCTGTTCACCAGTCTCTACCTGCCTGTCTCTACTTGCAGTGGCATATCTCTGTTGGTCTCTGTTCACCAGTCTTTACCTACCTGTCTCTACTTGCAGTGGCATATCTCTGTTGGTCTCTGTTTACCAGTCTTTACCTACCTGTCGCTACTTGCAGTGGCATATCTCTGTTGGTCTCTGTTTACCAGTCTCTACCTCCCTGTCGCTACTTGCAGTGGCGTCTCTGTCTGTCTCTATTAGTCGGTCTCTATTCACCAGTCACTCCCCCTGTCTCTACTTGCAGTGGCCTCCCTCCTCGACTGCCTGCAGCAGCTGAGACAGGAGAACATGCGTCTGGAGGAGAACATCAGCACGCTGTCCACCCGGCGCGACCAGCTGCTGGCGGTCAATGCGAGACTCGCCCACACCCCCTCCCCCAACAACCCCCCTCTTGGGCCAGCCGGAAACCCCCTATCCTCCCTCACCAGGGGGCTCGGCATCCACAGTCGCAGCCCCCGGGTGAACAGCATGATGGGACACGACGACACCAACAGCACGCAGGTGAGTCCGCCTGTGTGCCAATCTGCTCACTTTGAGGCAATGTGATTGTAGGTCCTCCCAAACACTCCTTTTGTCTTCTCTCAGATATTGGACGGGGCCCTTTACAGGGCATTTTAAAGTCCAACGAGAATGTGTGAGTCCACTACAGGTTACACATTTACCCCCTCTGTGGGATCTTTTACTGAAGTAATCCTCACAAGCCAAGGGTTGCTGCGGCTGATTACGTCAGTACCAGTTCTCCACTACCCCGAGTGCATCCCTTTCAAAATACCCTATTTTAACATCAGCCAATGAAATCGCCCATGAGGAGTCTGGTCTGCCTCTGGTCATGTGAAAATTTGTTGGTGATTTCAACCATGCTGCTCGTGTTAGAAGCAATGTTTGGTTTGTAGAAGCAAATATTTGAATACACAAAACCGTTCAGCTGCTCGTGTGACTGTTATACTGGAAAGACCTGAACTTGTATATCCGTCTTCAAATTGGGGCAGGCATTAGCGCTGTTCCCATGGGTGAAGCATCACAAATGGTGACGATAATAAACTAGTCGACTCAGTTAAATCAAGCACTTCTTATAGAGGATTTGTCAGGGCAAATGGCCCTGGCTTGCGAGGATGACTGAGGTTAGCTCATCTCTTTCTAGTCATCATTCTGTGCCTCATTTTGCAATATAGTTAAAAACACAAAGATGGTTGCTTAACGTTTGTTGCATATTTGCTCTTGGAGAACTATGGAAACTGTGGTTGCCAACTATGCAGATGTATGAATGGGTTGAAAGTTCAAATACTGTTATGGTGATATCCGATGGTGAGTACAGTGACATGTGTGTAAATACGTACGTATATCAGGAGCATATTCCAGTTGTATTTAACTTTACGGACCTGTAATAAAGATGTACCTCTGACAGCTTCAACATGGCCGTCTGCAGCTGAGTGTCCATGACAACTTGGTGCTCAGTAATTCAACTGCTCACTGCTGTATGCATGATATGAAATGTTTGTCCTGAAGCTCTGTATTTATCCCGTGAATTGGCACCATTTGAATGCGCAGTAACACTGGGATAGGTGAGCGTTTCGTTAAAATCTAGCGAAGTTGAAATGGTTAGTACAGTGCCAAATGTCCCATCTCACGCCGTGATTGCTCTGTTTCAGGACTTGAGTCAGCCGTGGAGTCCAATGCTTGGCCAAAGTCCGTTACAGAACAGCCCAGGTAATGGCACATTGATGCCATGAATGTTCACTCTTCGGTCTTTGTTATATCACAAAATGTGGTTCCTGGCCGTGTACTTAGGGGTCATTACGTGATGTATTATATTTATCTCATAAGGGTTTGTTTTGCAACATTTTTTATTTATTTAAAATGAACAGAATTTAAATAAACAAGAACTTTATGTGAAACCGTTTCTAATTGAGCAGCAACGTATGATGTGTGTTCTTTTTATTTAAAAAATATATACGCAATCTGTATACCAATTGACAATTCCTGAAACACTGTAATTGCAATTTATTTTTGTAACACAAATCAGCACAATTGTTACAGTAATAATTGCAATTGAAACAAAATGAATGAAAGCTATCACCTTTACAAATGTATAGAAATGTATCAATGTGTCTGTTGTAAAATAAATTATATTGTCAAATCAATTATATTGAGAACAACGATTTTTGTGATTCTACATGTATAAGTATATATGTATCTGTACTTCATAAGTTTATGTTTTGGGGTCACAGGAAGACGGCACATTATGTGCAATGTGACCACCACGTAACAATACTTTTTTGTTTTGTGCTCATGTACATGTATAATGTATTCTTGTTGTTGTTACAAAATAAAATTTGATTGGTTGATTGATATGCTTCGCTGCCAGGTTCCCAGACAAGTCGGAGTAGTTCGCTACACCACACCCCAGAGAAACACACGCCCGTCACAAAGCCAACGAGTCACACGCCTCCCAAACTGGCGCCCCCTAGTGGCAGCCCTGGGCGGGTGCCAGTCGCAGACCACAAATGGCTCGTGCAGAATCTACCCGGAATGAGAGGACAGGCTTTCCCACCACGAATAGTAAGTCGATGCTTTCTCTTTCACTGCAATTACGACGCTGTTGTCTGCATTGTTATAAACTGTTTCATTGCAACGGTGTGGTTTATTACAATTATATACAGTCGTGTTTCATTTATCTGATCTTCAATATTGGCTGTCTAGCAATTTGCATGTTTTGTGCGGGAATCGTCTTGATACCGTGCATAAGAAAGTGTCCGCATGCTTTGTGTGCGTGTGCAGATGACGGAGACATGACGGAAATATGTTTTGTTACATTGTTATGGGTTTCATTATACTGTCACTTGTTACAGTGTAGCGTTTGTTATACTGTCATCGCGGCTTTATGCAGGATAAATGTGCCAGTCATACTGTTTTGGTGGACACGTGAATGTTGACTAGTATACATACAAGCCAGTTGCGATCTGTTTTTTTTTACGACCTGAAATAAAATACAAACACACATGTGACATCTATTTAAAACCTTTTCAAGGCATCATTGACAATATCTATGATTTTTAACACCTTTTCATTGCCCCTTATATTTTTACTTGTCCACCAGCCATCCAATGTCAACCCACCCACAATGGGTTTTACCCATCCAAATGACTGGTGAACGGGTCTCTGCATAAAGCTAAGACTGTCATCTGTCTTGTTATTCGGTTCTGTTACGATTTAGTGTGTTATATTGCCATCTTTTTCACAATGCCAGCTGTTCCATTGCAGTGTAGTATTTTATTACACTGCTAGTTGTCTCATTACAAAAAACTTCCATTGTGTTACAGTGCAATGTTTTATTGTGGTACTTTCTCCTTTATACTTGTGCGTGTTATTAATTATTTAATCTTTTCTTCAAAGTTCAAGGACCATAGGTTTTGTTTGAGCATTTTTCCGGATGCATTAACAATGCCCATACAAAACATGCCATCTCACAACAGACATCCAAGCCAGATATCCGTTTTACAGAACCATCTTATCTGACAAAGGAGTGTCATAGTTAATTATCCGTGCCAACTGCACGTCCATACATACAGTCGTTGACTTGAATAATTGTCATGGATCCCCTGCCCCACCTTCACACTAGATGTGTTCATTGTCATAAAAAAGACAAGTTCTTATATAGCGCAGTATCCAGTCCTCAGGACCGTTCAAGGCGCTTTACACTTTACTTCCCTGACAGACCTGTTCACTCAGACACCATCTCAGCTTCTCTGGGAAGCATCCAGCCATATGCTGCAGTTAATGCGCGAAGGCTGCTCGTACACATATCCATCACTGTCTATAGCTTTCACACTGTACCTATGGTGACACTTAATGTATCTTACACAATTTTAAGTACTAATTAGTTAAACTAGTACTCAAAACCGTGTAAGATACGTTTAGCAGGGTTCGTACGGGGCCTTGAAAGTCTTGAAAAGCTTTGAATTTGATTGGACCAAATTCAAGGCCTTGAAATCCTTGAATTTTCTAATGTAGTCTTGAAATGTCTTGAATTTAATTATGGTCAATAAAATATTGTTTTGACTCAAATGTTGTGACGAATAACAGCCGGAAAAGGAAAAGCCTATGTACAAAGATAACTCATGTGCACATTGGGCAATGGGCATTTCATTATTTTCTTAGTCGAGTAAAAAGATTAATGTTAACTTAATTTACTGTGCTTAAAAGTACATGTCGCTAAGACAGTCTTGAATTTCTTTTACAAATAGACTTGAAAAGTCTTGAATAGCCTTGAACTTCAAATGTCCAGATGTGTACAGACCCTGCGTTTAGTGTTAACATAGGTACAGACGTCTTTGGGTAGTGTCTGACTGTAACCAAGGTGCACCTTGTTCCAGGAACAGCCGTCGATGTACCAAATGCTACAGCAGCACCGCTCACTGCCGTATAGCCCCAGTGCCACCAGCGCTGGCATCGCCGTGACAACGGGGATGTCCTCAGTTGCCAAGACGACGGCGTACGCCATGTTGTCGCAGAGCATTGCGATGGCCGCCGGCAAGAACGACACACAGAGCACGGAGAACACCTGAGGGGTGCGACAACTGCACTTTGGCCTAGTTACAGTATTGTCAGATTAGCATTTATTCTGCACAGTTCGACACTGTGCGGGACGTCATCCTGGATTAATCGACCCCTCTAGTCAGGGAGGTTGTGTCCGCTATGACACGGGGTAGACATTCTAGTGGTGTAGACCTAGAAGTGACTACCGTGCATTGAGGTAGGAAAACGAATGTTGATTTCTTTGGATATGAATTGATGCCTGCCCGAGAGACCTAGCTGATGAATTACATAATGAAATGCATGCCAACATGAGATCGTGCTTGAAGTCGGCCTTGATTATGCAGAGCTGAATGTTAAATTCTTGTTTTAACATAATTTTGTGTAATAAAATGGTATGAATAGAGCATTCTTGGATTTGTTGTGACCTTGTCAAACGTTAGTAGAAATTGCATATACGTTCTACTAAAATGCTAGGAAGCCTTTAGTTTCTTGTTTCCTTCGATTCTCTGTGGGTTCAAGGAAAAGAAATGGCTATTTTTTTGTATTTCATGCAGGTTTAATTATTTTGCTTAACACTTACACTAACATCTTACAACATACCTAAAATAACTACACTTCTAAGTGCATAAACTTTTGTTTCTGTTCAGAGGTAAACAAAAGGCATGTTTTGGGAGTTTATGCCACTTTGAAGCTTCCCATAACCTTGTTGAAAGAACACAGACAAACTCTGACTTCACTTCTGACTTCGTACGATTACAAATGTTATGCTCACTTGGTGCACTGTGTGGTTCTTTAACAAATTACTATTGTTAGGAAAAACAAAACTTAAATCAAGGAAAGGAACCATGGCCAACTTTGATTCATCTACTCGGGTTTCATGTGTTACAGCATAGTATCCGGTAATATACTCTGCATGCAATCCTACGCGAGAAAACCAACTGAACAGCGATAAACCCTTTATATATCAATTTAAATTGGCCTTCGATGGAACTTTGAATCAAAGGGACCCCAACATGTAAGTGGCATACTCACATCTGGATAAGTAAGTAAAAGTAAGTAAAAGCTTTATTTCTTGATGGTAACCATGTCACGTGGTATATCGTGATTTTCAGTGGGCCATCATTCAATGGGTTGAGAAGATGGTCAAAGAAATTCTAGCCTCTTATAAATTGAGCATCAGGAACGTATTTAAAAAAAATAAGTATTTTACTAATCTCCATTTTTTTAACGCTGGCGTATTACTATTGTTTGCAGATAAGAATGATTAAATAGAATTCAGTCCTTTTGCACAGGTCGACATTTGTCGTTAGATTCTCCTTAATAATTATATCTGTCTTGTCCATGTACTTTAAGGAACTGGAAAAATACTAAAATATGTACTCAGTCCTGACCTTTGTTTGAAAGTGTATACGAGTTGCAATTTAAAGCATTATGGCATGACACCATTTCAATGAAATGCGAACTACAGCAGAGGTTAGTGCAATGTATAAAGTACCAACACAAACAAGAACTGTTCGTTCCATGGAAATCTGTGTATTTTATTGAGTGTTGTACACATAAAATCACACCAATATTCTGGCAGTTAAAATCCGGACCTACAAATTGCGAACAGATACATCACATGATGTAACGTTATCCGGGAGTGCAGGATTTAATTTTAATACTCCTCGCCCTCTTCCTCTCCTTCGCCTTCAACGGAATCAACACCGACCTCTTCGTAATCTTTCTCGAGGGCTGCGAGATCCTCACGGGCCTCGGAGAACTCTCCCTCCTCCATGCCCTCTCCGACGTACCAGTGCACGAAAGCACGCTTGGCGTACATCAGATCGAACTTGTGATCGAGACGAGCCCAAGCCTCAGCGATGGCGGTCGTGTTGCTCAACATGCACACGGCACGCTGCACCTTGGCGAGATCTCCGCCGGGCACGACGGTCGGTGGCTGGTAGTTGATGCCCACCTTGAAGCCGGTTGGACACCAGTCGACGAACTGGATGGTGCGCTTCGTCTTGATGGTGGCGATGGCAGCATTGACATCCTTCGGCACAACGTCACCACGGTACAGCATGCAGCAGGCCATGTACTTGCCGTGACGCGGGTCGCACTTCACCATCTGGTTGGCCGGCTCGAAGCAGGCGTTGGTGATCTCAGCAACGGACAGCTGCTCGTGGTAGGCCTTCTCGGCGGAGATGACTGGGGCGTAGGTGGCCAGGGGGAAGTGGATACGTGGGTAGGGCACCAAGTTGGTCTGGAACTCGGTCAGATCGACGTTGAGGGCACCATCGAAGCGCAGAGACGCTGTGATGGAGCTGACAATCTGGCCGATCAGACGGTTCAGGTTGGTGTAGGTGGGTCGCTCGATGTCCAAGTTGCGACGGCAGATGTCGTAGATGGCTTCGTTGTCGACCATGAAGGCGCAGTCGGAGTGCTCCAGGGTGGTGTGGGTTGTCAGGATTGAGTTGTACGGCTCAACGACGGCAGTCGACACCTGTGGGGCAGGGTAGATGGAGAACTCAAGCTTGGACTTCTTGCCGTAGTCGACTGACAGACGCTCCATGAGCAGAGATGTGAAGCCAGAGCCGCTGCCGCCACCGAAGCTGTGGAAGATGAGAAAGCCCTGCAGACCGGTGCACTGGTCAGCCAGCTTGCGGATGCGGTCAAGCACCAGGTCAACGATCTCCTTGCCGATGGTGTAGTGACCACGGGCGTAGTTGTTGGCTGCATCCTCCTTGCCAGTGATGAGCTGCTCGGGGTGGAACAGCTGACGGTATGTGCCAGTGCGCACCTCATCTACAAACACAAACATATGGGATTAGCACTTGTTTTGCAATGTAAGCTATTGTAATTCCTGCCTTGTAATCATAACACATTAAATGTAACAGCAAAACATGGCATTTATATAAAGCCAAATAATTGGTAAGTCACTAAATAGTTTTGTTTTTAATCTCTTGAGAACAGCGATAGCTAAGCAACTTGAAATGTTCTCAGAATGTTCTTATATTATTAATAATTTAAGTAGTACACTGCATTTGAAATATTTACCAAATATGTGGCAATTCGTCAAACATAACTACTCTGAATGTAGCATAGCTTACCAATCTATTGACTTTTGGATGGTGGAAATTGCATGTACACAATGATTTTTTCGAATCCAGCATTCTGACTTTCCATCCAACAGCTTCCCATGATTGACTTTTGGCTGGTGAAAATAGATATCGGAACTGTTTATAAGGCTTTTGTCATACACGTACCGACTACAGTTGGCTCGAGGTCGACGAAGACAGCTCTGGGGACGTGCTTGCCCGCTCCAGTCTCGCTGAAGAACGTGTTGAACGAGTCATCACCACCTCCGATCGTCTTGTCACTCGGCATCTGTCCGTCCGGCTGGATGCCATGCTCCAGACAGTACAGCTCCCAGCATGCATTGCCAATCTGTACTCCGGCCTGGCCGACGTGGATAGAGATACACTCACGCTGGAAAACAAATACTGACCAATCAGAATATTTCTATGTCTATATAATGTGTAGCATATATGCATTGCACTTCAGTTCACCACTTTTCCACCAATACTACCCAGTAGTGTTTATTTTAGCATTCAAATGATGTTTGTTGTAATAATGGAATGTGTATTCTTGGATTTTTTTAGATTTACTTATAACAGCATGTATAAATCCAACTGTGCTCATGAGGATAATTATGAAAAAAGTCTGACCTTTCAGTAAAACTGGCAACAAAATTCCCTCATTTATGGTCTCATATAACAGAATTTTGAATAGTACATAACTAGTCGTATACATGATTACGTTCACTGGTGGCACCATCTAGTGTTTGTATTTTGCCCGAAATCAGCACGAGAACAGACGTTTTGGTTCGGCCAAAAATAAGTGAAACGAATTTATAAAAATGTATTGTGGTCGTAAATTACATGTATTATATGTCAGATTATCAACAGGCCAAAATAATTCATCAAATGCTGCAGAAGCGTGACAGAGTCAGAGACGGCGAATCTTTTATTTGAAACAAAAGCAGCCGCAGCGCCAGCGGCAGGACAGGAGCCGAGGAGAGCGATTCCGAAAAACCCAGGACAGTTATTCTTAAAAGGCTTGAAAAGAAAATGTTCTGGCGGCGCCCGTTTACTCAATAATGATATCTAACTACAGGTAGCAGCAGTCACAGTGTGAACCAGCGAGATCATTTCCTCTCAAAGATTCCTATGTTCTTGCCTGTCCGGCGGGTAGCAAGCAGAAGTCTAAACAGCGAATAATTTATGTGATGAATGATCTCGATGATGATATAATAGCCGGACATCGACACTATCGCTGCCGAATAAAGGTTCCATAGTGTTCAGTTTTATTACAAAGTACTTGAAAAATGCCACTGTAGATAATATTAAAATTAACCAACACAGCTTCGTCTCGAACTAGAATGAGTGACTAAGCACCGGTGGGAGGTAAACGGAACAGCCGACCGATATCCTACTACACAACATTGCTTTGCTCTAACAATAGCTAAACTATTTGTAATTTTGTTACTCTAATAATTTGTTTTATATCCTTAAAATGTGTGTGATAACGCGATATCACAACAGAGTTTGCGTATGTTTAATAAATTACTAATGAAAGAACCATTCACGACTGCCACACCCTGAAATAGCGGCATTTCGCTTTTTCATCATGTCGACTCCTAATATTTAACTTTTAAAACGACTCCAGTTTTACATTTCTTTGAACACGTAGTATGTACCATATGAGTACATTCTACTCACCATAGTGATGATTGATTGAAGACGATAAGGTCAACAAGAGGGCGAAAATTTGCCGACACGTCGGATAATTCTCCTAACGTCGTTAAAGAAACGCAGTGAGACACCGAAATATGCCGTGGCCGAGTTAGCCTCTGTTACCCAGACTCCGTGAGGTGGCAGCACTTTTAAGCCCCCTCAACTCCGACTGGGACAGTATATGAGCTTAAGTTTCTACATCCGGGCAGCCTTACCCCATATTAGGGTAGAGACGCTGATTGGCTCTCAGGCCAACTATGAAATAAAAATTCAAATAACGATATACTTTTACAAGATAATAATATCACATGAAAAGTATTCAACATTGAACTTATATTGGTACTTTTGCAGTTTAGGCCCGCACCTCGAAAAAACCATCAAAATGTTCACCTACGATGACCAAACTTCGCATGGTGTATCTACTATACCTGTACTACGTGTATGCACTTGTCACGTGATAAAAAATAATAATTAATGCTTGAAATCGACCAAAATGTGTACGTAAATAATGCGCTTTCTTCGTCGAGTCACTACTGTCACAGTGAACTCCGTCAGGTGGCGCCGAGAAATGCGCGTTATTTACGTACACATTTTGATAGATTTCAGGCATTAATAATTATTTGTGGATCATGTGAAAAGTGTATACGCGTAGTAAAGGTGTAGTAGATACACCATGCGAAGTTTGGTCATCGTAGGTGAACATTTTGATGTTTTTTTCGAGGTGCGGGCCTAAACTGCAAAAGTACCCTTATATTAACACAAAAGTAAGTAAAAATTCAAATTTACAGTTGTTTATAAAATAAGAATTACGGCAGGATTAACCAGTATCCATGAGGTGGCAGCATTGTCTAGCCCCACACGGATAGCATATCAATTAAATAAGGATACCTTTTTATCAAATAATGGTGTATTATAAAAAAAACTATTCAGAATTAAACTTATATTAACACAAAATAAATAGAAATACAAATTTGCAGTTGTTTATAAAAAAAAAACATTACGGCAGTGTCCGTGAGGTGGCATCATTGTATAGATCACGCGGATACCAAACAAAAGCCGCAAATGGGGCCAGACTGTCTTCTCGGCGTAGTTCCGCAGCCGACCGACAGTCGGTTAAGCGAGACTATGGCCGCGTGGGCTCTAGTCTCGCTTAACCGACTGTCGGTCGGCTGCGGAACTACGCCGAGAAGACAGTCTGGCCCCATTAACGGCTTTTGTTTGGTATCCGCGTGATCTATACAATGATGCCACCTCACGGACACTGCCGTAATATATTTTTTATAAACAACTGCAAATTTGTATTTCTATTTATTTTGTGTTAATATAAGTTTAATTCTGCATATTGGTTTATAATACACCATTATTTGATAAAAAGGTATCCTTATTTAATTGATATGCTATCCGTGTGGGGCTAGACAATGCTGCCACCTCACGGATACTGGTTAATCCTGCTGTAATTCTTATTTTATAAACAACTGTAAATTTGAATTTTTACTTACTTTTATGTTAATATAAGTTCAATGTTGAATACTTTTCATGTGATATTATTATCTTGTAAATGTATATCGTTATTTTAATTTTTATTTCATAGTTGGCCTGAGAGCCAATCAGCGTCTCTACCCTAATCTGGGGTAAGGCTGCCCGGATATAGAAACTTAAGCCCATATACTGTCCCAGGCGGAGTTGAGGGGGGCTTAAAAGTGCTGCCACCTCACGGAGTCTGGGTAACCGAGGCTACGTGGGCTCTGGCTTTTATAGGAAGCTGGTGCTTGCATTGCAGTTATTGGACCGTTTGCCTCACGTGGTTGTCGAACTAACCATTCATAGACCACTGGCTCTCAGTAGTTTCGATTACTAGCCGCCGTGAGATGGCAGCACTTTCGCCCCTCGGTCCCTCACGCCGACTAAAGTCAAGCAGCTCGGCTTAATTTTATATAGCCAGTTAAATAATTTACTGATATTATTTAAATACTTTTATGCGCTTTTATAACATTTTAAGATAATGTTCAGACGATATTGGGATGTTACCAAGTTAAACTTTTTATGTATAGATATGCACGATTTTCCTGTCAGTTGGCAACTAAACTTAGACATCTTGCATAGCTTAGTTTCATAATGTTGGATGCACGATGAATCTGTGTATGTATGTAATATATACTATGCATGTTAACGCTACAACGCAAACAAATCCTTGTGCATCATTTTAATGTTACTTGGTAATAATTAAATTGTCTTACTTACTTATTTATCCCCGTCAACAGTTACCTTCTAACTGGGGTGGCTTTTCTCTGACACTAAGTCAGACATCGTCCGTCGTGTAGCATCCGATGGAGACAAATTTGTACGTCGCCAGTACAAACATTCGTTAACCTGTTGACCCTGGTTTAATATCAGATTAGTTCTCCTACTGACATATACCCACTGCCTGCCAAGGCTAATGAGCTTACTTCAATGGCCTTACAGTAAAGAAAGATTACAGCTTCCTTAGTAGACCGCATTGGTGGAGCACCACCATCACTGCGCCTCTGCTCTGATGAACACAAGTATAATGCTAACGGGTTTTATTGGGTAGTATGATCATTATCTTAGGCCATGCCTTGATCGCCACTCAGCATGCGTTTGAATGCCGAATTCAGAATGCCGTGCCGACTACATATACAACATATTTCTTTGGCCCTAAACAAATGTCCAACCATGCAAGGTGGGCACGCATCAGATTCTGAACGTGGACATATTGAAGAACTTATTTCTGGAAACACATAAACTGTACTGTCACCTCAATTTTGGGTTTGGCTCTTGGGTTACGTATTTGGAGAGCGGAAGATGGTTGGTGAAGTAACCGCGTTCTTCCTTGACAATGCCATTTCAGGTTGGTAACATCACATCTCAACCTTGTCGATTCTTGGTAGAACAAAGTGGTGCGTACATTAGTGATAGTATAAAGTGCACCTTTTGCATAGACAGCGTTGCCTGGAAACGCTTCCCCCAATCCCTGGCAACACGCAATGGATGACGGTATTCAACATACCGTTTACAGTGATGACCCCCGACATGTGAGTCTCAACGACGGATCCAGAGAGGGTGGTTTATGGTACACACACCTCCAACAGCACCCTTAAGGCGCGCCAAAAACGTCAACGTCTGTAGAACAACTGCGCTGCCTCGGATTGTGATAGCGGAAGCAAACAATTTTCACAGCCGCATTTGAGGTTCTTTAGCGGGCACGTAATGGGGCACATTCAAAACGTTCTAAGAAAAAGCCATCGCAAAGGTCTGGGAAGCACCGCCCTGGTCTCCAGAGTTCAAAATCCGGAGCTGTCTTATGATATTGGATACCATACACCGTGAATTGAAAGAAGGTTGAGATTGTGACTGAAATGGAAAACCCACAGCGGTCAGCGAACGATATATAAGATGTTATATAGAATATTAATCACCATCAATGATAAGTAGTTTCAAACTAAATATAGTATTTGATACCACGCTCCGATCTATTTCATTACCCCTACAGTTTCTGAAGGATGGTACATTTTCAACAAAACGAAATACAATTAATATATTTTCTGTATGCTGAAATATACGTAAATAAAACATTTATTTTGTACAACACGTAATAAATGCCGTCAACTGTTTATTTTAGAGGCGGTACACATCTACATTTTACAAGAAACTACTGGCGACGTGCATACAAAAGCAGTCACAGCATTCTTTTTGACAAATGTCACACATCTGCAACGACTCTAGCAGACAGTCGGCCGGTCTAACTAAAACCTGTAACAAGGAGCAAGTTCTTATATAGCACAGTATTCAGTCATCGAGTCTCCCGAAGGCACATTAAATGCCCTTTGCCGACCTGTTAAATGAAACAACATTGGACTTCTCTACAACATCAAACCTCTTTATAAACAAATATCCACCACTATCGATTGTCAAATGCTCAGTCATAGCCAGGTGAACTGGGACAACATGGACTGAAATGGGTTTACATTTATTAGAATGCATATTTTGATATATTTTCATGTCAGATATCATTTTTCAAAGAATTCTGTAAATAGATTACTATTACATACTGGAACAATGCGTCATTTCTATCAGTACAGTTACCGGTGTATACATTCTTCTAGAACATTAATTATATACATTCTTCAACAACAGAAAACCACCACCTGCACGTTTGTGAACTGCTAGCAACAAATGTAATTAAATTCCTTATAATGAATAATATACAATATCATCTATCAAATGCAAATTGGTGAACTGAGTGAACCTATCAATAGCAAGCTTACAATAGTCGCGGCCAGCAGTATAGGTAGCAACAAAGATGTCACTGGACTATAGGGCTTCTGCAGAGAAAAATACACGCAACTATTTCACCTAGCTGGTATTCCTGATGTGTTAATTTGGGTGCTATACTGAGGTTGTTCTACAATAAATAGTATGTGCTTAAAGCATATTCAGTTCAGACAACAAACTACACAATGAAATACTCCATACTTCATCAGTGGGTTTTTATATGTAGTTTAGTAAAGTATTGTGCATGCATATGCACTAGCAAATAGCAGTTTTCAGTTGCAGTGTTGCTTTATTGGTCACCACTGACCAAAACTACACATCACGTCATGTAGCCTGCAACAGCAAACCAAGTATTAAGTCGCACGGGTGTTTTGTTTTTGACAGGAGCCAAACATACGTCATTTACATATCAGCAATTGTTTTATTTTGACATAAATTAATGCCTTACAATCCAATCTTTCAATTTCAGGTTATTTTCTCCACCAAACAGTACAGAACTAATAAATTACATGCATTTACAGACTCGTGAAGAAACGGCTCACACTATGAGTATGACCCTGTTTTGCAAAACATCGCTTTTTCAGTTTATATGTATACTTCAATTCTGTAACAAATGAAACACTGCTGAAGACATTTCGACACACGAGGCGCCATTATTTGTTAATCAAACACTCATTTTTGCGATTTAATACACACATCCCTGTTGCAGGTCACATATAAACTTTAGGAACGAGTCACGGTGGATTTGATGTCCCGTCCATCATCTGGCAATGACAGAACCGTTACACGAGCACCTCATTCCAGGATAAGACTATTGGACATGGGTTCCGTGACAGCCGCGTGGGCCTGAGGCGTCTGTATCTCCAGACAGATGATCTTCGTCAGGTCGTGCTTGACGTGGATGCGCTGGTGGCTCTTCAGCGACGACGACTGCGTGAACGTCTTGTTGCACATGGGGCACGTGTACGGCCGCTCGCCCGTGTGCACGCGCTCGTGACGACGCATGCTCGAGCGGTCGCCGAACGCGCGCGCGCATATCGAGCAGATGTACGGCTTCTCGCCCGTGTGCGTGCGCCGGTGGCACATCAGGCCCGAGAGCTGGTAGAAGACGCGCGTGCAGTGTTCGCACTGGTAGCAGCGCTCGAGCGTGTGCACGTTGCGGTGACGCGACAGCGCGTTGCGACTGCCGTACTGCCGGCCGCACTGCGCGCACTGGAACGGCTTCGTGCCGGTGTGTTTCAGCTCGTGGTTGCGCAGCACGCTCTTGTCGCGGAAGCCCTGGTTGCACACGCAGCACTTGAACGGCCGCTCGCCCGTGTGCAGGCGACTGTGGATGACGAGCGACTCGTTCAGCTGAAACGACTTGTCGCACACCGTGCACGCGTACGGCTTCTCCTGCGTGTGCGACAGCTCGTGACGACGCAGCTTCGAGCGCGACTTGCACGTCCGCGAACACACGGAACATGTGAGCGGCGGCACGTGGATCTTTACGTGTTTCCGCAGCTCCATCTTCTTCTTGAACTCCTTCCCGCAGTGGGCACACGCGAACACGCCTTTCTTTGCCGGCTTGGCGACTGGCTTTGCCTGCGGCTTCGCGGTATCAGCGGCTGATTGCACTTCACTTGGCTTGAGCTCTGTGATATCAGTGGCTTTGTCCGACTCTACAGTGTCATTCATCTCCTCGAGTTCACCGTGCCACACGCGGAAGACCCTCAACGGGGCGTCCGTCAATCTGTGGCCGGCCAACGCCAGCGAACTGCTGAAGCACTTCTGGCATATGGGACACCTGAGGGAATATGGCCGCGCCAGGTAGTTCTTGCGACTGACCATCATCGGTGCTGGACAACCCCAGACACGACTCTTTCTGTTGTACCTAGAAGCCCATGGTCTGGCAGCTGTCCTACATGGTGATGGCTCGGCACACTGTTGACCAGTAGAGTTTGCATCAGCGTAACTGTGATCAGCACCACTCTCCTCTGACTTGGGCGATGCAGGCAGAAGCTTACTTACATCTTTGTTTACACTAGAAACTTTCTCTTTGCTGCTGCCAGAGGAAACTTCAGTTTTGTCAACGGAACATGACTCTGCTTTACTTTCTGAAGAAACCACAGCTTTGTCTGCAGAAGAAACTTCAGCTTTGTTGTCAGAAGAAACGTCATCTTTGTTGATAGAAGCAACTTCACCTTTGTTTGCAGGAACAAATTCAGTATGCTTTGCTGTAGTATTTCTTGTATGGTTTGTCACACTACCTTTGTCCTTCCTGTCTGCTTTCACTGATGTGGCTGGTGCATCTGCAGGTATAAAAGAAAATTGATTGACAACACGAACTTCCTTTCTGTAACAACAATGACAACACAGTTTTGCCTCAACCTTAAGTAACCCGTGCAACAAGCCAAAACACATCAACATAGGCCAGGTGGCACTGAAGTTTATTGTCCTATATTTTTGGAGTTTGTAATTATTAATGAAAACCTATTTTAGTGAATCGTAGTCACTGCCTATTCTGCTCACAATAATTCACCCTCACAAGCCAGGGGAGATACATTTATTTCTATTCCTGAATCTCTGGAGAGTCTCAAACACCCGAGATAATCCCCAAAATGTCAGCGGGAGGGGGCGGTGGCAGATAAATTATATTTCATTATTGAGTACATTATAATATATTTGCAAACTAGCCCTGAGAAATCCTGTATAAGAAGTGCTTGATTTAGCTGAGTTGAACTAGTTTACTGATTTTGCCAATTGTGATGCTTCAATCGAGAGAACAGCGCTGATTCCCATCCCAATTTGAAGGTGGATACATAGTTTCTGGGAATTCCAGTATAATGACCCATCCGCCCAATTGCATGAGCTGGAGAACGGTTTCATGTATTCGAATGTTTTCTTCTTCATCCCAAACATTGCATGTAACATGAGCAGTGTGTAGCTGAAACTACCCAACATTATATCACATGACTGGAGGCCAACTACACTCCCTGTGAGCTAGTTCATTGGCTGAGTTTAAAGGGTATGTGGTGGCAAAGACATTTTTTTGGGGAATATGTCCAGTCCTTGTAGTTGTTCCCCAATCTATCAATATCATTCGCGATAGCATCTGTTATCTAATTGAAAATCGATAAATTAAACCCAAAATCGCAACTTTCCACGGAAATCCCCGAGGTCGCTCCGGAAACACCCGATGTACCCTGTGACGTAGAACATTCCGCTAATCCACAAAGCCATCCATATAATCTCGCTGTTAATCCACTATATTGACTTTAATCTCCGAATCTGCGGATGATAGTAATATTCAGTCTGATGAGGAACAATCAGAAGAAGAGTTCGTCACCCACACAGCAGTATTGGGTTACCAATATGAGCTGAAGAAGAACTATTCGAACGGAAACGAGCCGAAATCGTCGGAGGCTGGCTTGTTGATCGACGCAACCGAGTTGGAAACACGAATTGGTTCGTTCAGTTATACAAATCTTTTTTGTTCTAAGCCTCTTTAAAATGGTTTTCGATCATTTGTGTATCTAGTATGTCATGGTCACTCTTTATGTTGTAAATACGTAACAGAAAAGTACCGTTTACCGGGCGATAATAAGTTACTGTAGCGGCGACTCGCAACTTGGCAGCTACCGAGCTAGGGCTAGGCTGCCGCGTATATCATTCGGATTAAAGTCAGCGATTGACAGATGTGATGTGATACCTTGTTATGCTGTTGTCATCAAGTTGTGGTGTTTTAATCAGATTGGCATAACTATGATTAAACCTATTGACGTCAAAATTAAAATCCAAGACGAACCTCGCATGTAACATGTATGACAGTCCACTGATCCAGGTTTGCCGAAATCCCTGGGTGCTGGATGTTGCTTACTTGCTGTATCTTTACAAATAAACTTTATTTGCATACCTTAACCGTTAGTAACATGAAATAGTCATGATACAGATATGATACTAACATTTTATTGACAGTAACAGAGAAACATTTAATTTTTCAGAATCTACGTGCATACAGCAAATGGACAACTGATCAGATGGTGCTGGGGTGTAGTTGGGCGTGACAGCCAGCTTCCACTGCGTGATCAACAAGTTTAAGAAAACAATCCTTAGCCCAGACGGACAATACACTGGATTTACATGGCCAACATAGAAATCTGCTTTGTGATTTATATCATAAAATAAATCTTAGAGCCAGTAATAATATTTTCCTTATTAACCATTTGTTGTTTGCCACGTTTAGTACAATATTAAATTTGAATGGATGGATTTAGTCAAGATCTCAACAGTATACCCGTAGGTTGTAGAATGGGCGTGCGTGCGTGCGTGCGTGCGTGCGTGCGTGCATGTACACAGACAGTGTAAACTCGTTCAGTAGTGTTTTGTAAAAAAAAAAGGTAGTGTTGTATTTCACCACATACTGTACATCACTGTGTACAAGCCATTTATGGTGGAAACATCAACACATCTATTAATAAATTGTATGTTGCATATAACATCTTTCGAATATGTCACTAGCCCAAGTGATGTAGCGCAAGCAGTGCTTGTTACCAGCCATGCGCCATATGTTAATTCGCAAATATATATATAATTTCATTGAAGAAATAGATCAAAATAATGTAATTATCAGGAACATAGTAAGTTATGATACACCATTTACGTCCAGTATATGGCGATATTGGTATAGAATGATAATGATAAATAATGTGTTTCTATGATTGATTGTGATTTATATAATGCACACTCTTGTGTATGGAATGTTTATTTCTGTAATAAAGTCATTCATTCATAGATAGCTGGTCAGATTGTGCTAGCTAGGGTATTGTTGGGCTTGACAACAGGCCCTCATGTGTGGTCAACAAGATCAGGAAAACATTCCCTAGGCCAGACGGACAATATACTGGATTTTAATGGCCAACATAGAAATCTACTTTGTGATTTGTATCATAAAATAAATCGTTGAGCCATTAATAATATTTTCCATAATGACCATTTTGTTGTTTGTCACGTTTAGCATAATAGTAGATTTGACAGCTAGGTTTGTTTCCTTGTTTATTACTGCACACTTTCTATTAATTTTACTACAAAAAAAAAACAATTTGTAGGTATGCCGGACAAATCATAGGATCAATGAACTGATTTTTTAATATTGTACAATAAAAACATGATGCAACATGTTCTGCTGAGACTGTCGATGACCGTGGGCTATGGGGCCTATGCCGACGCCTAGCCCTAGCCCTAGGCTTGGTCTACTGGCTGAAACGGCTGGTGGTGGTATGTTGTTCGACTGGCTCATCTTTGTCAGGATGGAAGAAGGCAGGAACCATTACTTGTGGCTGATCTTCGCGTAGCTCTGTGGTCCTTTATTAATTAACAATGAGTACACTTAATTATCCTGACAATTATGCCATCCACAAGACTTCCATGCTATAGCACTGCGGCAAGATTGCCAAGAAACGACGGCTTATGAATTGCGAGTGAGTGGCTTGAAGTCGGCGTGCTTCACGCCTCACAAACTCGTACCCAGTGCCTCCGTAGACCACCGTCTTTCGGAAATTCGTGCAGCGCATGTCTACCTTTGTTTGTATGATCACAGTTGTAGACAACACACCGCTTAACCATCGTTAAATTCGCGAGATCGATCACACTTGAAACGAAGCCGTTGGGTGATAATAGAAGGTTTTGCCATGCTAATTTCCCATACGCGAATGGGTTCTAGGTGTGACGTCAGCGGCACCGGTGCTGCCGTTCCCCAAATAGTTCGCGGTGAAAATGTGCATCAGAATGTGGAGCGTTCTAACTATTATTTCTCATAAATTTATTGGGTTTAAAATTATTTTACCATTGTTTGTGTCATATTCAGACTATATTCTATACATGTAAGAAAAAAAATAAGACAAAAAAGTTGCCACCACATACCCTTTAAGAGAGGTTTTGCAAAGGGATTTGCCAGGGATAACTGATGGCTCGTACTGATGTAACACCTGGCATGCAAAGTTGCCATAATCAAATAATCATAACTGGGATTTCCTCCGGTTATTCGTATAAGATGACCAGAAACAATGCAAAATTGTGTGAATGTAGCAACAGGACTGGTCATTAATGGTCTCGGTCAAGACAGAGTTATCTACTTCCATTCCACCAGGCTCATCCAATGATCAGAATGTAGCTGTTAAAGTGTATGCTATTTAATTCTAGATTAATTTTCAACATGTTTGACATCTACAGGTGCCCAGTAAAATTCAAGTAATATTTGAATTATTGTATACAAAACCTACCAATTGAACTTTTCATTCAAGTTATATCAGTCAAAATAATGTTATCACAGCAAGACCCTATCTGTAATGTACATGTTTGTGTCTGTTATGATAACACACTATAATAGTGTTTGCCAAACCTTGTTTTAGACCTTGTTAACTATTTTAGTTTTCAAATTTGTTTTGGCTGCATTACCCTTGGCACATCCCATTGAAAAATCCTCTTTTAAGCTGAGCCAATAAAATCGCTAGCGAGGAATGTAGTCGGCCTCTGTGCATGATATAATTTTGGGTGATTTCCACCACATCACGTTACATGCACTGTTTTGGATGAAAATGCAAATATTCGAACACATAAATCCACTCAAGTACTCATGGGAATGAGTGGACGGGTCATAATACTGGAATTACCAGAAATTGCTGACCTGTACTCTACCTAAACTGGGAGAGGTATTTGTGCTGTGCTCAGTGGCGAGGGACTCAGACTGGAGAAGTCAAATAAACTAGTTTTGCATTGGGGATTTGCCAGGGATAGTTTACGAGGATGGCTTAAATATGAATTAGGATATTAATGGTGCATGTATTGTTTGACCTGTGAGTCTGAACACCAGGGCTTTATGCAGGATAAAATTATTGCCAATCACACATGTTTTGGTGCCATTGGTGGACATTTGGATGTTAACTGTTAAGCCAGTTTACAAACTTTCAAATGTGCCTGATGACATGAAATGGGCTACAAACCGGCATATGACACCATTTACACTCACATTCAAGGCACAACTAACAATATATGTGGTTTTGGAAGACCTTTTTTGCTCCTTCATTTTTTACCTCGTCCACCCATATTTCTACCCGTACGTATTCGTTTTTAATTGTCCAAATGACGGGTGGATGGGTCTCTACATAAAGCAATGCATGTGAGTGTGAACACTACGCACCTGCAGAGTCTTCGTCCTTGTCAGTCACCAAGACACCTGACATCTCCAGATGCCCCACGGCATGGAAGAAGTCACTGACCATCGTCGCGTCGCCCGAATACACCTTCAGCTCTCCCGTATATATGAAGTTGAGCAGCGTCTCAAGCACAGAGCCGGTGAGCCACTCCATCCTGAGAGTCGACAGCTGCCCGACGGTGTTACTGATGGCGGCCTTCAGGACAGGGCTGGCGGCCGCTAGTACACAGCCGTGTGCCAGGAACTCTCGCCCCTCGCACGACTGGATGATGATGTCACACAGCATGCCATTCTCTCTCATCAGGTTGAGAGACTGCCCCACCAGGGAGGCGTGCCACTCGCTCGCTTGAATCACACGCGTCATTATCTCTGTAACAAACACAGATACACTATAACAGTGAAATAAATCTACATTTCACAGCAATGTTTCATGACATGCAAAAGGCGAGCAATGTTTTTAATAAATTAATTTCAGGACCTAAATGGCTAGCTATTTATGTCGGTCTGTCTGGATCTAAGACAAACTTTAGTAGTTCCATGGGAACAATTAAGGATTGATTTAGGAGGTGCCAACTTATAGTCTACTTTTAACCATTTCAGTTCTCATTATTTCCAGAACTTTGCAACGTTCTGTTAAATGAAAAGTCTGCATATATTGTATTTACAATATGAATGGCTTTATAAAGTCTCATTGAACTAGTTGGCCTTTTTCGGAATAGTATTGTCAAACTGACATTTTTGTTCTGGCATTGACTTCCTCAGTGGATCTTTTACGTACCATGCTGGTGAAAGTCAGATATTACATAAAATATTATGCTTGCCTGGTCCGGATTTCAAACTCAGAGAGTGCTAGCGTGCCACACAGTCACAGATCTATATGCTAGTCACTATATGTCATAATGTGTGCTCTCTAAGACAAGTATCAAAAACACAGTAGTTGATGTCTGGTCTGAATATTATCAATGTGCATATTGCAGAGCAGCAACCTGCAAATTACTTCAGTGTTTGCATTAGATCTACTTTAGGCTAAAATGTTTAGGGACCCACCCCCCTGTGACCTATTGGGTGAGAAGGTAATCACTGCTGGTATTTTGTCACCAATTGTATCAAACAATTTTTTTGTGTTTATAGAAATCGTCAATTTGAATTGAATTGAACTTAATTTCGGTCACAACAACATACAAACATAAGCATAAACATGATTATAAAATG
>OZ024854.1:18935054-18942554 GCA_964017155.1 Oasisia sp. SBJ-2009
TGTGTGCGCGTATGTGTGTATGTGTGTGTGTGTGTTTGTGTGTGTGTATGTGTGTATGTATGTATGTATATATATATATATATATATATATATATATATGTATATATATATGTATATATATATATATATATATAGATATAATTATATGTGTGTGTGTGTATTTGTGTGTGTATTTGTGTGTATTTGTGTGTGCTTGTGTGTGTGTATTTGTGTGTGTGTGTGTATGTATGTGTGTGTGTTTGCGTGTGCTTATGTGTGCGCGTGTTTGTGAGTGTGTGTGCGTGTGTGAGCGTGTGTGCTTGCGGGCGTGCGTGCGTGCGTGTGTGTGTGTGTATGTGGACGTACCCGTGTCAATGGCCTTAGGGTTCTGCGATATCCACTGTGGCACTGACAGTCCGACAAACAGCGAGAAACCAGTTATCAATAGATTTCTTGGAATGTGTAGGTCTATCATCTGAAGGTTCAGTATTCCCACGGCTGTTATCATTCCTGCACAAATACTGACGTCATTAATTCCCCCCATACAGTCATACAACTAGCTTACCCAGCAATACACGGAGCAACACACTAAATGTTTCAGTTAACTAATTGTTTGATTGATGGACAAACACAATTTAAGTTTTACATGCAATATGATATTCGAAGTTATACATGTTGTATTAGTATAAACATTGACTGATGCTATGTAACATACTAGGCTAAAGATACCAATATTTGTTTTATTCTGGCCGCCCAGAAGGCCACAACGACATTAGTTGTTTGTATTTGTTTCAGCAAGTGGTACTGCTTTATACTTGAATGCTTAGCACTAACCGGGTATTTGTTAGAAATGTTGAAGAAATGTCACTAACCGAATGTAACCATGAAGACTCCCCCGATCACAGGGTCTGGGATAGTTGCGAAGAATCCACCGATTTTTCCAACCGTTGCAAACACGATCAGAAGCACCCCCGTCGTTTCCATTACTCGCCTACTGGCAATCTACCGACATATATACAGCAAAATAATGTTTCTGCCCCATGCCCCCTGCCCCATGCCCCCTGTCCCCTGTCCCTGCGCCCGCCCCCGGCCCCCTGCCCCCTGTCCCTGCCCCCTGTCCCCTGCCCCTGCAACCGCCCCTGCCCCCTGTCCCCTGCCACCGCCCCCTGTCCCCTGCCCCTGCAACCGCCCCCTGCCCCTGCCTCCTGTCCCCTGCCCCTGCAACCGCCCCCTGCCCCTCTCCCCTGCACTCGCCCCCTGCCCCTACCCCCTGTCCCCTGTCCCCCCCTGTCCCCTGTCCCCTGCCCCTGCCCCTGCACCCGCCCCTCCCCCCTGCCCATGCCCCCTGTCTGGTGTTGCAGGCCGTTTACATTGTATTGTAGGCTAGTTTATACAAGTTTACATAAAAACTATAGCCACTTTACTTACTATTCAATTGTACATAATATTGTTATACAATATTGTAGGATGTTGCGTACCATTCTAGAAACTATTGTATAGATTAACTTCTGTATAGCATAAATAATATAAATGACAAAATGAGTTCCGTTCATAGTGTTTTTAGGATTGTAGCTACTTTTGTAGTTATTTTTCCGACAACGTTGGCTTACGTTTGTCATCCCTACGATAGCGATGTTGTCGGCGTAGATGGCGGTGCCTGACCCGGTTCCCCACAGACCGGCCAACACGCAGCCGACGCCCTGAGCCAGGATCCCTGAGACAGCAGAAACACACGTATTACTAACGTAGTGTGACAAGTCTATTGTGTTTTGCTTCTTTAGTGTAACACTAGCTAATTTACCCAGCGATGCATGAGGCATAATACGATTCTGGATTCTGGATGAAATTAATGTTCTAGCTGAGTTGAGCGTCTATAAGTTAACTCTAAGGCAATGTTTGCACAGTTGTTGTGCACTGCGATGTGATAAACCAGAAATAAAGTTTTGGCTCTAAAATAGACCAAAACTGAAGATTCTAATTTTTTGACCCCCTTAACCCCAATCCAAATGTTTCTTACTTGCATTGCTAAACTGTTTAAGTTACAACCTTGTGAAATATTGAACTCCTAAGACATCCAAACACCGCGTGCGAATTTATAAAACATCTAAATCTACGAACCGAGGTTTCGTGCAAAATATAAGTCCAATACATACAAAACGGACAGAGACTAGGGTCCACAAAATATATTATTACTACAGATGTATGTAAAGCGCCTGAGATATTTTTATTGATTGATCGGAAGTTAGTCTGTGTGTATTGTTTTTGATGCAAGCGTCCTAACATTTGTCCTTCGTTTCCCCTTAACACCGATAACGACGGCGCAAAGTAGAAACTGAGAACAACATTCATAGTGTGTCAGTGTACGGCAAATAGTAGACTAGTGATCTCACAGCTACAACTGCTTTTAAATGATGGTTTATTGTCCTCATCCCTCAACACCGATTATCACATTACGCTGACTTATGTTATTGTTGAAATGAGGTACTCAGTTGGAGGTTCTCAGTGAATGAGATACCCGAGATGCGGCTTACAGAGACTGACGTACCCCGGTTGATGGCTTATAGAGACTGACGTACCCCGGTTGATGGCTTATAGAGACTGACGTACCCCGGTTGATGGCTTATAGAGACTGACGTACCCCGGTTGATGGCTTATAGAGACTGACGTACCCCGGTTGATGGCTTATAGAGACTGACGTACCCCGGTTGATGGCATATAGAGACTGACGTACCCCGGTTGATGGCTTATAGAGACTGACGTACCCCGGTTGATGGCTTATAGAGACTGACGTACCCCGGTTGATGGCGTGTACGGGCGGCGGCGGTAGACCAGACATCTTGGCGGCGGCGTGCAAGCTGCCGATGGTTTCTATCATGGCGGCAAACACTCCGGCCAGCATGCCACATACGGCAGCCGTACTGACGGTCGGCAGCCCCCACTGACCTGCAACGGAGGACGACAAATATCTCGTCTAGTACGATGTTAGTTTCAGGCGTCGTGACATTAAACCAGAAGATACTTATCGCAAGTAAGATGGTGATGTGTAGTGTTTGGAGTTATCTCGAAATGGTGAAAATCTGAGAGTAAATAAGAGAAAATACCCGATAATCTTGGTAGGTATAGAGACGACTCGGTGTGAGGACAAAACAAAGACGGTGAAGTGGCTGCCACTCTTTAGCGGAACATTGTGAGAACAAAATACTTATTTTTAAGATAGTTGCCAGGTTTATTATCCAAGGCAATAACAAGATGCACAGCTAGCAAATAGGTGTGCGTGCAAGCGCTCTCAAGAATGTCAAAGGCTAAAATGTCCTTAACTCCAGACGATGTATAGCATTATGGCGATACATATGCATCATTCATAGCAAGATGTCGGCAAAGAAGTAATGGAAGACAAGTCGATGGTGTGGCTCGTATTCGTCTATATCATTTGACGAGTTTAGTGGAATGAGTAATTGGGGTAATGGGTAAGTAAATAAAAATAATAAAACTATTGTACTGCGCCTATATCCTAAGCTATTCATATACAGATGCGGCGAACTGGTAACTACGTTAAGGCCATCTGTAGCAGCCCGATCAAAATATTCAATGCATTAGCCGATATTAAATGAATATAAATGACATATATCAGCGTTTTATCGGAGCACCGAAGTATTGCTACATATAGTTTTTTATTCAATATAATTGATAGTCAAATACAACGTGTAGAGTACAATTTCTTTTACTTCACACTTACACGGGTAGGGGACACGAAACCAACTGGCCTTGGTCAGTCGGTCCATCTTGACGTCCGTGCGAGCGAAGTGACCCCAGACCGTCGGTTCGGTCGGTAGGACGTTATAAAGGGTCAGCAAGGCACACACACTCCATGATATGACGATGGACAGAATCACCTACAGAGACGGTCACGTTCAACTATCAACTGCCTGTTGCAAGTGAACTCTGAACTATTCTACATAAGATCTATACAAATGCAAAAATTCATATTTCTAGAATCATTTGTACCACAGGATTCAACACATATCACCTAAAGTCTTTACAATAACTGATGTGGAACACACATTTTACACAGTTATATAGGATAGTCTATATACACTTTTGTAGCCACTTCAATTTCAATGATCTAATATTCTATAGAATTTCTAAACCTCACTTATACCACATTTAGTCGCTGTTACAGGAACCACACTTTCTTATCTGCCATGTTCATTATCAACTTCTCATTACACCATTAATATCACTGTATGTTCTCATGAATGTTTGCGGAAGGCAAACAGATGGAAACATCAAAGCCGCTGGAAAGATTCTACCGCTAAGATCAAGAACGTGTCATAATGGGATTATTGTGTCATTATGTTGATATATTTGTGTCAAAATAAACTTCTTGTTTTGGTTCTTGTTCTGATTCCTTTATCAGTCATGGCCTGTGGTGTCAAGGGCCTCCACGACACTGACGACTGGAACGAAGTGTTAGAAAACATTAATGATTGGCATAGTGTCCACGAAAACGCTGTGACTGAAGACACTCACGGCATAGAGGTGGAAGAACGGGTATGACTTCACACGGAATCCCTTCTCGTAGGAGTAAGACATACAGGGCAGACGAACCCCTCGAAGGTACTGGGAGAATAATATGATCAATACCATCGTCCTGTCGACCAATTACACGTTATGTTATCAACACGTGACATGCACCAACGTCGTGTCAACCAATCATACGTTATGACACGAACACGTGACATGCACCAGGGTATATAAACATGTAACATGTCATGTGACATCGATTGGGCAAGAATCGAATCTTGTATTGTATTTCGTTCAATGTTTAAAACTTACAATAATTATTGATACTCTAGAAAGTAATAATGTCTTGCAATTAACAACCGTTTTTATACAAACATTAACAAATTGGAGTGACCCATAAAACAACAAAACCCCATATTGCAAGTGGATAATTATGGACCATTTGTCATATTGACTTCAACAATTTATGTTAATTCGATAGCACGCTTTTTTAGGTATCTGCAAATAGGTACTTTTTTTGATATCTGTCAAATATATTGAACATCATTTTATGACAACGCACGTAGGTTCGGGGAGTGTACATACATTGCTGCGATCCACCAGTGTTTGGCGCAGAAGGATGCAGCGACAGGCGCTAGAGGAAGTGCCACGAGACTGATGGTTGGCGCTATCGTCAGAGGGCCGATGTAACGCAGCAGGAAGCCCATGCCACCGACCATACCGACCAGCACCTCGACGCAGGAGGCTACGACAATGGCGCCTTGAATCTGCGCGACACACGTACCATAAATGTTTCGTTATGCTGTTCAAATGTTCCCATTGAAGACTGTTGCTTTTGTTATATATATCATTTACGTATGAATGATAAGCCTAATGGGCATCTTCAAATACATTTAGAGGAAGAAGACACACTACAGTGAAACAAACGGTACTGTTGTGGGCATATACATCTAAAAGACGTAATACAAACTAGACTGTAACCATTTGCAACTTTGCTGCAACTGCACTCTCTAAGCCTGGAATTTAGTTTCAAAGAAGGCAATTCTGGTGAAATTTTGCAGTTTCCTGCGGCTGATATATTGAAACGCACCCACGATGCTTCATCAATAAGCCTTTCAAACCCCATTATTCATAACGCTCTCTTTTCTCCGACGTATATAGAAACATGCCAGTTCATATCTCGGTCTCTCATATGTTTCTTTCTCGGATCCCCTTTAATTCAGAGTTATGATGTTATAACTCCATACATTAAACCAAGGGAACGTTGTGTGTTTAGCAGTTACAGCTCCAAAACTAATTTCTCGATGCAAATTTGAAAAATATTCTCAGTTAAGAGACTATTGAACTGGAATGAATAGGCATTGATGACGTCAGGGTTTCTATCATAATGGCGCTGTCCGAGTAAATTATATCATCAACAGGGGTACTCTAGTAAATTGCTGGCGTAACAGTTTTGATTGTAGGTGCTACTGATTACTTTATGAGTTTTGTTTCGCATTAAAACACGGTAACAATATATTATACACAACGAAAATGAAATGTTATTCATCAGATGGGATGGTAGGCTCCTACTAACACAGATGTATGTATATATTGTAACTCTAGACTAATAGTGTATGTGTTAGGTACCTCTCGAATTCGACTTTGCCAAATTTCAGTCGCGTCACTAGCAGGGTACTGAGACTCGTTCATGAAAGGATCTGTGATGTTACCGCTGCTTCCACCTAGTCGAAGGCAACAGTCATGGTAGTACAATGAATGTCGCGAAACACTAACTTAAATAGTTTGTATATATATATATATATATATATATATATATATATATATATATATACAAACTATTTAATTCTGAAAAAACAAAAACAAATACTGTTGTCATCAGATTGATTGGTTGATATATTAGTTTGTAATATATATATATATATATATATATATATATATATATATATATATATATATATATATATATATATATAAGCCTAACGGCAGCTTATGTCTACCAGTACCTAGAGGACCGGCTTATGTAGACCAGACGTATTTTTTATTTAATACATTTTCCAAAGATGTAAAACTGGAACATTGTTTCTAATACTAATGTTTAACACATAATGAAAGTTCATCAAAATATTTCAATAAATAAGGTATATGCAAAAAAATCGGTCTACATAAAAACCGCGTATGCATAGATGCCGATTTATGTTGACCATTGCAATGCTGGAAGCTGCATATATTTAGTTAGCCTTTTTTGCGGTAGACGCCGAATCTAGTAAACAGTAAAACAGTGTTGAGAAATGTAAACTAAGTCGAAGCCCAAGTTATGTTATGTTATGTTATGTTAAGTTATATTATCACGGAATGTATCGCTGCGATGACAACAAAGACCAACATTTTGTAAAGATAAAATGCAAATTTTACTAATTTACACATAATAATATAGCCTTTTGCATCAGTATGAAGCATATCATACACTGAACACGAAACTCCAACCCTTCGTTCGGTATATACCATAAATATAGATTTATAAGAACTTTGACCCGGTACACATAACCCGGCACACAATATACTCAAAAATATGCACGGCGCTGGAGAAAACATGCTCAAAATCACTTAAGATGTTGTTCATTTAAAAATTAATTACGCACAGTACTTCACTGTCATATGAACTGTGTGCACAAGCAATGGTACTGATCAATTCAATTGTGTTAGTTGTGAATTAACACGTCGAATCTTTATGTAGACCAGTTTTGGTCTACATAAAACAGCGGTCTACATAAGCCGGTCCTATATGCATAATAAGTCGACATAAGCTGCCTTTAGGAGTATATATATATATATATATATATATATATATATATATATATATATATATATATATATATATATATATATATATATATATATATTACAAACTAATATATCAACCAATCAATCTGATGACAACAGTATTTGTTTGCTATCATTTAGAAATGTAAATGTACTCGACGTGGTACAGAGTTT
>OZ024854.1:18947554-18957554 GCA_964017155.1 Oasisia sp. SBJ-2009
TTGATCTTTTGTATACGCCTCACCGGAAGAGAGCTTGTTCCAGGTAGTCGTCTGCCAGCCTACCATGTTTAATAAAGTTGTTATGTTCGACACCGAGAATGTTATTTCCTTATCAAAATTGTTGACGCAGCCACACAAAAAACACGTTTGCCAATATTCAACTTAGTTTTAGGAACAAACAATTGCTTGAAAACGGATGATCTAAGGGTCCTAGAGATATCAGAGAAAAATGTAGCAGATCAGCTAAGTGTGTCGGTTGTTGAGTAGAAAGACTACGGTATGTAACAGTAGCCTATTTAAATTGAATTCGGCATACAACAAGAAGTCAATGTAACTGCTTAAGTAGCGGTGATGATTGTGAGAAACCGGAGGGTCTGAAGTACCAAGGGTGGTAGTCTTTTTGGCAATGTTAATTAGAAGTGATTTGCAATAATCCATTCGACTATTAATCAGAGCAACTGATATTGTTTTAGCAGACGATAAAAACAAATGACGCCGGATTCAACCGAAATCACGTATATGATAGACACATGATTTGCATATTTGTGAAATGTACTGATAAAAACTGAAATTACTATCAAAAACAACACAGGTCGAGCTAATATAAATAGTCTGCACATTTAAACGCCTAAAGTGATATGAAATATCCGTATATCCGTATAGTGATATGAAATATTGGACCGTGTCAACAAGCTACATCAAATCTGTTGTTACAATAATGAATATCGATGTAGGTCTACTACGCGTTAGGTTCTACACACTATCGTAGTTGTACTACACGTCTTACAAAGAGGGTGACGGCGAATGTGTAGCCGATAAACTTCAGGTTAGGGACAAGTGGATCTTACAGAAAACGCTCTAGCAATAACAGTCACGTCACTCCGCGGCTGCTGCGTGTAGTATTACCTGTTGGCTGTGGAGTACGTGTAGTCAGCGAGACCGCACGCTAAATTCAACTCATTACTAAGACGTTGTGTGCTGTCTTGCCAGACCCTGCACTCGATGTCCCGGAGAATAAGTCTACGCGAAGCACTACATCATAGTTGAATATAAAAAGGCAATAAAGTAGGCATATCATGAATACCAAAGATTGTAAAAAAATACTGCCTTCGCACTCTACCTAAAATAAAAACATTATTCTTAAATAATACAGAACGTAGATCCTGTTTTCCCCATACCGAAATGAAAAACATCAGCATATAAGGAGTAGCTAACATATTGTATATAATACGAAACCATAGTTAGTAAACAAGCACAATACTAGCATCCATGTACATTAACATAGTAAACATGTTTTTAAATTTAAATAACATTTCTTTGATTGCTAATTAAGTTTGGTTAAATATGTATTCCGCTAGTGAAATAGATTGTGCCACCGGGAGCACGTATCATCTCCACCACGAGCCTAGTAATCAATTGAACTAGTGTATAATAAACATGATCTCCATTGCCAGTCTCGCATGATCTTAGTCGTCCATATAGAGACCAGTTCGCTGGAGCTGGTTTATCGTGTGATCGACTGACCCCTCCATGTGTCAACCCTAGTGGATGAGGTCATTTAGGTTGACAATTCTCGCTTTCTTCTCATGACCCCCCTATTGCCAAGCACTGAATACTGCTGTCAACAGTGAGTGCTCGCCCAGACGACAGTGTTCATTTCTTTGTTTTCTTATTGTTGATTTATACGTTCGGTCGGGGTACAAATTATCTGATGATTGTGTTGATCCTTCAAGTAGTGTCAGCCCACGTACGTTGTACTGGTATAATTATATTGTACATGGACACAACGTGGTTGTCCTGCGTTCCTCTTGAATTGACAACCTGTAGAAAGTAAGTCTCGAGTAACCAGCTGTAGATGTTGGTGCCACAGCTGAATTGTTAAAAGGTTATCTACGACTAGGCTCTACGACTAGGCTCTAAGTTCACAGCACACGCGGGGATTTACTCAGCCTGGAAAGACACCTGCTCCAACCTATATAGAGTCATGCACACACACACACACACACACACACACACACACACACACACACACACACACACACACACACACACACACACACACACACACACACACACACACACACACACACACACACTCACACACACACACACACACACACACACACACACATCTAGTGATTTTCCACTAAGTAATCGGAAGTTTATACCTTATTATTAATTTTACTACTAGACCGATGTAGGGTTTTTAAGAGAAGGGAGTTATCAGTCTCGCTATATATGCCTGTAAATGTGTTTTATGAACTGAAACAGTATGAGGACATTTCCTATGCTGACCCCTCAGGCCGAAAAGTGGGGGGACATGCCCCCTCGTCCCCCACTGATCGACGCCCATGCTGTGCCTGTGTAGAACTCACCAATCCAACATTCTGGCAAAGACATTTGTCATCACTCAAATGGGAATAAGTTACACAAAGGGCAGGAATCCGCCGCTTCTGTCGTAGGCGATAAGCATCAAGCAGGCGAGGGGTGCAACACAAATTTCATCATTTAAAATGTGCTTAATGACTAGAGCCTATTAATAATATCAACACAAGGTTGTAAACTGATAGAGCCTGGCAGCGGCTCACATTTTTCCGGTAGTTAAAAACTTTCCGATTGGCCTTTCTGCGCATGCGCGACAAATTAAAAATCATCAATGTGCAGCGAAATAACAAAGCATTTTTTGTATAAATGCCACGGGCTGTTCGGTAACTCTCCTGCGATGACTACTGTGAAGAGTTGTCTAAAATTTCGCTCAATACAGAACAGAAAAAATACTAACAGAAAAACATGCCTCAAAACTTGTTTGCCTCGTATTAATTTGCGATGAATAACTTTGCTGAGAGGTTATATACATCATGACGAGCAGCATGTAGTAAATATACCATAAATGCTTTGTCGTTCCGCTGCACATTGATGATTTTACATTTATCGCGCATGCGCAGAAACGTCAATCGGATGGTTTATAACTCCGGAAAATGTAAGCGATACACCGCAACCCGACGTGATGATTATTTACTAAAGTAAGCTCATGTTGCGCGCTGTGGCCAGGCAAGCAATTTATCTAGTCGATTTTCTAATGGGTGGACGGAACTTCATATCGCGAGTTTATTGTCTGGCTAGTCCTATGTAGCGCCTTATAAGAGAGAGGAATGGTGAGTCAGGCTATATGCCTCGCAATTCTTCTGAACTGAAAAATGGGGGGGGGGACAATTTCTAGCTATGCTGTCCCCCCAACCTGAAAAGTCCCCCACCGATCGACGCCCGTGGCGTATACGTATGTGTTTTGATTGTGCATACGTGCGTGCTTGGTTGTATATGGCGTGCGTGCATGGCCATGAACATGCATACGTATGTGCTTTTTGTGCGTGCATTATTAATATGGTAATTTGACCCTTCAAGACTACTTCGTTATCTTAAACCAACCTGATCATCACCATGTTTTGAACGCACCCCAAATTCAAACGTTGTGCTGGCGCTGAATCCTCCATCCAGATAGAGACCTCATATAAGCTCTTTTCACTTGTATGAGTATTTATATAAGTATCTATGAAGTGTCCTGCCACCAGTATCTATAATGGCCAGGTAGTCGTCATAGAGATCTGGGGAGCGGTGGTCGCGCGGTAGAGCGCCGGACTGTCAATCGAGGGGACGATGGTTCAATCCCATCGGCCGCCGTTTCGAAATTTAGGCAATTTCGTTCACCTCACATTGCCTGTGTCTTTCGGAAGAGACACTAAAAAGCCGGTGGTCCCTTCTGTCTGGTGTCTATGCCAGGGGAAGTAAATGATCGCACACAGGGATGTGTAACCTGTAGTGGACTCATTAATTCTAGAGAAGGACAACTCTGAAAAACCAAGCTCGACAATACTCTAGTCACAAACATGTGACTAACATAGAGTGATAAGGTAACCATAAGAAGAAGTAGAAGTAGAGATGATTGAAGAGGAGCAATATAGGATTCGTACTTGGCTTTTCTACGTCGAGCAAGCGAAGCACTAGTCACCGAGCGACTGCTCGCAGTGCTGAAGCACTGACTCAGGCCACACAACAGGAATTTCGCTCCGGCGCTATTAACAAACCATATCTGGAGCCCATATTCGCATTTATTACAAATTTATTTATACATTTATTTTTTATTACAGCAATTTATTACAACAATTACAACTGCGCTAGGCCTCTGTTGGAGAAGCAAACATTGAATTGTGGCGACTGATACGGACAAGATAATGACTCATTTAACCTGAACGTAAGCATAAGTCATTTGCGAACGAACAAAGAAATCAATTAAAGATATTAATGGCCCCAACATGAAGTCTGACGTCTCGGCGAGCATTCACTGTCGACAGCAGTATTCATCACTGCTTGGCAATAGTGGAGTCATGAGAAGAAAGAAGAAAGGGAAGATTGTCAACCCAAATTACCCCATCCACTCGGGGTGCCAGGTAAAGGGGTCGGTCGGTCGGTCGGTCGGTCGCACGGTCTCTATATGGACGACTGAGATCATGCCGAACTGGTGATGGAGGTCATGTTTATTACACATTTACTCACCATATTTCAAGGCTCGGGCAGAGTATACATGTTCCCAGTGACATAATCTAATTCACTAACGGAATACAAGTTTAACCAAAAACAATGGGAACGTTGTGCATTAATTAAGTATTTATGTCAAATTTTTAGGAAGACTGCGAAGGCAGTATATTTTACAAACTTTGGTATTCATGATATGCCTACGTTATTGCCTTTTTATATTCCTTTATGGACTACGCATGTCGTGTATTTGACACCTGTTGGGTTAAGTGATATTTGCACCTTCCTACATGCACACGAAGTGCCCACAACTTTATCTGTTTCAAATTAGTTTTTTGCCAGGGCACATGACGTGCCACTCTTTCACTACGACTAGCACGATTTTACACTATGTAAAGTTCTGAGATATCTTTATCCAGTATTGTTGATAACGATTCCATTTTAACTATTGTTGGTGATTTGGAGAAAATTTATTCATGTCATATTAAAAACATCCGCGAAAAGAAGCAATTTGAAACACTCAAACTATCACCGTACTTAAATGATGGCAGTTTTGTAAGCGACTTTCTTGACACGAAGCAATACTTCATATCACTGTACAGCCGGATGACTTTAAGCGATTACGCGTGCAAACCATATTATTAACTCGACCTGTTTAGGTATTTTTTGTAAACAACTTGCAGATTAGCATCTTCTACTCGTCATAACACATTGAATTTGGAATGTCTGGTACATTTACCCCGAGGGGTGGAACTCAAGTTACCTCTTTCTAAGATAACTTGCTTTCTTTGTTCTCCCACCTACTTGCTTTTGTGTGCATGGTTTTATTCTCGAGGGTTTTTCCAACATGAGAGAACTAACATGTGAACAGTTCTTCAAGTGGTGCCACTGTAGACGAAGCTAAGGTCCTTGGTATGTTGTGGATATGTGTAGTTTTCTACAGTAGGACAAGCCACTTCAATGTCAATACATTCGTATACAAGTTAGTTATTATTTCCCGATACACGGTTACTGAGAACATTTTATATCCAAAAACAAACATCGTCTACATGGAAACATCCGCTTTATAATTCATCTGCTACAACTGATGGTGAGCTTTAAAGTAAAAGGCTTGTTATTTGAGAAGCGTTTTACTTACTCTCTGTAAAGATTCAGCAGCTTCTGTCACGGCGAATGGTCAATCCTCGTCCACCCAGCTCTCTCTGTCTCTCTCTGTCTCTCTCTCTCTCTCTCTCTCTCTCTCTCTCTCTCTCTCTCTCTGTCTCTCTCTCTCTCTCTCTCTCTCTCTCTCTCTCTCTCTCTCTCTCTCTCTCTCTCTCAGTTAGATAGTTCTGTCACGCTGCTTCAATCAGTGTCTTTAGTAGTTACCCTCGCGCATGCGCACGCCTTACCTAACCATCCAGCGCAGTCATGCGTCCTATCAGCGGACACGCTTGACTGCAGACGGGTGTGTGGCGTGTATTGCGACTGGTCCTATACAACGTCGGGGACACACGAGCGGTCGTGCTATGAAGGTGAGTGAAGCCGGCGGGAGGTTGTCGTCTGATTACAATTGTCGACTTCTTTGCAGTTAAAATACTTGGAAACGATACATCACAATCAGATACCGTTCGGAATTGATGTGTTGTCTTTCACAGTAATTCCAGCTTTCATCAGTACATTTCACAAGTATATGCAAATCACGTTTCTATCATATACGTGACGGAACAACTTCATCATTCTACTCGCAGTGGTCGGTAGATGGCGCCACAGTAACTTTGCAGAGCACAATAAAATTGGATGTTGTTGTTTCTGGGCTCGTAGCCTTAGGCCGACTTCGATTGAGCTACGCGAGTAACTCGCGTAACCCGAGGGTTACCCGAGTCCCAATCGAACAGCCGAGATCACTCGAGCACGTGACCATTTTTGACCTAGATTAGCTACTCGAGGAAATCGCGAGTTTTACAGGATTCACTCGAGTAACTTACGTAGGCCCCCTACTGCATAAGAAATTTATTAAACATTACGTGACAAAATCATTTAAGGACTTAAATATGGATTAATGTCAACACATTCTATGAATTATAATAACAGTCCAAGAAGATGAACGTCACAATTTACACACTAAACAGCTGTCTACTTTACTTTATTTATTTATTTACATAAGGGGTTATGTCCGTGATCACGATCATCAGTGTTCAGTTGAATTACGCGCGTAGTACTGCGCGCGCAGTTAAATTATCATAAACCGGATACCACGTTGGAGTTACGCGAGTAACTCGAGTAGCTCAATCGAAGTCGGCCTTAGAGTTCCACGAAACTTTAGTTTCATGTACTCGCAAGTTAACCTATATTTGCAAAAACTCTTACGTTTTTTAATTCCCTGCATTGTATAAATAAAAATTTATGTCGTGCAGATGCATTTGTCGCGTATATTGTTTACTAACCCTGGCGCCAACTACTGGAGATTCATGTAAAGCTAATGTGTACGCGCAAATACGAAATCATACTTAGTTTTAATATATATATATATATATATATATATATATATATATATATATATATATATATATATATATATATATATATAATATTGCAGTTTGGTGAATGTAAGTGACTGTTTGTTTTCGAAGTGCTGGCCTAAACTGCACAACAACCCGGGTTCGCATGGAGAAGTAAGAAGACACAGAGTCGTCAAATGCCAGATCTTGAAAGCTATGAATATGCACGTAGTATTAATGGAATTCGAATAAGCCAGGAAAGGTCCATTTTGTCTGTGACGCAGCATCGATATACGGAATTACATCGACGAAGAAAGAGTCAGTGCAGTGTCGCGATCTGAATAACAGTCTCACGGGACCGCTCTCGAGATCCCGTCACGACGACGTGGCAGTAACTGCTGATGTCGAAGTGGTATTTCATTAGTTCAATGTGACTGGAGGCCTTCGAGCTTAGAAGGGTGAGTATTAGTTATCAACATTGATTATTAAATGGTTTTAAAAGCCATCGCATTCTGGTGTTCCGGTTGCCTGAGCCTGCAAAGTTATTCGATGGTAACTAATTGCTCACTACAAGCAAAGATCAAAAACAGTTCTAACTAGTGACAGCGGGACATGTGACAAGTGTTTTTAACTTGGTTGGTAGAAGGCGCCACGATATCTGACCACGACCACAACATTATGACAACTCTGTCAGGCAACTCGATACAAGCAAAAATGGAAGAGACTCTGAATATTTGTTTCTATACTCAAGATGCATTCTGAATTCGCCCGCATCCTGAATTATTCCATGTTAAAAATAATAAACCCATTCGCACCAACATTCCCATTTCAAATACTGTTTAGCATTGAAAATGTGTAATCTGTCATGTAACATAACTGAATTGAACTGAATTTATTAACAAACATGTACAAGGTAAACTCATAAACAACACGTCACATTGAACCTAAACATAGTATCTAAATGCTATAAGTACATACCAGCGATACAATTATGGAAATAAGTTGTTTTCATGATTGTATAGTGAGTATTGCAGAAACACCCTTTACGTTTTGGTATGAAAGATAATAGTCTGTGTCTATCGATTATTAATGGTATGGAGTAATCGATTAAATAAATCTGAGTGAAATGAAAGTGAATAATCTCTTAGATATTAAGTGGTAGAATATATATTTAGTGGTCTATAAGTGTACAAGCTATTGGATGCTGCTAAGTGGTATCACAATAATTACCTATTGCATAAAAAGTGATAAAAACGTTAATCATCTATTATATATTAAGTCGTATGAACGTTAATAATAAAGATATTATAAATATTACAGAATGAAATAATGCAATTGGGAAATTAGCATGAAATTAATAATATTGTAGAACATGCATTATGTCACTGAAATATTTTATTGACTAGAGTGTGGAATAATTTTTATTTGACAGTGGTGTCAAAGTAAATAGTAGCTGAAATACTGATATAAAACATATAAATATAACTGACACTGGGCAAGACTCTCAAAATCAGCGTGAAATGCATAAAAGTATGGCAAGTGACGAAGACGAAAATCAAACGTAAGATGGAATGACGTCACGAAACAGAACATGGTGAGGTCGTGTGAAGTGAAACAGCAGTAGTAATAACTGAAGACAAAGACAGGTGGAGGAAGTTCACAAGAAGAACAGAAGCTACCACCTAAGTGACGTGGACTCCAACCCGCAATGAAGCAAATGGAAGAAGAAATACGTTATGGTATTCAAAACGACAGGAAAGTGTGTAGTCTTATATATAACTTGTGTAGTTTAATATATAACACATGTTATATAAACAATTATCATGATAATGTAATATGGCATTTTTTCTTTAACTAATAACGTTCACTGGCCATCATCACATTTTTGTTACGACGTCAGAATTGAAGTCATTGTACGCTATGTTGTCGTTGCCTTTCTCGGAAACAAGTGTCCCGTCTATGATCGTCGGGACGTCCAGCTGCTCGGCGACATAGTGGTCCTTTTCCTCGGCTCGCTGGTCCGTCACTTTCCCCGATTGCCCGATGCCGAAGGTGGGGGAGAAGGGGACGCGGTGTGCCCACCTACACTTGCGGATCAACGCCATGCCCAACGGCAGGTCGTACGAGCTTGCTTCAGCCTGGTTCACGCTCGATGATCGCTTTAGGTTTTCTTTCCACAGCTTCAACCCACGTTCTTCTTCCGTGCCTGCAATACACAGCACGTGATATTGGGTAACATGACATTGTCTACACATTCTCGGCGATAGCCATGCAAGTTGTGTAGTTCCACGAATCATATCGGCCCTCTTGGCGTTTCTGTGTTTAATTTAGACACATATCACAAGCCAGCCTCAGAGTGGGATGGTGGGGGCCATGAGGATATCGTTGATTGACAGGCGAATCCGGGGGAACTATGGAGTACGTCTGCCCCACACCTTTGGTATTTGTCTTATATCGTCATTACGTGCCCGTAAGAGATCTTTACATGTAAGGTAGGCGACGCGGCTGTGAAAATTGTATGACATCATCCAAGTTCTTCCGATATCACAATCAGAAGCAGTCGACTTAGTTGCGAGCTTCAATGGGTGGAATTGGACATTTTGTGCCCTGTAAATTGCCGTCTACTGTATAAATATCGGTGGTTTTTGGGCAACGCAACCCATAGAGGCCCAAGGACAGTGATTGAGCGGGTACAATATCATAATAATTCGTACTCCTCGCTAACGTCTAGAACAGACACTTCACGATAAAAAATATTAGTTTTGCCCGTTTAGAACACCAACTTGCATCATGTTGAAATGCTTATGCTCGATTCCAAAGAAACTGGAAAGTATTCAAAACATGTTGTGGAATCCATGAACAGCCTATGTTTCCATAAATTCGACACTGTCATAAAGGTTTTACAGCACTGCCCATTGAAAAACTAAACAACAGTTTCACGGGACACTGCAATATCGACCATACTTATAACTGTAATGCATGTCTGATTA
>OZ024854.1:18962554-18965054 GCA_964017155.1 Oasisia sp. SBJ-2009
GGCATAGAGGTGGAAGAACGGGGATGACTTCACACGGAATCCCTTCTCGGAGGAGTAGGATATACAGGGCAGACGAACCCCTCGAAGGTACTGGGAGAATAACATGATCAACACCATCGTCCTGTCGACCAAATACACGTTATGTTATTAACACGTGACATGCACCAACGTCATGTCAACCAATCACACGTTATGTTACTAACACGTGACATGCACCAGAGTATATGGGCATGTGACATGTCATGTGATTTCGATTGGGCAAGAATCGAATCTTGTATTGTATTGTATTTCGTTCAGTGTTTAAAACATACAATTGATGCTCTAGAAAGTAATAATTTCTTGCAATCAGCATCCGTTTTTACTATTCTATTTACCCATAAAACAATAAAACCCCATATGGCAAGTGGATAATTATGGGCCATTTGTCATTTTGACTTCAACAATTTATGTTAATTTGATAGCACGCATTTATTAGGTATCTGCAAGTACTTTTCAGATATCTTTCAAATATATTATTATTCACTCTGCATTTGACATCCATCGTTTTATGACAACGCACGTAGGTTCGGGGAGTGTACATACATTGCTGCGATCCACCAGTGTTTGGCGCAGAAGGAGGCAGCGACAGGCGCTAGCGGAAGTGCCATGAGACTGATTGTTGGCGCTATCGTCAGAGGGCCGATGTAACGCAGCAGGAAGCCCATGCCACCGACCACACCGACCAGTACCTCGACGCAGGAGGCGACGACAATGGCGCCTTGAATCTGCGCGACACGCGTATCTTAAATGTGTCATTATTCTGTTCAATTGTTCCCATTGAGTTTTCCTGTTCTTGTTATATAACATTTAGGTAAGTATGATAAACATAACGGGCACTTTCAAATTAATTATATAGAGGAAGAGGAAATATGCATTTTTCTGATAGACAGAAGGGCATAAAATAATTAGTAAAAAACTATATGATATACCACAAGGAAGCAAACGGTACTTTTACCTACCTTAGGATACCTTAGGACGGTTCTGATCGCAGGATTCTGTGTTCCTCTATGATCAGCTCTTCGTTGTCATTATCTATTAATATTAAATCGCGTGTTCCGGTGTTATTGTTAGTAATTCTTAACGGTGCTTCGAAGTCATATAAAATATCCTTGTTATACCAACATTTTTCTAGTCGTGTTTTAAATGAATTTAGAGATTTTGCTGTTACCACTGTGTCAGGGAGACTATTCCATGGTTCGGTAATTCGAATTGGAAATACATTTTTTCTTAAGTTTAGTTTGGCTCTTTGCATGAATACTTTTAGAAAATGTCCTCTGTTTCCTGTTCTTTGTGTACATTGTTTTTCAACAGATGTGGTACAGATTCGTGGGGCGTTATGATATCATAATTTTGTGGGCATATACATATAAAAAAAGGTAATACAAACTAGAGTGTGACCATTAGCAAATTTGCAACTGCAGTCAACGATATGAAAGCCTGTGGTTTACTCGGAATTTGTTTTCAAAGAATTCTGGTGAAATCTTACAGTTTTTTGATATATTGAGACACACCCACGATGCTTGATCAATAAGCCTTTCAAGTCCCATTAGTCATAACGCTCTCTTTTCCTCGACGTTTATAGAGCCATGTCAGTTCATATCTCGGGCTTTCATATGTTTCTTTCTGAGATCCCCCTTAATTTAGAGTTATGATATCATAACGCCATACAATAATCCAAGGGAATGTTGTATGTTTATTGTTGCAGCTCCAAAACAAATTCCCCGATACATATTTGAATAATATTCTTAGTGAACAGACTGTCGAACTGGAAAACTAGGGATTGATGACGTCAGGGTTTCTATCACAATGGCGCTGTCCGAGCAAATTTGGTCATTAACAGGGGCATTCTAGTAAATTGCTGGCGTACTATTCTTGACTGTAATTGCTAATGATTGATTTGTATTATTATTAGTGTTTTGTTTCACATTTCAAAAAAATAACAATATATGTTACATAATAAAACTTAAATTTAATTAATCAGATAGGTTGGTAGGCTCCTACTAAAACAGATGTATTTATATATTGTAACTCTGAATCTAGACTAATAGTGTATGTGTTCCGTACCTCTCGAATTCGACTTTGCCAAATTTCAGTTGTATCACTTTCATCGTATTGAGACCCGTTCAGGAAAGGACCTGTGCTGTTGCCGCTGCTTCCATCTAGTCGAAGGCAACGAGCATGGTAGTACAGTGAATGTCGCGAAACACTCATCCCACGAGCGACAAAAGCGATGCGCATTTGTTTGTTATTATAATTGCCCCACATAACATACACAAGTAAACATTTCACATTTCGCATTTCGCCATATGGAGCAAAACTTGAATAGATGTTTGTTGGGGTAATATATATATATATATATATATATATATATATATATATATATATATATATATATATATATATATATATATATATATATATATATATATATGGTGTGTGCGTGTCTATGTTTGTGTGTGTG
>OZ024854.1:18967554-18972554 GCA_964017155.1 Oasisia sp. SBJ-2009
GCCGGCGCGAGGATGAGTGGCAATGACAGAGTGCTGCCGAACATCGTGATGTAGTGCTGTGAGCAGATACGGGCGTATGTTCGTATTAGCGTATGTATGAGTGTAGGTGATACATTCATTTATTCATACATACATACATACATAGATACATACATACATACATACATACATACATACATACGTACACACACACACACACACACACACACACACACACACACACACACACACACACACACACACACACACTGTAAACAATTACAAACCGTCAAAGTCTTAACAAAGAACAAAATGACACAATACTATAATCTAGAAACACAAACCCATAGCCCCTATATAAAAGTAAGTGACTAACTGTTGATATTTGTTCTTTGTCTGCAGGTTGTCGACAGCAACGTATTTTCGGCTTCAAATATGTGCGCTATTATAGAACATAAGTACGCATGGGATGATATTAGATGATTGAATTTACGAAATGCAGTATCAAATGTTCAATATTTTGTAGGATTGGGGGGTATGCCCCTCTGCCCCCGACCTCTGCTACGCCACTGGGAGAACACACACCTGGAAGGCGAAGATGATGTTGAGATACCATGGAGCCACGTCGTTGACACCGTACACCATATGGTGCTGGGTCTTGGCCGGACTGTCGTCTGTCGTTGATGACATCTCGTGCTTGTCGCACTCTCGGAAGTCGATGGTCGCGTCGCCATCGCAGGTCGACGCTACGGAGCTATTCCGCTTCCGGTTTACCACAGTGGTTCTACTGCCGTCTTTCACTGTAAAAATACAAACAGATAAAATATACGGCAATGTCTCATTGAAGGCGAGGCAGGATTGAAGCAACTGTCTATCCAAGGGAATCAACAAAATAATTGCCGTGGGCCGCCAAAAGACATTTTGGTACATGGCCACAAGGTTTTCGTGCTAAACAAATGAACATGTTGAAGGCATTTCTGCCGTGATTCCACACCGTTTCAAAATTATTTATAGAATATTTATATCGTCAGGACATTGTTTTGTTACATTGCATTTAATTTAATTTGAATATATAATTAATTTTAAACAGAAAATAGTTAACATTTTTGTTAGTGCTGCATAACTAATGTTTAGCCGGTACTTTATTTTTTAATTAACCGAACTACCCAGCGATGCTTGGGAAAAGGCAGTTATTCCCGCTAAAACATTTGAAAATTGTAATCCCTTGATTAGGTCACAGCTCCACTGCCCTTGTTGGTGAGTTGGTCGGCTGACTTCACAGGAAAAAACTAATTTTACAGACAAAACCATGTCTATGCTAATACTATCTAAGCGTTTAATTTCAGCGCTTCTACAATCTTGACAACTGGAATGTGGCTAAAGCTCACATTATTTGCACCGAAATCTAGCAAAAGTATTGTTGGCATAATATTATGAAAACTGACCATAAACATTTGAATCTCACCTGAAACACAACCCAACTGGTTGTTCAGTGTCTTTTCCGTTTTCGTTTTGAAAGACGAGTACGAAAAAGGAAAAACGAATTCGTTTTTGCATTTAGGAAGCTTCGGCCACCTAGCCCCTTCAGCTAGCCGGTAAAGGTTAGCCGTTTCGGCGGGACAGTTAGGAGGCGTTTTGGAAACAAACTCGCACAAATTGCATCGTTGAAGTTGTATATATATGTATATATACCTATAGTTGAATATTGGTCGTTTCGGCGCTGCTTTATATGTTTAGACAATTTAAAAAACTATACTCAATTTTTTGTGATAAACTACCGTAATATATATATATATATATATATATATATATATATATATATATATATATATATATATATATATATATATGTATATATATATATGTATATATATATATATATATATATATATGTATATATATATATATATGTATATATATATGTATATATACATATATATGTATATAATTATATATATGTTTATATATATATATATATATATATATATATATATATATAGAGAGAGAGAGAGAGAGAGAGAGAGAGATAGATAGGTAGAGAGATAGACAGTTAGATAGATAGATAGATAGATAGATAGATAGATAGATAGATAGATATATAGATAGATAGATAGATAGATAGATAGATAGATATATAGATATATAGATAGATAGATAGATAGATAGATAGATAGATAGATAGATAGATAGATAGATAGATAGATAGATAGATAGATAGATAGATAGATAGATAGATAGATATATCGATAGATAGATCGAGAGTAGGTGTATTTATTTTGTAACTGCAACTATGTCATGCAATAGTTATTTAGATTTGGTTTGTAACATATTTGGCGTAGAAACCCCTATTATGACTATCACAGGGGCCACTTTAGGTTTTGTAAACGTTCTGTTATATAATTATTGTAGTCCATTGACGGACCATTATGGATAGCCCAATCATATTTAGAACTATGTATATTCATGTGTATTTTTATTTATGTTTGCCACTTCACACGTTTTGCAAACAGATTATGGCTGAATGCTGCTAGAATTTGTGTTAATCCATTATTATTTTGTATATGTAGCAATTTAAAGTATGTTTGTATCCTTGGATAATATGCTGCTTTACATGATGTATCAATCCTTTTAAATTTTGAATGGTTATCCTTTGTTTAAGAATATCAGAGGTATTGTTTATTGTGTGTGGTAGACTCTATCTGAGACTTTGTTTGCAAATTTATATTGTGTCCTGAATGTATGTATTCTGCTATGTGCTCATGTGAAATGATTATGGTTGTATATTTTTGTTTTGTGTTATCTGCCAATTCTGAAAGTATATAGGTAATATTTTATGTTTATATTTATAATAACAGTGTAATAGCGACACACTAAGATTGTTTAAATATTGGTTTCACGTTGTAGCTACAGTTGTTTGAAGATATTATTCTTCCAAGTTTCTTTTGCAATTTCTTTATTCAATTACGTTTGTGTCCCTAGATCATTAGACAATAATTAACGTGAGGCAATATTTTTGAATTATAGAGTATAATGTGTATTGTTGTTTGAATAATATGCTTCAGTGTAGTTATAATTCCAATTGTTCTAGAACGTCTAATTGCTATTTTATCAATATGTTTACTCCAGATTAAGTACAAATTTAATGTAGGATCCATAAAGTTAAACTGGTTAACGCTCTCAATATTTATACGATCAATTCTTAATGTTAGTTATTCAGCCTTTTAATTTTAAATAAAAAACATGTTTGGTTTTATTAATATGTTAATGATAATGTATGTAGATTTTAACCATGTATTTATTATATTTACTTCTTAATTAATCAAATATTCAATATTCACTGTTTTTGTGTCATCTATGAATGATTAATTGTACTGATTTCACGAAGTATCATCAGCATAAGTTAAGCTGGCTTTCGGAAAGTAATCATTGATATAATTATAATACAAAACAAAGGCAATGGCCTTAAAATTTATCCTTGGGGACGCCTGTTTTTATGGGTAAAAATATGCCTGAGTGATTGTTTGCATTTGGCTGGTAGACAGTTTACATTCATTCATTTGTGTGTGGTACTGGTAAGGATTTTATATCAAACAAGCAGATTTTTAGTGTTGTTATTACTATGTAGAAGAAGATGAGTTTGAGCAGTCGAATGTGGACTGTCGTTCAGGCATGTATTTTTGGATGTTTATATTATATTTGTTATTCCACCAGATCCACAATTGTTGTGTTGCTTTACATTAAACAAACATCAACCAATTGAAGTCCGTCCTCCAAAGACGTTGGAGAGATCACCCAGACCTATTCTCCAAAGGACTTTAGAAGATCTGTCATTTTTTTTCTGCTGCGTTCGCCTAACTTTCTGAGTCAAGGTCTTTATTTTCCTCTTACATTTTTCCGTTTTCTGAACCATATTTTGTGATAATGGCTGGTCTGGAGATATAACTGTGTTCTATATTTACTCTTCTGGCAATTTTTCGCTGGAGTTGAAGCATCTTGATCTTCCAAGACAGAACTCACAAGACTACTGCCTTCAGATTGTTGTCTGGCCTTTCTGGCTTGGTTTGACTTTGGCTGCAGGTGGGTAGGAAAATTGAAAATGGATGGAATTGCTGAATCAGTCATTCGTCTTCCGATCTTGTTTGGACGAACTACAAAATATTTCTCTTCGAAATGATCACTACAAAGATAGCTGTTTGATGTAGGTGTCCAGTCTTTTCTCTGATGGTTTGAATCCATTTCCCTCGGCATTCGGGTCATATGCGTCAACAGTCTTTCCAAAATTTTAAAAGACAATAATTACTTATGAAAATATTTCATATTTAAAACACTTATGTATATGTTCTTAGTTTTATACAGATGCAGCATGTTTGCTAATTTTATGGTAATTGGTAGAAAATCGACACAAACGTTTAACTCATTAAGAAGAACGACATACACTAAACATACATGTATGATACAATGTTATTGCATACCAGATTTTATGTTAAGTAGTTCTGCTAAATATAACTCAGATTCAGACAATTTATTACCAAGTAATATAATAAACTAGTTTATTAGTAACTAATAAAGTAGCGTACTACGGAAAGTAGAGAATAGTTTATTAATTTATCGAAACTGTTCATAAGACAATGGCGCCGAAACGACCAACATTCACCCGTATATGTCGCATCGGCAATGGTACCATTTCGTCAACAATGCAATTTCAGGAGTATGTTTTCAAAACGCCGTCGAATTATCCAGCCGACACCACAACCTTTTTAGTGCCTATCCGAATTGGAAGGGTAGCCGAGGCTTTCTAAGTGCAAAACAAAAAATAAATCCATTTCGCTTCTTTACTTGATATACGAAAACGAAAAACCATTATAGTTTGGTTTTCCTTTTTTGTTCTCAAATGTGAAAAGGAAAAAGGAAAAGATTCTGACCATGTTTCCAGTCTACCTACATTGACAAGTTGTAACTGGACCCTGGACCTTTTGTTGTTGAAATAAACTTGACCTGCATGCTGAAACGCTACAATAAAT
>OZ024854.1:18977554-18982554 GCA_964017155.1 Oasisia sp. SBJ-2009
TGTCGAGCTGCAAATAATTTATTTCTGTAGCGTTGACTGTCCTTGCTGGAATATAGGTGGTGCCGAACTGATGCCATACGGCAATCTGTTGTACCGAGACAACCCCTTGTGGGTGTTTATGTTGACATGTTCTTTCGATTTCTCATCCAGTGGAAGTTGCGAATAGGCGTGGCTCAATTCCAGTTTTGTGAATTGTTTTCCTCCTGTCAACTTTTGCAGAGGTCATCCAATGTAGGATTTGGATATTGCTCCAAATGGGAGACGCGGTTCACCGTCAGTTTGTAATCTCCGTAAACTCGAACCTTCACGTCACTTTGAGAACTGGCACTATCGGAGTAGGTCAGTCAGAGTAGCGCACTGACCCATTCACCTTCGTCTGCACCGACCTGTCCAGTTCTTACTCATCCTTCCTTCAGTGAGTACGGAACTAACCTGGGTTTGAAAAACGTGGGTGGTTGGTCGCTCACGCCATAAATCTTGGCACTGGTTCCCTTCAGCATACCCAATCCTTCCTCGAAAACGTCTGTGTATTTCTCCAACTCTGCTGATTCAGATCCTTGCATGCCGCATATTTTCTGTCAGTTCAACTTGATATGTTCAAGCCACTGCAGACTGAACAAAGCCGCATTGTCTGCGCCTTTGACAATAAACAACGACAAGTTCACCTCTTGATCTTCATACTGTACATTTGCTATGCTTTCTCCCGCCAGATCCACTGTCTGGTTCTCATACGTAATCAGGACTATACCCGTCTATAGTACGGGCAAATAGCTCAGATCTTTCTTGTACAAATTATCTGGCAGCAGCGACACGAGCTGCAGTGTCCAGCTGCATATCAGACGTGGTGCCCTCTATGCAGTAGTATGCACACAGGCGCTATTATGTCACTGCTCTTCAGTGCATCCACTGTGTGCGTGCTGTACACCATGAAGTGGTCATCTTCTTCGTTGGGTCACACCTCAGTCACAGAACGCACCCTTGATTTGCCTTTGCAGACCTTTGACTTGGCTATAGGGCGTGTAAGTCTCGCGCGCGAAAACGAGGCTGGGGGCAGTTGGGGGCAGGAGGTCCATATTCTCCATGTTAACGTATAGGACTTCGTTTTGGTTTTGGTTGTAATAATCGAACGGTTCCAGTCTAACTATTTCAGTTATATTGTCCGAAGGATTATTACAAGCAGAAGCAGTGGAACACTTTGCCGGTGACAATGATCACGGAAATCATGAATTTTAATCGATTATAATGGTGGTTGCCATGGCAATAGCGGCAAGTACTTGCGTTTGGCGATCTTGACTAATAATGAAAAGTGCCATTTTTCGCGTAGTACAACCTGTTTGGGGCAAACGTACACATATGTTATGATTATGCGAATTTAGACAACGTGTCAGATATAAGTGCTTATCGAAACCACAATCTACAGCAATGTAAAATGCAAATCCTGTAAACTATTTTATTGTGTATTATTCTTGTGGCCAGTCCCCAATTGTCTCGCTTAGACCCCCAATGAGCTCCAATCGCGCGGAATCACGCCATTTCTCGTGACACACTCACGGGCCCTATATGTCCTGTCCTGTCTTGCCACATCGGAATTTTTTTCCGAATTTGAACTTGCATGCCTATGGCGCATGCTTGCCGCCACAACGCCAAAATTGTTGTCCTGATGCCTGGTGACTATGTTTTCCGAATCTGTTCACCTGTCTAGGATGAATCTCATTCGATTAACGTTTGAACTGCAAGATGCGCCAACAGTGGCGTCGCCTGGTGAATGGAACTGCCGTGCGTGTTCCTTTACCATCGTCATATTTACAGCAATTTCCACCGCCCTCTCGAAAGTTATATTCGTCATATTGCTTAGTTTCTCCTGAACTGTTGCGTGACTGCGAATTAGTCCCGTCACAAACCTCTCATGCAACCCAAGGTTAAGGTCTGGGAAATTTGCATGGACAGTCAATTTCTTAATTGCCAAACTGTAGTCGGTGATGCTTTCGTTATCCTTCTGCACTCTTGTCCAGAATTGAAATGATTCAGCCATCTCATTTGGTACTAGTTCAAAATGGTCCATCAATTTCATCAACAGTTTTGCTAGCCATCTTGTCACGGCTACACAAATTGGACAATGCCACTTCATTTAGGAATATCGTTTTGCGCCTGTCCGCGTTGTCATCCGGAATGTTATTTGCCGTCAAATACAACAGCAAACGTTCCTCATAACACAACACCGTCTCTGTTTTGGGGCAATGATGTCACACATATAAGTATACTACAACCGCACAAGAAGACAACAAAATATGCTAAGATGCCAACCTCAGTGGAGACGGGAAACAAGGAACTGCCTAGCACTGAAACATTGACCTACCCTGGAAGTGTCATTAGCCAAAGCAGAGGAGATGGCAAAGAAATCCACAATAGACTGAATAGCGCCCGGAATAACTTCATTATTCTACTTGCAGTAGCAGCACACTGCACGGCCAAAATCTGACTCTATCAGCCAGCAAATGAAATGGGCATGTCCTTCACACGAAAACATATAAAATATGTTACCGTCGCAATATTAAAAACAAGTATTATGGCTGCTACTAGCCTTAGAGTTCCACAAACCTTTTAGTTACATGTACTCTCAAGTTTACCTATATTTATATACAAAAACCGTCACTTTTATTTTTATAAAAACAAAAAATTGCCTGCATTGTATAAAATAATATTTATGTCATGTAGATGCGTTTGTGGCGTATATTGTTTACAACCCTGGCGCCAACTACCGGAGATTCATGTGAAACCAATGTGTACGCGTAAATTCGAATGATTTCCTTACACATTTTGATCGGTAAAAGACGATAATGTCTTCTTTCATCACGTGACAAGTACTTAGTTGTGACATAGGTATAGTAGACGTATTGTATAATATTGAAGCTTGGTGAAGTGGTGAAGTGGTGAAGTGGCTGTTTTCATGTTTGTTTTCGAAATGCGGGCCTAAACTGCAAAACAACCCGGGTTCGCATGGAGACGTAAGAAAACACAGAGTCGTCAAATGCCAGATCAAGGTATATTACATGTAATATCAATGTAATATCAATGGAGTTCGAATATAAATAAGCCAGGAAAGGTCCTAACCTCGATTACCCAAGCTCCGTGAGGTGGCAGCAATGTTCAGCCCCTCAACTCTGCCTGGGGAGTTAATGGGCTGTCGTTTTAATCGCAAGGGGGCCTTACCCAAGATTAGAGTAAAGACGCTGATTGGCTCTCAGGCCAACTATGAAATAAAAATTAATATAACGATATACTTTTACAAGATAATGATATCCTACGTAACCGTACCCAATACTGAACTTACATTAACACAAACCTAAATAAAAATAAAAATTTGCATTTGTTTATAAAGTAGGAATTAGGGCAGGATTAACCAGTATCCGTGAGGTGACAGCATTGTTTAGCCCCACACGGATAATATTCAAAAGCCGGTAAAGTCACCAGACTGTCTTCTCGGCGTAGTTACGCAGCCGACCGACAGTCGGTTAAGCGATACTAGGAAAGGTTCAAGTTGCCCATGACGCAGAATCGCTATACGGAATTACATCGTTGAAGAAAGAGTTGATGCATTATCGCGATCTGAATACCAGTCTCACGGGACCGCTCTCGAGATCCCGTCACGACGACGTGGAAGCTTCTGATGTCGAAGTGGTATTTCATCAGTTCAATGTGACTGGAGGACTTCGAGCTTAGAAGGGTGAGTATTAGTTATCAACATTGATTACTAAATGGTTTTAAAAGCCATCGCACTCTGGTGTTTCGGTTACCTGAGCATGCAAAGCTTTTTATGCTAACTAATTGGTCACTACGCACAAAGATCAATAGCAACTACTGGCAGCGGGCCATGTGACAAATGTAATTAACTTGGTCGCTAGATGGCGCCACAATATTTACGGAAATCATTACAAAAGCTCACTCGAGAATACGATGGCTTGACAAAAGTAAATGAGAAATGACCACGACATTATAAAAAATCTGTCAGGCAACACGATACAAGCAATAATGGAAGAGACTTTGAATGCGTTTCTATACTCAAGATGCATTCTGAATTAGCCCGCATTCTGAAGTATTCCATGTTTAAAATAAAAAATTCATTCGAACCAACATTTCCATTTCAAATACTGTTTAACATTGAAAATGATTAATCTGTCATGTAACACAACTGAATTCAATTGAACTGAATTTATTCAACAAACATTTACAAGGTTAACTCATAAAAACACATCAAATTGAACCTTAACACAGTATCTAAATGCTGTAAGTACACACAATCTAAACAGTCATGAAAACAAGTTACGTTTCCATGATTGTATAGTGAACATACAGATACACCCTGAACGTCTTGAAGGTTAATGAAGGTTAATACCCTCTGTCCATCAAGTATTACTGGTATGGAATAATCGATGAAATAATACTGAGTGAAACGAAACTGAATAATCTATTAGATATTTAGTGGTATAATATATATTAAGTGGCATATAAGTGTGCAATCAATTATATACTGCTAAGAGGTATAAAAATAATAACCTATTGCATACAAAGTGATATGAAAGTGAATCATCTATTATATATTAAGTGGTATGAACGTTAACAATAAAGACATTATAAATGCTACGGCATGAAATAATGCAATTGGGAAATTGGCATGAAAGTGAATAACATTGTAGAACATGCATTATGACAGTGGATGAAATATTATATTTTATACAGTAGGGAATAATCTTTTATTTGCCAGTGATGTGAAAGTAACTAGTAGATTAGATACTGATATAAAACATATAAATATAAGACTGTCAAAATGAGCGTGGAATACATAAAAGTGACGGCAATTGAAGAAGACGATAACCAAACCTATGGTGGAATGACATCACGAAACGGAATATGGCGAGGGTGAAATGTGAAGTGAAAACAGCAGTAATAACTGACGACAAAAATAGGTGGAGGAAGTTTTGAAGAAAAATACAGAAGCTACT
>OZ024854.1:18987554-19017554 GCA_964017155.1 Oasisia sp. SBJ-2009
CATAACTATAATGAAATAAACGCATAGAATTACATGAAAAGCTACAAAGAGTTAAACGTTCCCAAAGATTCCCTTTTCGTTATAATCATGGACACAAATGAATCCTTTTCGGCTACCAATGAATCCATTTGACAGTACATGGGAAACAGGAGTAGGTTTACACAATAGGACATTTAGGAACGATTTAACACCCCCGATTGTGGATTGGCCTTAAACACGATACGGCTAAAAGCCATGGATCACATTACGATTAATAGGCAATTTGTCTCCGCTTAACACGTAAGCTGAAATGTTATTGCTGCTACCTATGAGATGTGTTAAACTTATAGGTTCTACGTTATGAGACGTGTTAAACTAATAGCTCTACATTACGTGTTGCGTTGCGATCATAGCATGGTAGTCATAGCTGGAACGGTTTATTTAAAGACGAACGAACACGCGATGCATGACTTTTGCAAAAGTAAAGAAAAGAAAACTCCATTGCAAAAAGGGAAACCGCCTTCGAAAAGCGCTATACTTCACATATATGTGGTGTTTCTTCGAACACGTAATTGATTGCCTCTCTCCAACAATAGCCTAACTCCACATCTTGTGTTAAAAAAGGTTACGTCTCAATCTAGTTAAAATGATGAAAAATCCAATAGGCCAACACAATAAATCATAAACCTCATTCACAGTAATACAGCGTTTCTGCCTTCAAATACCAAAACGGAGTTACGCTATTGTTGAAGTTAGATAATCAACTGGAAGTTCTTAATGAATGAGATGCCCGAGATTCGGCTTATATAGAGACTGACGTACCCCGGTTGATGGCTTATAGAGACTGACGTACCCCGGTTGATGGCTTATAGAGACTGACGTACCCCGGTTGATGGCTTATAGAGACTGACGTACCCCGGTTGATGGCGTGTACGGGCGGCGGCGGTAGACCAGACATCTTGGCCGCAGCATAAAAACTGCCGATCACTTCTATCATGGCGGCAAACACTCCAGCCAACATGCCGCATACGGCAGCCGTACTGACGGTCGGCAGCCCCCACTGACCTGCAATATAGAGAATATACACTGAGAAAGGCAGCACAGATAATTGAACTTTGTTGAGGGAAAAAGGAATGTCGAAATTTAGTGTTAGGCGAGATCTCGACAGAATCCATGTTAGAGTGAAAACTAAGTAAGTAAGTGTGCTTAGGCTTTATTTGGAATTGTAAAATATACAACATAAACAATACAGACAATCGACACAATAATATACAATTTTAGGGTGACGGCGGAGCCAATTAAGGCTGTGACTAGTTTGTTTAGTTTGATCAATGTGCGATAGTAATGATTAAGATAAGTAAACTGGTCGCCGTCATCCTTAAAAAGAACTATAATACTAACAAATGAACTATTATTATCAATAAAAATGTAACATATAATGTGTTGGTTACACTTCTAAACACTAACACTAAACACTAATAAAGATAACAATACATGATAAATCTTCACATTGGTAGTCTTGCAAAATAATTGGTTATGCCAAGCTTCAACAATCGTCAACACGTTGTTTTCTTTAGCGTGTTCATAAGTTTGCTCATCACGACGTGTTCCTTGATCTTAAACCATAATTACTGCAATACATTGGTACAGAGACAAACGAAACTCCTTCTACGTTCAACTTACCCGGATAGGGCAGACGAAACCAACTGGCCTTGGTGAGTCGGTCCATCTTGACATCCGTGCGAGCGAAGTGACCCCAGGCCGTCGGTTCGGTCGGTAGAACGTTGTAGAGGGTCAGCAAGGCACACACACCCCACGATATGACAATAGCCATGACCACCTACAGAGACGGTCACGTTCAACTATCAACTGCCTGTTGCAGGTGAACTCGGAACTATTCTAAATAAGATCTATGTAAAAGTAAGATTTTAGGTGACGCTTGCAGAATCATGTAGTACAATAACGGATGTGGTACAAACATTTTAACGAGTTATATATAATAGGCTATAGAGAGATATACACTATTGTAGCCAATTCAATTTCAATGATCTATAGACTGTCTAGATAATGTGTATCCCCATAAATTGTTTCTTAGAAATCTCAAATGATATTACATGATATGACACTTTTTGTATAGAAGTTTGTATAGAATACATCCCATACAATTACGATACCATCCAGTGGTAAGCTTTCAAACAAGAGAAATAACGTAAAAACTGTCAGTCAGTGGAAAAATCACATTTAGCAAACTACGGTAATTTGATAACATGCTTGCGTCTACTGCATGCAATTTTGCACAATGTGGCATTTAAATAAAAATGGTATGTGATATTTAAACCACAAACGAACATTCGAATAACAACTAAGAACAACAAGACAAGTTAATGATAAATCCACAAACTGAAACAAGGGAAATGGCCAATAGAATTGTGTTCGACACACGATCCAGGAATAAGCATACATACCACTGACCTTATCGAGTTACAGAATTGTGATCTTAATTATTCGTAACCCTGACGCCCTCTTCAGAATGTCTCACCATATAATTTTGAAAATGTATTTAATTCCTACTACCCAAGTGTTGTTTTATCCCATTGCAAATGGACGGACCAAATGTTATTGGTTGAAGGAAGAAAGGGGAACAAAATGCTTAGAAGGCGGTGAGTGACGCCTTGCAGTATGAACGAAGATAGGCTTGCATCAGCGTTAAAGGACATAACAAGGCTACGGTTTCGTGTCATACACCTAATAGAGTTTACACAAAGTAACAATTTCCACATATACTTAATTTTTTAACGTCAGCGGTTTACTCAGAATGTGACTTTAAAGTCTAAAATTCTAACGAAATCCACGATGGTCTAGACGCCGCCATAGGTGAAGGGTTAACTTGGCTTGGCCATTCAGCGCGCGGCATTCTATATGCCGGTCAGCTTCCTGCGACGTTATTAAGGGTCAACAACTTCGAGTCTTCGACAGTTCGTTCAGTTGGCGTGACATCTAGCAGCTGCTTATAGACGTATATCTAAATCTGTGGTTAAATCTATGGTAAACTTTAGTAATTATGCCTTAGTGTTCGGCATACGGTTGCAATAATAGTTGAAACAACTGGTAGTATTGAAGCAATGGATTCACATTGGTGATTTGCGGGCGTACTGTTTGGAATCCCTCCAGTCCAAGTACAGTTCACTTTGCTCGGTCCATTTTGAGGAGAAATGCTTTGATGTAGACATGTGTCATCAGTTGATGGGATGATTTCAGCGATAACAATAATAGACAACTTTATATTTACCGTCATCAGCATGTTACGCGCGTTGCCGAGTTGCAGCCATTTCATGGCAACAGCCAAACCCCATGCAGGGAATCTACGTGGAGAACGGCTCGATCACCGTCGTGACGTTATTCTTCGTCTAAGATGGGGTAGCGCATAGTATTTGGATGGCTGGGTGTTAAAAAATATTTTTCTGGTAAACCGCTGGCGTTAATAAATTGAGTATATGTGGAAATTGTTACTTTATATTAACTCTATTAGGTGTATGCCACGAAACGGTTAACTTTTTTTGTCCTTTAACGATGCCATTTTAGAGCAGAATGTAGCAACTGGTCACGCCGGAAGTGACCTAATTGAAGATGATTAGTATTAGTACGTTGCACGAAAGTTGATCTTATACACACAGGTAGCTATGGCCTATGACCATCCTACTGCGATGGGGTGGTTACTGACAAGACGGTGAGTCATCACCCAAAGGCAGACGGCTAGGATGCCGAAAAGGGCAGTGTGATTGACCAGTAGTAATGTCCGCGCGCCTATTTCCATTTTCTTTAACGGATGTAATTACACCTGAAATGACAATTAAGAGCGTCGTATCGTCTCTCATTGACATTACTCTCGGTCATTAATCTCAATCACTGTCTGTATGTGTGCCCCGAATCACCCTCTGGTGTATCGCTGTCGTCAACGATTGTGGAGAACGCTGACAACATTAACGTCTAGAGAATTTCCGTCAAATTGTAAGGAACGGCAGGGCAAGTTGTCGAACCCAATTACAATGCAATTACATAACGTTATGGGTCGACACATAGCTCAGTCGATTTATGTCCGCCCCCAGTCAACAGCGTGTGCTCCTCTCTACAGGTATATAACAGTGCACTAGGTACAGTCTGCCGTTGTATTGTAAACAAATAGTGCACTTGTATAGCTCCAAACAGCTAGTTATATGACATTTTCATTAAACCGTATCTCTTCGCAAAAACCACAAACACCAAGTTTATAACGACCCCTTCGATCAGCAAGCAGGAGGTTAGCATAACGATCGCTCCACCCGTGTATATATAAGACAACTGGGTATAAAACAGTTGGCTATTTGCGACAAATTGCCATGGCGAAGTGCATGCCAAAGTGCAAAGGGTTCCGCTGTAATTACATTTATTTGATTAACTGTAGTATGCTCGCATCAACACAGTTGCACCAAGGTGGCATACATGTTTTGATGTTTATTGAGAAAAGGAATCACAGGCAGTTCACTTCTTTCCTGCTTATTGTTGATTGTCTTTCATGATTTGTATATATGTATATCCTGTGTTTGTATTCGATATTGTTTCGGATTGTCAGTCAATAAAGCATCTGTGTTGTTGTTGTTGTTGTTGTTGTTGTTGTTGTTGTTGTTGTTGTTGTTGTTGTTGTTGTTTAATTCGCATACAAAACCCATGAAGATAGTTCACCACGAAAAGTTGCACATAACGTACAATTTGCCATGTCTGTTATTAAGCTGTTCATATATTACTAACAAAATTTTATCTTTCTACGAATGTCCGCGAACAGATTAGAGGGCGCTCGTATGTCAAAAAACACCAAAGCTGCAGGAAAAGGGAGGGTTATGTGTAAGACAAGAAGACACAGAACAAGACCACAGATCGAGAGACAGAGGGTGGGCTGCTACCGGAAACAGTTCAAGGTAACAACAGAAGGAGCAGTCCACACATTCAAGACCTTAACCCTACCCCCAAACAATGAGAACGAACAACGTGTTCGAATACTTTCATCAAATACTGTCTGTGGTACCAAGGGCCTATAATTATGTTACTGAAAGGAAAACACAAATGACTTCAACGAAACATGAGAACATAACAGCGATTGGCATAGTGCCCACGAAAGTTCGAATGCTGAAGACACTTACGGCATAGAGGTGGAAAACCGGGTACGACTTCATTCGGAATCCCTTCACGGAGGAGTAGGAGATACAAGGTAGTCGGGCACCTCGAAGGTACTGGGAGAATATCATGATCAGTACCATCGTCCTGTCGACCAATCACACATTATGGTAATATCATGTGACAAAGTCCTGCCGACCCATCAAATGTTATGGTAAGAACATCTGGCATGCACATTGTAATCACACATTATGCCAGAACACGTGGTATGCATCGTTACACACTTTAGCACATTGCATTTCTATTATATCGTATCATCCGAACATTAGAGTCTTAGGAATATATACTATTATAGACCTGTGACATGTAAACGAATTCCCACTTGGCAAGAGTCTAAGCGTGTGTTGTGATTTTGTCCAATATTTATATATACAATCGGTGCTTAATTTATGCTTAATAACAACATTTTATACGAACACGTCAAGACTAACACAAAAAACAGTCAAGCCCATATAGCAAGTAGACAACTATGGTCCATTTGACATACTGACTTCATCGATTGATCGTATTTCTAGACCATGAAATTTACAGCCAACATTTTGTAATAATGTTTACGAATTCGGGGAGTGTACCTACATTGTTGCGATCCACCAGTGTTTGGCGCAGAAGGAGGCAGCGACTGGCGCTAGAGGAAGACCCACGAGACTGATGGTTGGCGCTATCGTCAGAGGGCCGATGTAACGCAGCAGGAAGCCCATGCCACCGATGAGACCGATAAACACCTCGACCAAGGACGCCACGATAATGGCACCCTGAATCTGTACGACATATATTAAATGATTTGTTACTCTTTGAATCCTTCAATTTGAACAACATAGTAGTATATTACATGATTTTTTACTCTATGAATCCTTCAATTTGAAGATTAATATATATATATATATATATATATATATATATATATATATATATATATATATATATATATATATAATTGAGTCACGTGGTCGCGCCCTACCGGCTGCATGTTTACGTCGCTCTCAACATTTTTCAAGTTTTTAGAAAGTTTTAATTATACAACGACGGCAATTTTCACTGCACACCTCCGTAAACGTATTGTAATCACGTCAAGCTACTTCATCAGCGACAAGAGCACTGTAGGTGTGTGTTTTTACCGATTTTTAAAAACACTGCCATTAGTCTACTAAGGCACTTCAGTGAACATGTGACTTAGCCTATGTTATTACGCAAGCATGCCGTCGTACAGGTACACTGCCTGTCAATTGTTACTTCATTCCGGTGCGTCACGCCTGGTCGCCACTACATGGAGGACACTAGTTGATATCGGCATTGCTGTCCGGCTACCAATGAAACGCGGCTGTCGAGGAGGTGTGCGAAGACATCGAACAATAGACTTAGTGATCGGACATCGACCACCCAAGGACCAGCCCCACACACGTAGTAACAACACTAACAACCTAATACAAGTTCCGACCATATCACGGGACTCGGCTGTAATCGTGGACAAGTGTAAATTCGCCTTGATTAATGCCAGATCTCTACGAAACAAATCACTGTTCGTACGTAACTATGTCGATGAGTGTTCACTTGACATTGTTGCTCTGACTGAGACCTGGTTAACCGATGAAGATACGACTTCTGTTTCTGAACTGTGCAGAGACAACTTCACGCTCGTTCACCAGCCGCGTGGAAGCGCTCGACGCGGTGGGGGTATCGGAGTTCTGTTCCGCAAAACTCTCCAGCTCATATCCCGTGTCACTATCGACACCCGCGCCTCAGAAACACTCTCCGTCACTTTACGAAACGCCCGCACCAGCTGCACAACGCATGTAGTCGTGATGCACCGGCCACCGAACTCATGTTTTGGGAGTTTCCTAGACGATGTGTCTAAGGTGTTGGTCATCGCTGGTACTCATCCCACAGAAACAGTTGTGTGCGGAGATTTCAACACGAAATATGGCGACCCAACCTGCACTGACGCAGTGAACCTGGCCGATCTGCTTGACACCGCTGGCTTTGAGCAACATATCACAGGCGCGACTCACGAGCGGGGCAATACGCTAGACCTGGTGATTACAGCGAAAGAACAGCATCCCATTTTCACTGCTGTCAGGCCCACGTCGCTAATCACTGACCACTATTCCGTCGAATGCGAACTCCTACAGTCAAAACCAGACCGTCTGAAGCGACACGTTACGTATCGAAAATACTCAGCGATCAACAACAGCAGTTTCGCAGCGGACTTGGAATCGATCAACATCAGCGCTGATGAGGAGGAACCTGTTGCTCTACTTGCGGGCTACGATACCTGCCTACGCACCATCGTTGACGCGCACGCCCCTCTTGTGTCGCGGACCATTACCGTTAGACCTATGACTCCGTGGCACACCAATGACCTGACTGAGGAAAAGCGAACCCTCCGTCGTGCCGAACGCCTTTGGCGAAAATCAGGCTTAACTGTGCATCGACAGATTTTCACAGATCGTCGCAATACCTTCAGGACATCGCTCAAGACAGCCCGCTCTGAATACTATATATCCGAGCTCTCGAAAGCTGGCGGTAACATGCGCCTCATCTATAATATCGCAGATTCACTCCTTGGCCGAAAGGTGAATATACCTCTACCAGAAGTGGCAGACGAATCACACTCGGCACTCGCTACCAGGTTCCAGCGAAGTTTCAAAGAAAAGATAGAGTCGCTGTGCCATAATCGATCTCCGCTACCAGCCAATGACATGCCAAGAGTTGTGAGTACGCGTTTCGATGTGTTTGAACCTGCGTCACTCTCGGATGTGAAACAAATAGCACTCGCATCTGCCACAAAATCGTGTGAACTAGACCCACTGCCGACATCACTAGTGAAACACCACATCGATGCTCTTTCTCCTTTGTTGGCCCGGATCATCAACGCCTTGCTATCATCAACCGTATTTCCTGCACCCATGAAACACGCTGTCGTTGTACCACCAGCTTTGAAGAAGGGCGGATCTGACGCCAGTGTGCCAACGAATTACCGGCCAATATCTAACATCACATTTGTGGCGAAGATAACTGAACGTTTCGTTGCACAACAGTTACAACACTTTATGGAGGAGAACCGAATCTACGGCATATATCAAAGTGCATATCGTGCGCATCATAGTGCGGAAACCGCACTCGTGCGCATACACAACGACATCGCCCAATCAATTGACAGCCGCCGGAGTGTGCTCCTCGTGCTACTCGATCTAAGTGCGGCCTTCGACACCATCAACCACAACACACTGCTGCGACGTTTGTCTGGATACGGACTATCTGGAGACGTCCTCGCCTGGCTGACATCTTACCTGTGTAATCGAACATGTGTCGTGCGCGTAAAGAGTGGCGTGTCGGAAGTAGAGACCATAACCACAGGAGTGCCACAAGGGACTGTCCTTGGACCACTGCTATTCAATGCATACATCGCACCACTGACGACACTTCTACAGAAGCACAACATTCACCATCACCTATACGCAGACGACACACAACTCTACATCACTTTCCCACCAACCGACCACACACAAGCCCTCGCTCGTATGGAAGCCTGCGTACAAGATGCGAAAGCATGGCTCTGTGACAATGGACTTGTGATGAATGACAACAAATCTCAAGCCATTGTCATCCGTTCGTCAAGTCTACGTACGCCTACATCGTTAACCCGCGTCAACATATGTGGCCAGCTCGTTGACACTTCCCCAGTTATACGGGACCTAGGATTTACCATTGACAGTAACCTAACCATGACGTCACAAGTTGCCAGCGTTTGTCGTTCTGCCTACTACCATCTGTCGCGAATTACAAAAATACGAGACTCGGTTAGCACCACTGTATGTAAGAGTCTCATACACGGACTGGTTACATCGCGTATCGACTACGGCAATGCGATACTATTCGGCATCAGCGATCGTCACCTGCACCGTCTTAAGATGGTCCAGCGGTTTGCAGGTCGAATTGTTATGCAAATTCGGCGGGGTGACCGGCAGTCCATTACGACAATACTGCGGCAATTACACTGGCTGCCTGTCAGAAAGCGGATCGAATACAAGCTACTAGTACTCGTGCACAGTGCTTTATACGACGGCATGCCAGAGTATCTCGCGGCACTGCTACTCCAGCACGCGCCTCGCCGATCGCTGCGCTCTGCAGGCGGGTTACTCCTCGAAGTGCCAAAAGTGAACTTAGAACGTTTCGGCCGGCGTGCATTTGCCTGTGCAGGACCCACTCTGTGGAACAAACTACCTAGGAATATGCGCGACAACGGCAATCTAGTACAATTTAAGAAAGAATTAAAAACATTTTTATTTTCCACATAACCAGTTTTACACAACGAACATTATATTTTAGCTTAACTATACTTATTTATTTATTTACCTATTTACATGTATGCATACACCCGTGAACATTATATTTTAGCTTAACTATATTGATTTATTAATTTACCTATCTACATGTATGTACACACCCGTGAACATTATATTTTAGCTTAACTATATTTATTTATTAATTTACCTATTTACATGTATGTACACACCCGTGAACGGGACATACGTCCCGGATTTGATGGTGTCTAAATAACGTTTTATTATTATTATTATTATATATATATATGTATGTATGTATGTATGTATGTATGTATGTATGTATGTATGTATGTATGCATGTTTGATAAACGCAATGGAAATCGTCGAATAAATACGTATGATCAAGACATATTTATGCATTAAAAACATAATGAAATCACATAAAATATACCTAACCCATACAACATATTAACGGGAAGCAAAAGCAGTGTTGTTGTATATGCACCTAAAAGACTTGACACATTCTAACCATTTGCAACTATGACATCCACTCTGTGAAATGGAATGGAAATAAAAGTTTACGTAACATATAAGAAGGTACGCTCATGTTAAAACAAAAAGCATTTACATACAACATTTATCTTGTAACTCTGACCATAGATTGACTAGTGATGTGTTAGGTACCTCTCGAATTCGACTTTGCCAAATTTCAGTCGTGTCACTTGCAGTGTACTGAGACCCGTTCAGGAAAGGATCTGTGATGTTGCCGCTACTTCCACCTAGTCGAAGACAACGATCATGGCATTACAGTGAACGTTGATAAAACATCCATCTAGCGACTAAGGTGTATATATATATATATATATATATATATATATTTATATATATATATATATATATATATATATATATATATATATATATATATATATATATATATATATATATATATAATTATATGTGTGTATGCTGCTCACACGTAGTTCCTAGTTAAAACGTACATATACATATAAATATATTATGTATATATACACCTGTATATATATATATATAGAGAGAGAGAGAGAGAGAGAGATTTGTTCGTTAATATTAATATAATGTTGAAATAAACTAGGAATATATGTGTGTGTAGCATGACAAGCACATATACACATACACATATACATATAGATATATATATAGTCTGGATGCGCTATATACATCCGGGATCAGACTCTTTATATTATCGTAAACACATTAGCAACACACTGTAAACGTTACTGAATATTTATGTCTTTATTTATCATTTGAAACAAACAAACAAACAAACAAACAAACAAACAAACAAACACACAATCAAACAAACAAACAAACAGACAGACAGACAGACAAATCAGATACATATGTATGTATGTATGTACCCATGTATGCATGTATATTGTATATATGTATGTGTACGTCTGGATGCATGTATGTATATATATATATATATAACTATATATATATATATATAACTATATATATATATATATAACTATATATATATATATATATAACTATATATATATATATATATATATATATATATATATATATATATATATATACAGGCATATATATATATATATATATATATATATATATATATATATATATATATATATACGCATATACGCATACACGCATACATACCTATATACATACATACAAATAAACATATATACATACACGCAAACATACGTATATAATACTAACATAGAGAGAGGTCGGGATAGCGATAATGTTCTGGAAGACTGACAAGGTGAATGAGACTTCACAAGATCCACTAAATTAACTTTGTAACCACTCGTCGCTGGCCTACCCGGTGTGCTAGACGGATGTGTTACCACAGCACTATCACACAACCCGCCCCCACACGCATATTTGGAAACATGAGTCCACTCAAAGTCATTCAACATCATATCCGCCTTGACTGGGTTGCACGCTTGAATAGCAATGGTAGCCTTGACTCGTGTCGCTGTCAAACTGATTAAATCACCTGCGTGTCCTAATTCTTGCCCAACTCTATGATTCGATTCAACTGGTTTGGTCTGGATTGCTGACCAGCGCGTTCTGTTCAATCTACCATCATAATTTTGTTATAATGAATAGCTACCTTAAACTAGGTTGACACCCCCCCCCCCGCCCTTATACTTTACGTCTGATTGCCTGTGTTCATAATGAATGCCTGAGTCGAAATTAACCGTGCATGCTTCAAAGCCCGTCAATGTAGAGCTCGCTACTAGTTAGGGGCTAGTTCGCAAACACACAGAATATTATAGAGGATTATTTTGCAGGTGGATTTCTAACTAATCATTTTTGATGTGGTCACAACAGTTACGTTGACTTCTACTTACTATTAAATATTTCGAAATTCATGTATAAATTTAGACATTCACACGGTACGTAAATATCAGCCGTTTATCAGAGCCAGTCATCTGGCCTGAGGCGCGTAAACAGATTTAAACATCACTTAAGTCAACAAATAAATTCAATCGTGAATAGTACTGGGGTGATGTCAATTATTATTGTGACTAACTGTTATCGAGATTTTGCTTGTAAACAACCAATGGTAAACAAATAAACATTTCACGTGGAACGTTATCAAGTCATTATGGTCTGTCAAAGCTTCAAGCTTCACACCGACACAGACATGCGGTCCTGCATACAAATAGCAGCGTCAATAATAACATTTCACATCTGTTTACCGCTCTCTGTTGACAAGTGCTGTATTTGTATAAACAATGACAGCAGGGATTGACCTGAATGGCCATCATCCAATCTTACATCACTTTTGCTGGCGATTTTAACCGCCTCATGATCATTCTTTATGTGTAGTAGTGGATAGTTATAAATGACGAATATTTACCGTAAAAACTATAATAATTATGTAAAAAGGGGTTATTCAACATTATGATATGTCCAATAAACAGCGACTTGTGTGTAGAAGGTTTTTGCATTGGCATTGGTTATATTGCCGTACAGCAACAGAAATGGCAATTTCTATACTTACCATCAACCGACGGACATTTCCATTGAGGCAGCGATAGAATGGCAAATGCAGGAGTCATGAATGCGAATGAGCCTCCTTGGACAACAGGTAATCTGATAGAAAAGTAAGAACCGTAATGACATATAAAGCGTGTAACATATCTACGGAAAGGTGTGTGTGTGTGTGTGTGTGTGTGTGTGTGTGTGTGTGTGTGTGTGTGTGTGTGTGTGTGTGTGTGTGTGTGTGTGTGTGTGTGTGTGTGTGTGTGTGTGTGTGTGTGTGTGTGTGTGTGTGTGTGTGTGTGTGTGTGTGTGTGTGTGTGTGTGTGTGTGTGTGTGTGTGTGTGTGTGTGTGTGTGTGTGTGTGTGTGTGTGTGTGTGTGTGTGTGTGAAAGAGAGAGCGAGAGCGAGAGAGAGAGAGAGAGAGAGAGAGAGAGAGAGAGAGAACGAACGTGTGCGAGCGAGCGAGAAAGCTTCAGAGAGGTAGAGAGGGAGCGAGCGAGAAAGACACAGACACAGAGACGGAGACGGAGACGGAGACGGTGACGGTGACGGAGACGGTGACGGAGACGGTGACGGTGACGGAGACGGTGACGGTGACGGTGACGGTGACGGTGACGGAGACGGAGACGGAGACGGAGACGGAGACGGAGACGGAGACGGAGACGGAGACGGAGACGGAGACGGAGTCGGAGACGGAGACGGAGACGGAGACGGTGACGGAGACGGAGACGGAGACGGAGACGGAGACGGAGACGGAGACGGAGACGGAGACGGAGACGGAGACGGAGTCGGAGACGGTGACGGAGACGGAGACGGAGACGGAGACGGAGACGGAGACGGAGACGGAGACGGAGACGGAGACGGAGACGGAGACGGAGACGGAGACGGAGACGGAGACGGAGACGGAGACGGAGACGGAGACGGAGACGGAGACGGAGACGGAGACGGAGACGGAGACGGAGACGGAGACGGAGACGGAGACGGAGACGGAGACGGAGACGGAGACGGAGACGGAGACGGAGACGGAGACGGAGACGGAGACGGAGACGGAGACGGAGACGGAGACGGAGACGGAGACGGAGACGGAGACGGAGACGGAGACGGAGACGGAGACGGAGACGGAGACGGAGACGGAGACGGAGACGGAGACGGAGACGGAGACGGAGACGGAGACGGAGACGGAGACGGAGACGGAGACGGAGACGGAGACGGAGACGGAGACGGAGACGGAGACGGAGACGGAGACGGAGACGGAGACGGAGACGGAGACGGAGACGGAGACGGAGACGGAGACGGAGACGGAGACGGAGACGGAGACGGAGACGGAGACGGAGACGGAGACGGAGACGGAGACGGAGACGGAGACGGAGACGGAGACGGAGACGGAGACGGAGACGGAGACGGAGACGGAGACGGAGACGGAGACGGAGACGGAGACGGAGACGGAGACGGAGACGGAGACGGAGACGGAGACGGAGACGGAGACGGAGACGGAGACGGAGACGGAGACGGAGACGGAGACGGAGACGGAGACGGAGACGGAGACGGAGACGGAGACGGAGACGGAGACGGAGACGGAGACGGAGACGGAGACGGAGACGGAGACGGAGACGGAGACGGAGACGGAGACGGAGACGGAGACGGAGACGGAGACGGAGACGGAGACGGAGACGGAGACGGAGACGGAGACGGAGACGGAGACGGAGACGGAGACGGAGACGGAGACGGAGACGGAGAAAGACAGAGGGAGGGAGAGAGGGAGAGAGACAGAGAGACAGAGAGACAGAGAGACAGAGAGACAGAGAGACAGAGAGACAGAGAGACAGAGAGACAGAGAGACAGAGAGACAGAGAGACAGAGAGACAGAGAGACAGAGAGACAGAGAGACAGAGAGACAGAGAGACAGAGAGACAGAGAGACAGAGAGACAGAGAGACAGAGAGACAGAGAGACAGAGAGACAGAGAGACAGAGAGGCAGAGAGACAGAGAGACAGAGAGACAGAGACAGAGACAGAGAGACAGAGACAAAGACAGAGAGACACAGACAGAGAGACAGAGACAGAGAAACAGAGAGAGAGAGAGAGAGAGAAAGACAGACAGACAGACAGACAGACAGACAGACATACAGACAGACAGACAGACAGACAGACAGAGCGGAATATATATATATATATATATATATATATATATATATATATATATATATATATATATATATAATATTTAAATATATATGCGAGCCGACGTTCACCTGGAGCCGAGGACGGTCTGGAGCAGTGTGGCGACGCCGCCGACGAAGAAGAAGGTGCTGATGAGTTCGCCGAAGGCCAGACTGTCCTGGGGGATGCAGAGGGCCGGCGCGAGGATGAGCGGCACCGAGATAGTGCCGCCGAACATCGTGATGTAGTGCTGGAGCAGACACGGGCATAACTAGATACTAACAGAAGTGACAGCAACACGTAGAAGAAAAAGCAAGTCACCCGCGCTAAATCGGTTGAAAATTACATTATTTGTTGCAGTGTGTCCCGAAAACACAATGAAATGACATGTGGTATGCAGGAGCGTTTCATATATCCAGTGATACAGTCGTAGGTAGCGTAATTATATGTTGAAAACATTGACATTCCGGGTGGAATTTCACGTACATCCTTTTAAAAATATTGAAACCCACACGTTTTCCGACCGGGCGCAGGAATTTTGGTTAAAACTATAAATCTACGAACCATACCAATCCTAGATCACATGCACAGTTTAAGCCACATGCATGCAAAACTGACAGAGAAATGTGTAGACATACAGACAAAGAATTTACTTTGTTGATAATAATATAAACGCGCGCGCTCACATACACACGCACACACGGGTGGACCCACATACACCAGGGGTGCGCGATTACATTATTCTATGACAAACTGCTATGTTTCATTGATATGCATAACCGTCGTCGCACCTGGAAGGCGAAGGTGACGTTGAGATACCACGGCGGCACGTCGTCAACGCCATACAACATGGTGTGCTGGGTCTTGGCCGGATTGTCGGCTGTCGTCGACTCAATCTCCTGCTTGTCGCCCTCCTGGAAGTCGATGGTCGCGTCGCCATTGCAGGTCGACGACACGGAATTGATCCGCTTCCTGCTTTCCACACTGGTTCTCCTGCCGTCTTCCACTGGAACAAATCGAAACACCTCAAATATGCAGCAATGCCTGACGCAAGGAAGGGCAAACCGGACAGTTGTCGAATGTCTCAACAGGGTAAATGTAATGAGACCTTCACAAAACTGTTTTCGGCCATGGCTTTCGTGGTAAATAAATTAAATTTATGACGACATTCCTGTTGTGAGTGTGCGTGCTAGCGAAGAACCGACAACGTAGTTGGCGAGTAGGCAAGGTCGGTATTCTGATAAACAAGCGTCGTAAGATGTAGAGTTGTGCTCGAAACGACAAAGTTGTGTTGTAAGCAAAGTAGCTACTTTGGTAAACAAACGTCATAGAGTTGTGTTTGACACAACAACCTTGTGTTGAGTGTTAGTGTGAAGTTCCTGTTGTATTAGGTAGGACGAAGCAGAACTGTTACGCTGGGGAGTTGCCACCTTCACCATAGAACAACACGCGACGCACCCATGTCCATTTTATAAAGGATGCAACATTTGCTAGATTCAACACGGAACACATACGTGTACCTATTCCGTATGTTAAGGGACGGGTCGCAACTACCAGCAGCTCTTCTCGGAGGTTAATGTGTGAATGTCATCACACTAATTAATCAGGCTTTGTTGATTTAAAGTTGGCCATTTATGCAAGCTAATTTCAACACCGTCGGCGCTTATCTGTCAACACGGACACCGTATGGAGAAGACTGCGGTCACTCGACAAGTGGTCACCGGGAAACTGAATGGTCAATTTAAAGTGAACACATATCTATTATCTTTGCCACGCCAAAGGCGTCGACCGCACGCCAATAATATTTGTGTATATTGATTGAAACATCGCGCACACAATGCAACTCAGCACGCGGTGTGTATCAACAGAACTGAACCCCATTGCGAAATGCACTTGTTTACACGGGTAACTACAGATGCTAGAAGCATTTGGTTGTTTGTGCGCGCGTGCTTCGTGTCCGAACATATATTGCTGTCATGGATGACACATGTATATGATGTTTTGACCAGTGATACATTCGTTGAATCGAACATAGTAGGGGGCACGCGCTAGGAACGCTAATGGTCACGTACATCACCGCTAGGTGACCGAACTGTGACAGTCGCGCGGAGAGTGCTGTGATTGCGGTTTTAGCGAGAATAAACGTCAGGTTTTCTCATAGCGACACGCAGAGTCGGTCCTAATTAATTATAGAAGTTTGACGCTGAATTGTTGTTGAAATACCACCCGCCATTCAATTATTAAGTTGCACTCGACTTGTGCGTACATTTAGTGTGAGCGTTTGCGTGTGCATGTGTGTGTGTGTACGTGCGTATGCGCGTGAACACAACACAAACATCCCATCCCACGTCGGATCGCCCGCTGAACTTTCGCCACAGCGTCGGATCGCATCACTGCACACCGCTTTGCGAAATTCAAATTATAAAGCGTTGGCCCTTCTCAACCACGGCATAAACCCCGATTTTATTCTTTAAAATCGATATCGCTCCTTACCTAAATGAATTATCTTTGGGACACGAAAATAATTCTTTCGTATCGCAAACTATAAAGAAAAGGAATTCGTGTTATAATGTACACTGTTTTAATTAATATAACTGTTGCATGCCTTCATTTAATTATAATTATGTTTTATTGACATTTAGTTACACTAATAGCGTGTTACCGGGACACGTTCGCTCGCCGATATAGTAATGAAATACGGAAATCTGGTGTCCTCGATGACAATTTTGGTTTTCCCAATTTGAAGAATATTTCCTTAAATTCATCAATGTAGTATGTTTAATGGTGAATTTTACTTGTGGATTTGATCCCCGACTGCGTAACTGGTGATAGTTTATTTCCTTTGCAGACTTCCTTTCAACGACTTCTGAGGATATACTTGCATTATTAACATATTTATTCATACCCACACAAAAGACTGGCCTCTTTACAAATGCCGAAAAAACGCTACGCATCAGCACTGATACGCCACAAATCTTCTTGCCAGGTCGACCAAACTCCATTTTTGTCAACATACATCGAGACGGTAGAGCGTGCGTTATTCATACAAAGATTGAGGATAGTCTACACGCACATTTCTTTTGCTGGATATCGTTTTGCTTAGTTTATTTTCGTTCTCACTAGCTGACGTCGACGTGACATGGCGCGACGGTGTTGACAGCACATGCATTATATAATGGCCTCATTCCGTAAAACACAACGTCTACTGTTAACCGATGGAGCACCGTGTCCGCTCATTAGGGAAATATTCAGCCACGCTGCAATTAATGCGCGAAGTTTATTCGTAAACAAACATCTTCCACTGTTTGTTGTCTTTCAACCACGTATGCTGTGACCTTTATCTTTTTAATATGATTTTACCCTCTAGTAAATCGGAACATAAAGATGATTATCTGGAAGCCTCAGATGGGAGGGTGCAAATCGAGGTTTTTGGAGATACTCAAGGTTGGGTTGTTCTGGCGAACTTCATGCCGAGTTACAAAATGTTTAATATCTTCACGTTCAGCAGCACCGGCACCCGTCTCCCGCTACGGTGTCATTATCAGACAGCTGGCAGTGCTGAAGCTCCGGCTCAGATCACCCAATATTAATTTCGTTCCGGCACCTAGGGTGGTGCAACATGAACGACACAGATGGGTGAACTCGTGCAGTTTGCATATCTGATTCGCACGCCATTTATAACACAGGTACGGCGACAAAGCGCTGGTAACAAATACGTGTCACCCGCTTAATGAACCACAACTAATGACAGTGCGCTGTGCCTCCATCTCTGTCTAAATGTAGGTGTCCGTGGGAGGAGACGACCTTGAATTGTTGCAGCTGAATTGGACACAATTATAATGAACTGATCCCGATCGTGGACCATTTGATTGGTGCCGGAGGTCAAAGTCATGCCGGACGTGCCGCAGAAGTTCCGGGTCTATCCAAAATCTAAAGCGTGACGTCGGAAAAGGTTGTCCCAAAACTTAAATGGTAGCGCGATTCTACGGAACAGTACAGGCGGATACACCAAAATCGTCAGGTGTTCACAACATGCCACAATAAATACAACAACGTATTCCATCAAATACTCAGACTCGCCAAGGCTATTAGTGGCACGTAGTCTCCTAGGTTCTTTTTTACAACACTTGACAATGTTCTAGTCTGTATGTGTTGTGGCTATTTTTACTGCAAATACCGTATTGCACCCGGGGCGCCGGCATACCAGGCGCAAGGGGTAACCACTACAGTATCGCGTTCCCCCACGTGTGCGAACAAACACTCTGAGATGAAACGAACAGACACACTGAGATGAAGCGAACAAACACACTGAGATGAAACGAACAGACACACTGAGATGAACCGATATGAACACTAAATAAACGGCGGCCCCCACAATTAAGTATACCATCTCCACGTGCAGTCAACCTTGACCACCGTATTCAGTGCTTGACGATATAGGGTGCGGTCATCAGAAGTAACTGACCATTGTCAACCCCAGTGACCTTTACCACCCGAGGTGATACGGTGAAAAGATTCAGCGAACTGGTTTCTAAATGAACAATTAAAATCATGCAGACTCACGATGATATTCATGTTTATTATACACTAAATCAACTTATTACAGAGCTCGTGGATATTGGTTATGCCCCCTGTTGCCAATTCGCCGAAGGAATACAAGGTTAATCAGCCAATCAACGAAAGGTCAAAGATGTTGAATGCAACGAAATCAGCAGTCAACCCTGTATACACTAGAGTTATTAATGTTTACTATGCTATTGTGAATGGCTACTATTGTTGTAGTTATCTTAAAATTAGTTTACCATATACATCTGTCAGGTTTTCCTTCATTTTGGAGAGGGAGGTATATTTACGTTCGGTGATGTTTGTGCGAAGTTTTAGTTTAGGAACAGCTAAACTAAATAATTATGTAGTATTTTACAACGTCTAGTAATCACGATTCACTTACTTTACTGCATTAATTACTATTACTAATTACTACATTAATATTTTTCTTTTATATAATTTAATTGTATATATTCAACATAGTCAACATAACAATCAATATCATCAATATTGACTGTAGGTACATATTCAAGAAAAAGATTGTAAACATGTACATAATAAACAACAGGAGTAATTAAAGTGGGACAATTGTAATGAAAATTATTTGACAGTAAGATAATGTTGAAGGGAAATGCAAGATGTATTAAATTTATAAACGGCATTCCCATAACTAACAACTGTACATGTAAACCTTTAAAAAAATGACTAGATTAAGGAGCTATTCTACTCACTACAATAGCAACAGATATGTAACACATATAACAACAAACATAAAATCAAAACAGGAATTCATTATATTTATATATAAGTGAAACTGTGTGTGTTTTTTAATGAAACATCGAAGCGCACAATTTAACATCAGTGCATAAATCCGCATGTTGGTTCTTTTGTGTTGATATATCCAGCTTTTTTAGAAAGGTTTACTAAATGGTAATTTAAAATTCAAATTTGGCAGTCATTCATTGAGAATTGAGTACATCTACTTGGTCATGAACACATTTTACAAACATAAATATAGAAAAGCATTGAATTACACAGAATAGTATTAGATCGGCTAGGTTTAGAAATACATTGTAATCATGAATAAAACAGCATACTCAACAATAATGTGCACATTTATAACATAATTATTAACATAAATATTTGGAAAGTTACGCAAATACAGTATCTGTCCAGTTTTGGGATAAGATGATTTTTAAATAATTAAGAAAATCGAAATAAATAACAAATCCTTGGTCGTTAAACATCCACGCGAATGGAAAGAGATAAATGCATTATTGCCTAGGAATGTAACTATTTTATTTTTCTATTACTCTCTCTCTCTCTACCCTAGCCTCAAAATAACTCCTAGTGAAGATAGATCCTACTGCGATTACTTGAAAAGCCCGGCACGTCACACCTTCGGTTTGAAACCATTTAAAATGGATGCTCTTTTCAGCACAATTGATCGTTTACTTCCAAAAAGGTGGTGCATCAACACAATTACGAATGACGGAGAGCCGACATTAATTGTCGCTCACGTAAAGGTAACCGGGTTAGATAAACCAAATTAACTCTGTGTGAACGCAATGTAAGTGTGGCGAAAATTCGGCAAGTTCTCGATGTGCCGACGCCGTCGTCTGAGTGATGCGGCACCCGGCTGTGACAATCGCCCGTCCGACCGTCCATCTCGCGTCGGTGAATACGTAATAAAGGACACAACGATGCCACTTCTGACCCGCTCGCACGAGTCGATCGTGTTTGTTGACCCGCCATTCAGCAGTAAATTGTCATAACCGCTCGACCGCGTCAATAATATGTTTACGACTGTTACAACTGTTTATATAAAGACTAGCTGATTTATGCGGGCGAGCACCTGCATAGAAAAGACTCGCGCGGATTTAGCCTCTGTACTAGCCGACTACGCATAAATAACAACAGAGGCCCCAGCGGCGAAGTGGTACGTGTGGTTTTTTTGTTCACAAGCAGCTGTTGTCACTAGAGCTTTTTTGCCCGAATACCTGTCTGTGGTGCGCGTGTGCCCATTCCGGAGTGCATCGACCACCCTATGTGCAGTTGACTGCCTCCTAGACCGCGGTAGTGTGTTGAACCTAGCGCACCATAGGCACAGGTCGCTAGGTTCAACACACTACGACACTTGTTTTATCGCTGTCTCTTGACACGGTCCATTACGTCATATCACTGTACGATCAGATTACTTCAACACACAGAGCACTCATAGAAATGGGATTTAAAAAAACTTAAAACACATACCGTACTAAACAACTAAATTTGTGCGCCTTTGGTCCCATTGGAGGGGGAAGTGCCCCCGCTCCTATCTAACAGCTCTGCTTTAAGCGATTACGCAAAACTGTCATCTGTTTGATTAGCGCGAACCGTATTGTATAACCAACTTGCAGATTAGTATCACCTACATCTCATAAACCTAACACGGGTGATTGTAGGCCTACATGTCATCATAACCTAACACGGAGGCCTACATGTCATCCGAAGCGTGGAAGTCAACTTGTCTCTTCTGAGTTAAGCCGCTGTCTTTGTCATTCACCTCTGCTCTACCAACTGACAATATCGCTAAGAAAACCGGATCGACAGGTGTTATTTACTTCCGTGCTTTTTTCGCATGCTTTTACTCGAGAGTCATTCTCCTGCCTGAGAGAAGTGAACTGTCAACAATTAACCAGGTGGTGCCACAGTAGACACAACTAATGTCGTGGGTTTGTTGTGGATATGAGCTAATATTTTAGCAGCCATTTCAACGCCAGTGCAAGTTAATTAATCATACCAGGTCAATTCCCCCTAGGGATATTAACATTAACGTATTATTGTAGTGGTTACTTCATAATACAAGTTTGGTGTGAACTTCTATATCCACATCCAGATATAATCTACATGGAAACGTAGAAATTACTGACAAATTACTGTTTACCATTCACCTGCTACGAATGCCTTATCGACGGCTTTGTGTAAAAGATTTGCTTTCAGATAAACTCGATGTCATAGATAAGATATCATACTCTCGTATATTGTAAGGAAGTCGCGTGTGATATAGTAAGTTGTATAACTTGTGGTTGAGGAAATAAATGTACAACAATTACTATTAGTATTACTATTAGTATTATTACTATTACTATTACTACTACTACTGTTACTGTCACTTACTCTTGTAGAATTTGCAGCTTGCAGCTTGCGTCAAGGCGAATGGTCAGTCTTCGTTCAAAGCTCACTATTCTCTCAGTTTGTTCTGGCAAGTTGCTTCGTTCCGTGTCTTTAGTAGTTACCCTCGCGCATGCGTACGCCGCAGCTGTCACGCGTCATATCAGAGGACACGCTTGACTGGGGGCGGGTGGGCGGCGGGTATTGCGACTGATTCTACCAAGGTCGGAGACGCACGACCGGTCACGCTATGGGGGGGGGGGGGGTGACGTCATGGGCCGGGGAGGGGGCTGTGATCTCATCTTCGGACATCTGCGAAGTTTCACGAAGGTCGACATTTTGACTTGTAACAATAAGAATGTGTGATGATGAACTGAAATAGGTGTGTGTGTGTGTGTGTGTGTGTGTGTGTGTGTGTGTGTGTGTGTGTGTGTGTGTGTGTGTGTGTGTGTGTGTGTGTGTGTGTGTGTCTGTGTGTGTGTGTGTCTGTGTCTGTGTGTGTGTGTTTGTGTGTGTGTGTGTGTGTGTGTGTGTGTGTGTGTGTGTGTGTGTGTGTCTGTGTCTGTGTCTGTGTCTGTGTCTGTGTCTGTGTCTGTGTCTGTGTCTGTGTCTGTGTCTGTGTCTGTGTCTGTGTCTGTGTCTGTGTCTGTGTCTGTGTCTGGGTCTGGGTCTGTGTCTGGGTCTGGGTCTGTGTATGTGTATTTGTGTGTGTGTGTGTGTGTGTGTGTGTGTGTGTGTGTGTGTGTATGTGTGTATGTGTGTTTGTGTGTTTGTGTGTTTGTGTGTTTGTGTGTTTGTGTGTTTGTGTGTTTGTGTGTTTGTGTGTGTGTTTGTGCGCGCGTATGTGGAGTCGACGTCTGTAGCCGACCACACAAGACAACTGGTTCGAGAGGCAAAAAGACAGTTAGAATACCTTTTTTCCTATTTATGTTTGCTGCTGTCACGTTTGTTTCCTATGACTGACTCCATATATCGTGTTAAGGTCGAAGTAGTCAACATCCGTCAGTGGGACAGTTGATCGGTCAGTATTATAGACAAATGTCGGTTTAAAACGAGGGTGTCTGCTCACACGCTTTTATTTTAAATTAAATATTAAATATTAAAACTCCAATATATATGTATAAGGTTTACTACCAGCTAAATTAGGTGTAGTTACCTTAGTAGGCTCGGAATAATGTTCACGTTTAAAAATTGAATGATTGCACCCACAACACGTCCACATAGCAAACAAAGACCTTGTTTCAAAAGAAATATAATTGGCAATAATGCCGAGGCGAGCAGTGCCATTTGATATTGAAGGTTCCCACGTTTTGGACAGCTGATGTCCTGTTATAAGTTACAGATGTCCTGTTATAAGTTACTGCTCTGCCAATCAATGCTGGACAGAGGAGCCTTTAATAACCAATATGGCTACACACTATCCTATATGTGATCTACAGTAAACTAGCTCTGTCTATTTAAGTATGATTTACTTACTTTGGAACATTATTTGTCGAAGCGAGTACGACGTTTCGACCCGTCATCTACGGGCCTTGATCACGTACTGGTGTCAAGTGTGTTGCCTCAGATTTCGGCGGGATGATTTGATTGCAGATGGTATCCCTGATCTCTGTTCATGGTAGGGGCTCTCTGTCTGATGTATATGGCCTCGTTCACTTTTCTCTTGTGCCAGTTGGATTCACGGGTCAGTACTTTAGTGTTCTTCATGGACACTGAATGTCCTGTGGCCCGGCAATGATCTCCTACTCCTGTTGGTTTGTCCAGGTTTGTGTATTCTTTGAATCTCTGGCTGAGTGTTCTCTTGGTTTCACCTATATATGTGTGGCTGCTGTCGGTGTTGGCGCTAGGACTATATTAGAATACGTATGATAGTTCTATCATCTGTACAAAATAGGTTTGCTAGAGGTGTCTTCTTTTGGCGTCGCCAAATCAATGACAACGACCGGTGTAGTTATTCCTCCGTATTCACAAATCAATGACAACGACCGGTGAAGTTATTCCTCCGTGTTCACAAATCAATGACAACGACCGGTGTAGTTATTCCTCCGTGTTCACAAATCAATGACAACGACCGGTGTAGTTATTCCTCCGTGTTCACAAATCAATGACAACGAACGGTGTAGTTATTCCTCCGTGTTCACAAATCAATGACAACGACCGGTGTAGTTATTCCTCCGTGTTCACAAATCAATGACAACGACCGGTGCAGTTATTCCTCCGTGTTCACAAATCAATGACAACGAATGGTGTAGTTATTCCGCCGTGTTCGTAAATCAATGACAACGAACGGTGTAGTTATTCCTCCTTGTGAACAAATCAATGACAACGAATGGTGTAGTTATTCCTCCGTGTTCACAAATCAATGACAACGAATGGTGTAGTTATTCCGCCGTGTTCGTAAATCAATGACAACGAACGGTGTAGTTATTCCTCCTTGTGAACAAATCAATGACAACGAATGGTGTAGTTATTCCTCCGTATTCACAAATCAATGACAACGACCGGTGAAGTTATTCCTCCGTGTTCACAAATCAATGACAACGACCGGTGTAGTTATTCCTCCGTGTTCACAAATCAATGACAACGACCGGTGTAGTTATTCCTCCGTGTTCACAAATCAATGACAACGAACGGTGTAGTTATTCCTCCGTGTTCACAAATCAATGACAACGACCGGTGTAGTTATTCCTCCGTGTTCACAAATCAATGACAACGACCGGTGCAGTTATTCCTCCGTGTTCACAAATCAATGACAACGAATGGTGTAGTTATTCCGCCGTGTTCGTAAATCAATGACAACGAACGGTGTAGTTATTCCTCCTTGTGAACAAATCAATGACAACGAATGGTGTAGTTATTCCTCCGTGTTCACAAATCAATGACAACGAATGGTGCAGTTATTCCTCCGTGTTCACAAATCAATGACAACGAATGGTGTAGTTTTTCTTCCGTGTTCACAAATCAGTGACAACGACCGGTGTAGTTATTCCTCCGTGTTCACAAATCAATGACAACGACCGGTGCAGTTATTCCCCCGTGTTCACAAATAAATGATAACGAACGGTGTAGTTATTCCTCCGTGTTCACAAATCAATGACAACGAACGGGTGTAGTTTTTCTTCCGTGTTCACAAAGCACATTTATTGCATGTTCCTATATAATATATCTTTATGTTATATAGTATATATTATATTACATATCACGGTTCACAAGTTTAGTCTATACTAGTATTGGCCGGCAGGCTACAATTTCAAAACGGAAAATTGTTCATCAATGTTTCACATTAACTTCATCATCATCACTTGAAAGACGCCTGATGACGTCAAAAACGTTAACAAGTTCTTAGTTTCCCTCTTTTTGGTTGATTGGTCGTTTTGTTGACGACGGCGAACTTGTCGATTGTGGGCGTAAATCATTGCTTCTGCTCCTTCCTTATATAGTTTTTGTGTGTTTTCTACGTCGTTTCTGAGCCTCATTTTTCACAATCTTCCTGTCTCCCAAGTATACTGGGGGGTCACAGCTCTTGCATGTTATTTCAGCCACCAGTTCTCCTTGTTCTGCTAGTTCTACCTTGTCCTTTGTATGTACGAACTGGCACCTTGGGTTGGTGTGCGGATGAATGGCTGTTCATGTGCAATGACTCCCTTCCAGTTTTTTGGTCTCGAAATCACCTGGAGCTGTGGCGATGATGTTCCGCTCTAAGTCCTCCGTGTACAAGTTCACAAGTTCACAACAATGGCTACACCCATCTTCCGCCTTCGTTGTTTCGAAGAAAGATATCAACAGCCCCAAGATGTTGTCTCATTCAGGAGTGATCTCCTGTTGAATTCCTTGCGTCTCGTCTCTTTAATCTTTTTCTAAAGACTTCACGTGCTTCTGATTGACTTCGCGTGTTTCTTTGATCGGTGTCTTTGTGAACAATGTCACGACATAAATCGATGTCTTTCTTCCTCTTTCAGCTGGATCATTTCTTTCACCAATTATTGTGAATTATATGTGCAGTGGTCCGTTTTCTCTCTAACGGTTGCAAGAATGAACTACTTTGAAGAGAATGCTCGGTCATACAGTAGAGAATGCCGTCTGAACGAGGTTTCATTGTAACATTACAATTCTAGGAATTTAGCAGTAAAACATGGTTGGTATAAAAGTACCGATACAAATTTTACCAGCTGAACACAGATTAGCTTGCAATGGCCGTGTTTCGGGACAACATACCATCAAAGATGTCTATATGACATGTAGTTAGTTTGCCATAAGCAAATTAGGCCTAGGTGCGGTTTTCAAGACAATTAAAGAGGTTGCGATATTTGATGTAGTGATGTCTTTCGTACGGTCATCTGCTTTAAAATATAGACATTCCTTTGGCGTCTAACAACTATTAGAGGACAAATACTTAATAGGAGACATTATCAGAAAACTGGAGCTCAGACAAAGTTATGGTGAGACTCCGTGTCTGAACCAAATCAACGATATAGCTGGAGAGTCGATGGTTTATATGGCGCCACAGTTTAACGCTTCGCTTGCCAAACGTGTTTTCTCAAACGACTCGTCACACCTAAACTACAGTTGTTGATGTCTTGATGTCTTTAATACGCTCAGCTGTTCTAAACATTCATTTGGAATAAAATGTAAACTCGTCGATCAGATGGCAAATACCTTAATTGTCACAATACCGGATCTCGAAGAAAGTTATTGCGAGACACGCTGTTGTTGGACAATTCAAACTGCTTACCTGGTGTTTCGATGGTTTATTTGGCGCCGCTGTTTACTGCGTTCACCTGAGTGATGTGTTTGTCCCTAAACAGCTGATCACAGGTAAAATACTTTCGAAGTCTAGAGGTTCTGAGCTCCGTAGACACTGGATACAAACGGACATCGACTAGATTGAAGCACTGTTAATAATAGTATCACATATAAATTAGTTTATTAGTTTGGGTATATCAAAGATATAGAATTACAATCATCCAAAAACGGGCGTGCGAATAATAACGTTAAATACATGTAACTCACATACGGAATCACTTTTCAAAGAACTTACACTACTGAAAGTTAGATAAATATTAACGTTACAAGAGTTAAAATTGTATTCATAAACAATTACCTCCATATTAAAAAAGTGGCGAATTATACCAAGTTATAATATACACAATTATAATACTCATTTAAAAGATAATAGTGTTAGTTTTAGAATTATGCATGAATATGCTATGGAATGTCTTAGATATAGCATTCCACATATTATAAATGACACCTCTGATATAATCATCATCAACATCATGCTGTCGGTCGCGATGCGATAACGACTGCTTGCATTCACTTGACTATTGATCTCCATTTATCTCTCTGCTATGAGAGTGATGTACACGAGTCGGTCTTTATATATCTCAGCTTCAGGTTTCTCTTTATGGTATTCGTGAACAGGAGACAAGGGCGCCCTCTCTTTCTGTTACTAGAAGACAGTTGAGAATAGAGAACCTGCTTTGGTAGCCTGTCTGGCGACATCCTCATGAGGTGTCCAGTCCACCAAGTGTTCACTCCATCTTGCCACAACTCTCGTGTTGTCAGAGAAGGTCTCCATTCCATCTGTTGATTTAATGTGAACCCTTCTTCTTGGGTCCCCACACTTCCTTCAGTCCATTGTAGAAGCCCTTCGTGTTGTTTCTGTCAGCAGCCCTCTGCAGCTCTACTGCCTTCCTTTCCCACAAGTCTGACTTCAGTGCACGGGTGCGTTTTCGTAGCAGTCTGCAGGCATCTTTGTATGCTGCAGTGGTGGATCTAGTGCTCCTGGTTTGCAACACTCTCTAGTGGGCTTGGTCTCTTCTACAGCTCATGTCGTTAGGGTCGAACCAGTCCTGGTGTTTTCTGTGTGGCTTGCCAAGATATGTCTTGGCTGTGTTGTATACGACCTGCTGCAGATCTGCCCATTCCTCGTATAGTATTGAGTTTTCCTTCTCCTCCAATTGGGCGAGAGCACTGTCCATCTCCTGCTCAAAACTCTCCCTATGGCTGATGTTACTTAGGTTTGCTGCGTTGAGCTTGGACGGGTTACCTTTCCCTTGCCTGTTGAGTTTTTGTCGTATTCTGATAGCCACTTTTTACCTCAGCATCTGGTGATCTGTCCAGCAGTTAGCTCCACGCATGGCTCGGGTACTGTGGATATCCATCTTATCCCGACACCTCGTGATGATGTAGTCGATCATAAGCTAGTGTCTTGAACGAGGATACATCTAAGTGGTCTTGCGTTCATCCTTCTCTTTGAACACGGTGTTCGTCACTATCAGTTCGAACTCAGAGCACAGAGCCAGTAGAAGCTCGCCATTGGAGTTGCATTTCCCAATCCCATGTTTGCCCATGACCAAGAGCCTCTTGTCATTGTCTTTTCCTATCATCGCATTGAAGTCTCCTATCAGCCAGCAATAGCTTATCTGTACGAGGGATGCCATTGATCACACTTGCCAGCTGGTTGTAGAAGGCCTCCTTGTTTGTCGTTGTTGGAGCGTACACGCTGATAATTGTAGCAAAATTGTTCTTGCTCAAAGGTAGTCTCATTGCATGATTCTGTCACTTAATTACTGGTCGTAACATTTATGTCAGCGTTGTTACGATATCCTTTTTGGTAGCAAAGCCCACGCCGGCTTCCCTTCTTTCTCCTTCGGGTTTTCCACTCCAGAAGAAAGAGTATTCCAAGTCGTTGAGGCTACCGGACTCTGAGAACCTTGTTTCACATAGGGCTGCGATGTCGATGTTGTATTTGGCAAGTTCCGTTGCTACTAGTGCCGTACGTATTTCTGGTCGGTCAGCTCCTTCTCGGTCGAGGAGAGTCCTGACGTTCTATTATGCAATTGTCAGTAGTTGTCTTCTTCTTAATCGAAAACGAAATATATACTCACAGTGTGCATGGCTTTATATGTGATATAAAACTATGTACTTTATTCAACTGTTATACATGCTAACTAAACCAATAAATACAATATGTTTTGATGTTCTTTACAATTAGCACACCTCCACACGACCACACATTTTCTCACTTCAAACAACCACTTCGAAATAAACGTATGAGATAGACACCTTATACAAAGGACCATATTACGTTTCACCTTGGCACTATGGTCACTCTTATAACAGCGACGTTATTGTTTTAATAGGAGCAACCGACCCCAATTTGTAAAAGTTATATGATTGTGGTTTTTGTTTGGTGCAACAATAATTAGTATAAGTACACACGTTTGTCTGTATTGTCGGTTTACCGTATAGTCTAATCCTAGTACGTGAACACGAAATACACAGGACGACGTGAGAATGTGAAAGGAATGAAACAGGAGAGAGGGAGGAATAGTGGGAGAGAGGGAGGAACAGTGGGAAAGAGGGAGGAACAGTGGGAGAGAGGGAGGAACAGTGGGAGAGAGGGAGGAACAGTGGGAGAGAGGGAGGAACAGTGGGAGAGAGGGAGGAACAGTGGGAGAGAGGGAGGAACAGTGGGAGAGAGGGAGGAACAGTGGGAGAGAGGGAGGAACAGTGGGAGAGAGGGAGGAATCGTGGGTGAGAGGGAGGAACAGTGGGAGAGAGGGAGGAACAGTGGGAGAGAGGGAGGAACAGTGGGAGAGAGGGAGGAACAGTGGGAGAGAGGGAGGAACAGTGGGAGAGAGGGAGGAACAGTGGGA
>OZ024854.1:19027554-19035054 GCA_964017155.1 Oasisia sp. SBJ-2009
TCTCCTTGTGCTGCTATTTAGCCTTCTACGTAATCTCTATGTTTTCAACCTCCTCTTCTGCAGTTCATTGTTCGTCTCTTCTTTTCCTTTTGCGTCTTCTTCATCAAGGGTACACCAGTCCAATCTGGACGCATATTGACGCACTGGTGTGAATGACTTTGGGCCAGAGTACAATCGACACAACTTATGGTGCCACGTAATTGAATGACAGTTTAACTGAGATAAACAAAGTTGTATATGCATCCAACCTAACATTTCCACAGAAAAGCGTTTAATTAATTGTTGTCACATTTTAAGCACACGAAGCAGCACAGCCTTACATGCGCATGTTTACGTGTTGTATTGAAATATTCATGCTCCACATTAAGGCTATTTGTTGATGCGTTCCGATCGACAGGGAGACAAAACTACACAAGAGTAAGACGAGGAGTCGACGTAGGATGGACAGACGGCCGGTCAGAACATGTCACAGTGTCGCCATCTGGTAGACTTCTGCACGTCTCAACTGCCTGTGTGTCGCGATAACGCCCGTAGACGGTGGCACTGACACCGATTAAGAACTCGTGAAGTCAGGCTGCGCCGGGGGAACGGCCACGTGAATAATACGACTTAATAGAAATGTACGACATGAAATGCACGAATAAGTCGTTCCCACTGAATCGGATAAGGAAATGATATAACAAATTTCCGGTTTGCTGTGCACATTCAAAGTTGCTCAGAAACAGCGGAAACAACAAGTTCCGTATTGTCTCGGGGGAAGCTTTAGTTAACGTATTTGTAAGAAATGAAAGGAATTGGAAATATATTCATATATACAAGTATGGTGGGTGTTGCGTTGTGATTGTATGTGGGTATGTAACCAGTGGCTAAATGCAATTGTATCGGTGTGACCACATGGAGAGTAGATCCCTGGTCGATGGTCATTTGCTCCGTCTGGTTCCCTTCGCATTACCTCACCTTGGGCCGATCGCTCGGTCTTGTCCAGAAGAAGTAACTATCAATATACAGAGGGTACACACGGGAGGGACAACATGACGAAACAAAACCCACTGTCATGGAATTAATTAATCAGTTTAACGCCATGAATGCTGACATTTAAAGTGATCGAACGTTTTTGTATAATTGTGCTTTTATGTGTTTGTATGCTAAGCTTTTTCTCACTGTTGCTTTGCATCTCGAGTTCCAAACCTTTCGGGAGCCGAACGAACAAAAATAACGCTTTTAAGTTTCCGACGTTTACTGTGGTTCATACCGAGTTAGGATATTATTTCGCAACGTTGTAGGTGTTTTCTGCTACTGTTCGAAGTCTTGCAAACCATTCAACAATTGCAAACCATTCAACAATCACTAGGAAACGTTAACATGGACACATACTTCAAACAGTGCAAGAAAAAGGCAAGTAGCGTTGCGAACAACTGCCCGCTGAAAGGCAGGTCGAAAACTAAGAAGGCTAAATGTCTGTAGCTAAACTAGACATTTGTCCTCTTTAGGTTACCACTGCAAACACGGTTTCCCAATTTTTTATTGTTAAATTGCAAGGCATTTTCCCGTTTGGGATGTCCATGCGATCACGCTTCAGTTGTGTCGTACAGAGTGCATTGCATCGGCGTGCTTATTCTAGTTGTCGCAAAGTCCGACACCAAATATACCACAGATGCACATTCGCCAGTTGGTTTCGTATCTTAGACGACAGGACATTACTCAAGTTCAGTCGTGATCGCGATCGATCCGATCTTAAACACGAAGTTCGTTCACTTAATCTCATTCGTGAACGCGATCGAGCCGATCTTAGACATGACGTTCGTTCATTTGATTTCATTCGTTATTGCGATCGAGCCGATCTTAGACACGAAGTTCGTTCACTTGATCGCATACGTGATCGCGATCGAGCCGATGTTAGACACGAAGCTCGTTCATTTGATCTCATCCGTGGTCGTGATCGCGATCGCGATCGAGCCGAAGTTCGTTCAATTAATTTCATTCGTGATCGCGATCGAGCCGATCTCAGACACGAAGTTCGTTCAATTAATCTCATTCGTGATCGCGATCGAGCCAATGAGCAGGACGCCGATGGTTCCGACGACGACGACAACGATGGTGGCGACGACGGCGAACGCCTCACACACGAGGTTCAACGTCTCGGTCGTGATGCCGGACACGTGCAGCAGGCCGACGATGGTGAGGAGCGCGTTAAAGACGAAGAAGACGCTGCTGGCTCCGGCTCGCGTGCCGAAGAACGCGGCGTGGACGGCGGACGCGGCGACGATGCCGCCCGTGATGCACAGGCCGACTATGGCGACGTCGCCGAAGAACCACGCCCTCTCGCCGAAGTAGCTCGACAGCTTGCGAAAAACGACTATCAGTAACATGGCGAATATCAAGATGCCGACTTGGTACAAGGACGTGATGATCGTTTCGTCATAACGCGACGACGAGTCATCGTCGAAGTAGTTCTTGCTGCCCCGCATCTTTGGCCTTGTTCGGTAGGGTGCCTCGCTGGAACAACAGGATTAGCACATTCTGCATGCAGATGCACCGCGCTGCATTCATTCACCAATGATGTTGGATTATACGTCATCAGTCCGACCAGAGCTAGTGGATCATAGAGCTGATTGTCCCGAGACCCGCGCCATGTTGTATATTAATGGCGCCCGCACGCGGATGGAACCAGTTTGTTTTACCTACGTTGTGTTCATTGTTACGAAGCCGTAACTTTTGTTATCACCGTACTACTTTCGATAACTTTTGCGAATAAGACAGCTTATGATCACTAACAAGGAACATCACTAGGAAATATAACAGTTTCAGATAGGCTGATAAAATGATGACGTCGTAGTGGGCTTACGTCACAATCAAAACGTTATGCGCGAGACCTTCGTCAAAGTTTTTTTGCTTTTACCATACATTTTTGAAAAATGTCAAATATAATAGTATTAATATGTTGCATTACTACTGCGATATAGCATGTCCTAGTATAGTCTCGCTTAACCAACTGTCGGTCGGGTGATTTTGCCTGCTTTTGAATGTGATCCGTGTGGGGCTAAACAATGCTGCCACCTCACGGATATTGGTCAATCCTGCCGTAATTCCTATTGTATAAACAACTGCAACTTTGTTTTAATTTGTTTGGTGTTAATATAAGCTCAATTTTGAATATTTTCATAGGATATCATTATCTTGTAAAAGTATATCGTCATTTTAATGTTCATAGTGGGCCTGAGAGCCAATCAGCGTCTCTACCATAATCTGGGGAAAGACCGCTCTGTCGGTTACATCGGCAGCCCATTAATTCACCAGGCGGAGTTGAGGGGCTAAAATGTGTTGCCACCTCACGGAGTCTGATTAATCGAGGCTAGTCCTAGAACAAATATATATACATTTATATATTTCTGGGATTGTTCAGGCTGTAATGTTTAGTTGCAAAAAGGCGCTAAATCGCCGAGATGTCCGAGATTGAGTGAGATCTAGGAGCGCGAAAGAAATTAACTGGTCCCGTCCGAGGGAGGGCGATTTCTATTTCCAAAATGGCGCCTCCATGTTTAAATCTTAGAGTGCCCCATCCTCCTTTACAGTAGCTCTAGTCCGACTTACTAAAAATATAACTACACAACCATTATCACTCACTCACTCGCCCACTCGCCCATTCATTCAATCAATCAAACAAATAAGTAAGCAAGCAACCAATCAGTAGATCGAGTAATCTATCAATCGATCTCCTATATTATGTCGAGTCGGCTTCACGAATGATATCCTTCCTACATTATGCAGACACGACTTGACAAGTGATCTCCTACATTGTGTAGACTTTGATGGCAGATCATCTACAATAGGGAAACATCCTGACAAACGATATCTTACCATATGGCACATGTACTGGATAATTAAATTATGTAGACATGTCTTAAAGGTTATCAAAGTCATCTTCCTGTTATGCGCCCTGTATTTTGGAGGCATATGTTGACTATCCGAAGCAGTTACATCCGTTAGACAAGTCATATATCGATCCACATCAAATTGGAAGTGTACTATACCTGTGTTGTTTACATCATAATATTATTATATGATGCACAAACAATATAATTTATCGCTAATAGCTATAAAAACCTTAATCATTCGTTTTTTATCTTCTCCGTGCATAAAATAGCATTATAAAAACATCAGCCTTAACATCCAGCAACTTTGAAATTCAATACAACTGAGCAAGTCACACTCTTAGACTACACATGGTTTGCACTCACGCAACTGAAACCAAGGTGACCGCAATGGAAAGAAAAACAACAACGGGAGAGAAAGCGAGAGAGAGAGAGAGAGAGAGAGAGAGAGAGAGGGAGGGAGAGAGAGAGAGAGAGGGAGAGAGAGAGAGGGAGAGAGATGAGAGATGGAGAGAAGATGCACATATGCATGTAAGCATATACACATATTATAATTTAAAAAAGGAGAGTTCTTTTCAGTTAAAAACATGGCTGCGACATTGAACACCTTAGGTAATTTTATTTGTTATTCTACAGGTAATAGCTAATTTTGTCAAAACAAATATTCTTAGCATATGCACATACATACAAACTAAAGTAATATTTCTTTCTTCGTCATCTTCTGTCAATCTGCATTCTTTGTGTACATTAAAACTTCACTGTATGGTATGACATCTGTTTTGTTCCCATCTTAAGTTGTTCGTATATGTTGTACTGTGTCCATGCCCTGACATAAACACCCATATACAATTTTGAAGGCATAGACTTTGACAGTTAATTTGAATATGGGATACCCTTAGCTCTAAAAATCAACTAGGTAGAATTCAATTATCAACTAGCGAAATATCATAGCGAAACCGCCATTTTCCAAAATGACCCCCATGCATGTAACTTTTCAGGTATAGTCTACACAGTGCATCAAAAAGATTTTATTAGAATTTGCGTAGTTACCGAAATACAAGATGGCCGCCATCTAAAGTCTGCCAAACGTGAAAATGTGTATAATGTTTGACAGAAATGTAGTAGACGGATGATGTTGATGTCTATTGTGGGTTCTCGTATATGTCCAGCACACTGGTGACGTCAAAAAGGATGTTTTTAGTGCATTTTTGATCAGTCATAATATGAATATGGCGTGATATATGTATGGATATGATTTATATGATATTGATATTGATAACAATTCAAATTGTTTTGAAAGGAATCACATAAGTGCTATACAAAAGAAAGGAGTAAGAGTACCACACGTTAATGTCAGTAACACTGGCCAAGTGACATGCCTATTTGTAGGTATATCATATGCTGCTCAGGAAAACTTAAATGCCTACATACTATGTAAGTAAGCTTTGCGCACTAATTAAATTCACGATCATATAAACAAAGAACTGTCGTAGTATAGCATAGATAACCAAATTGTAATGTCCTATCCCGATATTGGATTAATAGCCACTATTTACTGTAGTGACCCATCTGCGCTAACAAATACGTGTCTGACCTAACCAGTCTACCACTTATTTTGATACGCTGGTCGTCTTTCCTTGTGACAACAGATCAAGCAACTTTGCTGCCATTTAGCTTTTGGTCACATGCATCTACATTTGACAAGTTTCCAGTGGGGTAGTGGATCTATACATGTTGTAGGCAAGAAGATGTCATTAAAAATCATCCAGCCTCAGCTTGTTGGATCTGGTGATTGTTTGAACTCTGCGCCAGTCTATACATGAACGAGATACTCCTCATCCTTCTGTATGACTTAATCAGTTAACCGATTTGACTCTGCAAAATCGGATGGGAACTGGTACTTCTGTGAATCACATAAGAGAAGTGTGTTTTGCACAAATCTTACTGAACACAACATCGCCAGTGGGGACGTGCACCTTCACTATGACTCGGCACAGCCGGACTCCCACCTAATCTGCGAGACCATGCCGTGGTAGATGATGACTATGCTCACCGCTATCAAACTCTACACACAATTCTTGAATGTACCGCGCTCGCAACTGACAGATAAAACGTAGTGAGAGCAGTATTATTTCTTGTTTGCCCGCATCAGACTTTGGTGTTCTTTGTATCGATTGTTCTAGCTTCATAGCTGGTGCGACAACATTACAATTGCCAGAAACGTGATCTTCCACAATGAAATGACGCGCCGAAGCAGCACAGGATGAGTTGCTTCCAGGATCTTGATCGTTTCTAAATAGAATGAGTCGTAGCAGAGATAGTGAGTCAGTACCTCTCCCTGAAGATTGACAGATATGTTTTCTGCGGAAGCCGTGTGTAGAGGAAAATTACCTTTCGATCAGATGCAACAACATGCGAGTAGTCGCAAGTACTACCACGTTTCAGACTTCACACAGAATTGTTCCTGAAGCTCTAGCAATTTATCCACAAATTCTGCAAATTATTCCACCGACCTCGTCTTCTAGCAGAGAGGCATGTGCATCTCTGTCGTACATGCCATCATATCATCATTTACCTTGCGACCCCTCTGCGCCAACCACTGCCAGAAAGCCTCCCACGTCAGCGAGCTGATCAGGTCTGAAAGCATCATTATTCCATAGTAGGAGCGAACGTAATGACTGCCTTCCAGATACCGCCCTCAGCTCAGACATCATGATTTTGACCAAAGAATGAAACACACGTTCATCACAAAAAAGGATATGAGGAACTGGGATGAGGTAACTTACCGATGGACACTCTGGAAGTGTTTAAGGCTTTCATCCACAGTTGTATAAATCAGTGACAATTGGACGGGATCACTCCGTGTAGGCAGAGAACCTCAAATAGCATTTTATGATTAGCACATAGCTACCAAATGATCAGTGTTAATTGAAATTAACAATCTCAGTAAAATCGTTCTCTCATCGACTTTCTACTACATTTCTGACAAATATTTTTGTGGCAAATATTATACACTTTTTCATGTTCGACGAACTTTGGGTAGAGGTTGTTTTGGGTTTCAGCAACCATGCAATGTCAAAACTGTTTTAAAGCCACTACTGTGTCGGGGCATACATGACAACCCCAAAATGCCAACTTCCTTTTTCTATTATACTCCTATCAGAAGTTGTGTGCATTTCTGATGCGCAAGGCGGCCCTCTTAGAAAAGGGAATTTTTCTCTGTACATTTTCGTTGTGAATTTTGGAACAACATCTAGTAGACTCTTGAAGCTAGAGGAATCACATACTCAAGACAGCTCTTAATGGCTATGCGTTTCGGAAAAGTATACGGGTTGTTATGCCCGAGTCGGGGCTATTGTTATATATTGTTCTATTGGGCGTCGCTTTGTTTTTTGATATGTCTTAATTCTGTAATTATTTTAGTTGTATTTTTATTCTTTCTCTATACTATCATTCTGACGATGTCAATCAAAATGTGTATACATAGTTATATATAGAGATTACCCATGGCTATTTAAACAAGAATACTATTAGCCTTAATTATCATCATTGTACTCTTTATATTTCTCCTAATTAATTAACTAAGCAGATTAGCGGTTTACACACACACACACACACACACACACAC
>OZ024854.1:19042554-19055054 GCA_964017155.1 Oasisia sp. SBJ-2009
GTAACACCACGACACCAGGCTGCTAACTTCATGGCGGTATTCAGACTCATCTGAGTCCGACACCAGCCCTATTAATGTGGTGTCATCTGCACATTTTAACAATGGTACAGAAGAGTGATGTGAAACACAGTCATTTGTAAACAGAGAATATAGCAGTGGGGAGAGGACACATCCCTGAGGAGTCCCCGTGTTCATGATAATAGTGCTGGAAACTACACTGTTCATCTTAACAACCTGTGATCGCTGTAGTAAAAAGTCCAGAAGCCAGTAACACATTGATGGGTCAATTGACAGCAAATGAAGTTTGTCGTAAAGAAAGCAGAACTGTAGTCAACGAAGAGGATGCGCGCATAAGTGTTCGCATAATCCAAGTGCTGCATCACAAAATGCAGGGCCAATGCAACAGCATCATCGGTGCATGTGTTCTCCCTGTACGCGAACTGCAGTGAATCCATGCTGGAGTTGGTGACCGACTTCAGATATCTCAGTACCAATCGCTCAAACACCTTCATCACCACTGACGTCAGAGCCACGGGGCGGAAGTCATTCAGCGCTGTCGCTTTCGGCTTCTTCGGTACCGGAATTATGCTTGCTGCCTGGAGCTGTGTGCAGATTGAGAGAGACGTTAAATAAGTCTGTAAATACAGTTGCTAATTCATTAGCGCAGTATTTCAAAGTTGATGTGGAAACGTTGTCCGGACCAGCTGCTTTCCTACTGCTCTGTTGCCTGAGTAGCTTCCTCACCTCGTGCTCTTGAACAGTGAAGGATGGAGGGAGTGGCACAGCAGGGTCTGGGAGGCTGACCGATGTAGTCGTCAAATCCTGGCGGTCGAAGCGGACGTAAAAGTTGTTAAAGTTGTCAGGTGTTGCTGATTCAAAGCCAGGGATTGAATGCTTTTGCTTGTAGCCAGTAATGCACTGGAGTCCTTGCCAGGCAGAGCGGGTATCGTTAGAAAGGAACTGGCCTTCGAGTTTGCGCCTGTAGTCAGTTTTCGCTCCCCGTATCGCCTTTACAACACGGTACTTGGCTTTTTTGTACAGTGCACGGTCGCCACTCTTGAAGGCTTCTTCCTTCTGTTTCAATTTAATTTTCAGGTATTTGGTGAACCATGGCTTATCGTTGCCGAACACTTTCAGACTCTTTTCGGGAATACACAGATCCTGGCAGAAGCTTATGTATGATGTCACAGTATCTGCGTATTCATGGATGTCGTTAGATGCGTTTCTAAAAGAGTCCCAGTCCGTGCATGCCAGACATCCTTGGAGACGTAGGATGGACTCGTCGTCCCAGCGCTTAATGTTTCTAACGAAAGGTTTCACTTGTTTAAGTTTCTGTCGATAGGAGGGCAGGAGGTAAATCATGGCGTGGTCGGAGAAACCAAGGGGCGCGCGTGGAACCGCATGGTATGCCTCTCTGATGGTGCTGTAACATAGGTCCAATGTTTTCCCCTGTCTCGTGGCACACGTTACCTGCTGCTTGTACTTTGGAAGATCTTTAGAGAGTGTAGTATGGTTGAAATCACCAAGAATCAGCATAAGTGAGTCCGGGTTTGAATTTTCCACGGTGATGATCTGATCAACGAGTGCGCCGATCGCAGCGGGGTCAAGCCAGGTTTCGGTGAAGCAGTACACAGAACAATCACTAAAATCACGCCTAGTCTTCATCGGGTAGGACAGTTCATCATGTTTGTTTTTCAGAGATCTTACATTTGATAGAAATATTGCAGGGAGAGGAGGGCGTTGTGTCCGTGTCCTGAACCGTGTCAACACGCCGGCACGCTTGCCTCGCTTGCGCCGGCCACGAGAGGTGGGCCGTGTATTGTTATTGGTGTTGTTCGCGCGTCGGGTGCCGCGCTGATCAGTGGTGCGTGTCGGGTGTGTCTCATTGTTTTCACACAATGAAATTTCAGTACAAGAAAGCAGGAATGTGGGTATTGACTTACTGTCAGAATGTTCACGTATGCGTAGTAAAGCGTCTCTGTCATACGTTTGCAAACACACAACACTCTCCGTTAAAATAGAACATATAAATAGGCACGTAATAGTAAGAGCCAACGCCTTGTCGCCATACACCGGCGCCATCTTGTCTCTACACTCTTATTGTTTCTTTTTCTGTATGTTGACTGTCATCGAGCTGTTGGTGTAGATGTAGATTTCCTTCAGGAGTTCGATGTTCACATTTTCTATTCCCTGTTCTTGAAGCAAGGTCAGTACTGCTTGAGTTTGCACTGAGTTGAAGTCTTTCTCGTAGCCGAGAATGCGATGCAGAGTTGGATATTATATTCTCTGCACTTCTCCTTCAGTTGGTTTGCGACGTGGGTGTGGTCTGTCGTTGAGTATCCGCTTCTGATTCCAGCTTGCTCTCGTGGCTGGTTTTCGTCGAGTGTCGTCTCCCTCGTATTCTTTAGTACTTTCGTGAGTACTTTATAGATGTTTGATACTGGACATATCGGTCTGTAATTCTTGAGGTATTTCTAATTTCTCTTCTTGAAGATTATCACCACCTTGGCGTTCTTCCTCGCTGTTTGTATTCATCTTTCTGGTAAAAGCATTTAGTGTAAGGCTTAGCAAGGGCCTTCGAGATGGTATCTTCTCCTGCTTTCAATGTCTCTATATGTATATGGTTGTTGCCTGTTGCTACGCTATTCTTCATATCTCGTAATGCTGCTTCCACGTCCCATGACGTTCTGTGTTAATCTAAATTAATTAATTAATTAATTGATTTTGTAAATATAGCTGAGTCGTTGATAGTATCGTGTGTATTTCGATTATGAATATGATGCAGTGCTGGTATATGCTATGAACTTGCGCAACTAGAGAACTAAACAAAACTAAGCATTGTATTTGGCTGTTTATATAAAATGTAGACTGACGGCCTATTTAAGGTGCAGGCTGAACTAAATGCAGGCAGTCGATTGAAAAACATTTTACTAAAACGCAAGCGCAGCGGTGCATGTGTTACTGCGCCGTGCATATAGAATGAGCGATAAAAAGTTTGTTTATGCCGACCGCGCTGTCTTTTCGACCTCAAAAGTCTGCTAAGACGCGCTGTTTATAAAACATAAATATGCGGAAGATTATGTTAAATGATTGAATTAACCAAATAAAGTATCAAAATGTTGGCAAAGATACAGTTATGATGGCAAAACCGAGGTGGGTCCGACTTCTACATAAGTGCCCTCTCGTGTTGTGATTACTATGAAGAATTATAAATATTTCGTTAGGTACATTATAATATTACTGTCACGGATTAGGGCGCACTGCAGTTACGTGAGTTGCGCTGTCGTGCTTACATTTTCCGGTTGTTATCAACTGTCCGATTTACATTTATGCGCATGCGCGATAAATGTAAAATCATCAATGTGCAGCGAAACAACAAAGCATTTTTTGTATAAATGCCACGGGCTGTTCGTTAACTCTCCAGTGATGACTACTGTGTATAGTTGCCTAACATTTCGTTTAATAGGGCCTTTAATTGGTAAGTGGGTCACGATACATGGCGAGACTCCGCGCGACTGGACCTGGTTGGGGACCGGACACAAGATTCAAGAATAATATTCTAACGATGGATGACAGTTGTAACGTGTAGCTTCCGATTGATGAATACTAGAAAAATCTTGTAGTATACCTTTCTTATCTTAAATGTCCGAATTAATATTGAGTTTACCACACTATCATAGACAGAACTAACAGCGATTTACGTAGTGCATATAATAAACACGGTTTAGGCCGTATGTATCTTTTACGGGATTTGCATTTTACATTGCTGTACGTTGTGGTTTCGATAAGCACTTATATCAGACAAGTTGTCTAAATGCACATAATCATAACAAAAGGAAAAGTTTGACCCAAACACGTTGTACTGCGCGAAAATGGCACTCTTCATTATTGGTCAAGATCGCCAAACACTTATTGCCATGGCAACCACCATAATAATCGATTAAAATATGATTTCCCTGATCATTGTCACCGGCAAAGTGTTCATTTGCTACTGCTTGTAATAATCCTTCGGACAATATAACTGAAATATATTTGGGAACAGTTCGATTATTACAACCAAAAACAAAACGAATCTTATATGTTAACATAGAGAATATGGACTTCCTGCCCCCAACTGCCATCAGCCTCGTTTTCGCGCCCTATACATTATGTATAATTACACGGATTATGGCGCACTACAGTCATGTGATTTGCGCTTGCTATCAAAACATGCCTCAAAATGTGTTTGCCTCGTGTTAATTTGCGACAAATAACGTTGCTGAGAGATTATATACATCTTAATGAACAGCCCGTAGTAATTATACCATAAATGCTTTGTCATTTCGCTGCACATTGATGATTTTACATTTATTGCGCATGCGCAGAAACGTCAATCGGAACGTTTATAACGCCGGAAAAATGTAAGCGCTACAGCACTATCCATCAATACATGCCTCAAAACGTGTTAACCTCGTGTTAATATGCGACAAATATCTTTACTGAAAGTGTATGTACATCCTTACGAACAGTCTGCGGTATTTATACCATAACTGCTTTGCGTTTCGCTGCACATTGATGGGTTTTACATTTATTGCGCATGCGCAAAAACCTTCACCCGGATAGTTTATAACGGTTTTATTAACACCAGAATAAAATGCTAATGGAACAACGCCACATGCCCTTGTGCAATATACGTCCAATACACGAGAACCTTGTCTGCACAACATAAATAAAGGCATACCTTGTGTACCGGAAACTGTCGTTATGTCTGGTACACTGGTCTTTGTAATTAGTGTGGTCGTTGTAGTTAGTATCGCATTTAGTATCGTGGTCGTGTTCGTGGGCGTGGGCGTGGGGGTGGGGGTGGGCGTGGTCGTGGTGGTGTTCGTGTTCGTGGAAACGTGTTGTGCACTCATTGTTCACCGGTCTCTCTTGTTGGCAGTTCGTCAACGCTCCTCAACCGGGTACCGCCACCACGTGCAAGATATGTTTTCAGCACGCGTGCACTTCTGCAGAAAACAACCCCCAACGTAATAGATTGTGACGTAGATTAAATTGCCTTTGTAACTTCCCTTTTCGTTTATGTTCTTAAAGTGCCACCAGACGATGTAACACGTTCGTTGCAACCATTGCGTGCAGTGGACGTAGCTAAATTGCAGCGTTGGTTGCCTTACAACTAATCTTGCTTGCAACTAATCAGTTCGCGCAGAGCAACCTGGTCGCACGCGAAATGTGTGACGTCAGTGGCAATATGGCTGCTACAATATCATCTCGCTCTGGCGCTGGTCATCGTCCTGGCCCTGCCCCGTAAGCCCGAATGCACTCGGCACTTAAGGAAGTCTGAATGTTAACTTGAGTGTCTCTCTCTGCTGTCCATCTCGCCCGATGCGATGATGACATCAATGTAGGGTATCGTCCATGTGATTTGCTCGTCGGTGAAATATTAGTCCAATATGAGCTGAAAAGCTTCTCTTGCAGTTGACACAGGAGACGATAGTTGCAGAAGCATCAGAAAGCCATGGCGGAGATTGTGATCATGTTGGTATTTTTTTGATATATTTTCTTCAATATGACTTTTTCCTTTGTGAATGGCCTGCCTCCACGGTTGTCGATCTTGTGCAAGAGCCTCCCAGGTGTCTACCGCGATGTGTGAAGCCTTTAGGTGTTGTTTGACTACATCTTTGTATCGTAGCCGTTGCCCACGTTGAAGACGTTTCCCTTTGGCTAATTCCTCTTAGAACACATCATTTGGGAATCTGCTGTCATTCATACGGGTAATATGTTCAGTCCAACGGAATTGGGAAGCCATTGGAGTGGCTTCTATGCTGGACATATTAGCCCGTCTCAAGACTTCTACATTTGGAATGTGGTGTTTCCATGAGATCCGCAGGATTTATCGTAGCTATTGGAGATACACTTGGGAAAGTTTTCTAAAGTGGCGACGGTACGTGTCTCCGCCGAGCACAGCAGATTTGGAAGTACAATTGCCTTGTACACCTTGCACTTTGTGGAGACTCTAATACCACGTTGTGACCATACACGCTTCCACAGTCCTCCAAAGGCTCCTGAAGCAGCATGGATACGGTTGTTAATGTCCACATCAATGGTGTTTTCAGATGCAACAGTGCTGCCCAGGTATGTGAAGTTCTTAACTGATTTTAGTGGCGTGTCATAGATTTCAACATATGGATCGATCGAGGTTTGTCCGGGTGGAGGTTGGTAGAGCGTCACAGTTTTGTTGTTGTTGATTGTAAGTCCAAACAGGGTTGCAGCTTGTTCAAACTGTTTGCATATCTCTCTGGGGTCTTCTAGTGTATATGCAACAATAGCAGCAGCATTTATAACCAGTAGTTCGCGGATGCAGAGTTCTCGAGTTCTTGTGCTTGCCTTTAGTCTAGCCAATTGGAATACTTTTCTATAACTTGAGTAATATATACATGTAGCTGTAAAATTCCACTAGATGGAATTGTCAATATCCGAGCATAACATGAGGCAACCATGCTTTAAAATGGCTGCCAAATTCAATTTCCTGTATGTTAATAACTGCATCATATAGAGCAACAATTTTGGTTCGCATATATATATATATATATATATATATATATATATATATATATATATATATATATATATATATATTTTAGGGGACAAGGGTTTCAAATATAGATTTTAAAAGTTATAGCAGCGAAGCAAATTCGGCGATTAACTACGCTGTACGCTGATTTACATGCTACATGTTACAATAGACAACATGCAAATAACTGACATGACTGGAAGCGATATAATCAAGTGAGAACATCCAATTGCATATGTTGACAAACTGGTGGTTACAATATATGGATTTATTGAGCATTGTAAGCAATACAATACTAGTATTCCCAAAGCTAACAAGGAAGTGAAGAATCTCGTGACGTCAGTCTTTCTGTGAAAATTACGGTTTGCATATCCTAACTGTTATTGCAAATTGTTAGTTCTTGTTGATAATTTTAGTAAGATTAGCTTAGGTGTCTAGATCCAAATAACTGCCGTTGTCTTACCCTTTAAGGTTATATATATATATATATATATATATATATATATATATATATATATATATATATATATATATATATATATATATATATATATATATATATATATATATATATATATATATATATATCCACTTAGCCTCCACTTAGCGAGAATGTAAGTAGCCTAAATAAGTGTGGTATTATATGTATTATAATAAAATTATAATCGTCGTCACCAGTGACGTCACTTATGACGTGTTTGACTTTGTTGTGACACCAAATAACGCTTTGACTTGTGTACACGTGCGTTGCCAAAAACGTACTTTGAAACGCCGAAAGAAATGGTTTTTATGGAGTAAACATACCATATGTACCACAACCAGGAAAGGCTGTGCTGACGTATGAAGTATAATCACGACCATGTCCGCATTCTGAATTGCACGACGCATGTATTAGGTATTGAAGGAGAAAACGAAAGTGTATTGCAAAACGCTGACGCATCTAGAACGAAATGTGAAGTCAACAGCTTCCCTCAACCTCTCGTTGTCGTGTATCGCTCCTTGACGTGTGAATCCATATTTTGAAAATGTGAATAATGTCTATCGATTCTGAGATTGACCAACACAAAGCCTTTCAGCATGGTTTCCAGGGATTTGGTTACTTTTTATTGATATAACTATTGTTGTTATAATTATTGTTATGTTCTTGTTGTTCAAGACAATAAGGACTATTCAACCTTCTGAGAAACTGCGGACGAATGAAGTATGGACATAACTACTGTTTTTAAATAACACAATATTTTTATTGGCTGACATTTCACATGAAGATGGATCTTGTGCCAGCAATTTGCCCATACGTACGTACGCAACTCGCGCGCCCACACACACACACACACACACACACACACACACACACACACACGCACACACGCGCACACGCACACACGCACACACGCACACACGCACACACGCACACGTTCTATAACAATTACTCCCAGTGATAGTGACACTCATTTCACCGAGTTACGTTACAGTTTGTGTTACTATTATAATATACATTCATACTATAGACGAGTGCAGGTTCCACGCTGTTTCTGTTGCGTTTCCGATCAGAACAAAATGTATGAGTCAATACAATATTAATTGTATACATACTAACATGAGCTATCACTGGCTATGTAATTAAATACATCAAACACGTAAGCGAACTGCATAAAATATCTACAAACTTCAGAATCAAGTCATCAAGTATACCGTGCCAAGTACAAGTACTGGAGATAAAGTAAAGTAACAGTTAATGTGAGCTATAATGACGATGACATCATATATAATGACATCATATATACAACTGAGAAGATCCATTTTGTATTGAAAATACTTATATTACATACTTGTGAAATACTTGATTTTCAACAAGTTCCAAGTATTAAGCACTTGTAAGTAAAAACCCACGCACAAGTCCACGTCTAAGCACGGAAACTGTACTCAAGTACAAGTCCATGTACTTGACATCAACCACAACATCCACATCACCATCACAATTAGGTCCTTCGGTTTAACAACTGAACAGAAATACTGTTGAGCATAACGCATAATGTTCAGTCATTCTATAATATTCCTCGTCCACAAATACTAGTCTCCTACTGAAAGGACACTTCACAAAAGGCTTTGCTTCACACGTCGACACCAGTAGTGAACAGTCTTGCACGAGTTCTAGTTCTCGACGTCCTGTCCCCACTGCTTTTGGTCTTGTAGCTGTATTTCACCCGGCATCGGTCCGTCTTGTGCCGACGGTGCTGGTTCCTCGGCCGGGAGCTCGTTCGGTCGCAGGAGCTCTTCGTCGTCATCCGTCTGCTGCCTCGCGTTACTCGGAGAGCTGCGCGTACGTTGTCTGCGCAGAGCAAAGACGGCCACAGCAAGAGCGACCAACAGCACGACGCCGCATATGACGCCGATAACGACGAGGAGGTTCTTGTGTGACTTACGCTTCGGAACTGCAACGGGATTGCCGTGTATTATAACGTGGACATCTCGCCGTTTCGTAATATTCTTATGAATGTGCGTGATGTGATTGTCAGCGATGTTCAGAGTAGTGAGACGCCGCAAGCCGCTGATGTTGAAACTCGCGGAGGCTAGACGGTTTCCCTGCAGCGACAGAACGCGCAGGTTTGTCAGACTAGAAAACGCCGACACGTGGATCTGTGAGATCGCATTCCCCGACAGGTCGAGCACCTCCAGAGATGACAAACCGTCAAACGCACCTTTCAGATCGGCGCCATTCGTTCCGATGTTATTGCCGTTTAAGTAGAGGTACTTGAGCATGCGCGTGTCGCTGAACGCGCCCTGGGTGATGGTTTCGACAGAACAGTTCCTGATGTCGGCCAACTGGAGCCGATGCAGCCCGCGGATGGAGCCAATGGCACTGAATGGGTTGTACGATATGTTCATCACGACAACGTCGTTGTCCGCCGAGACATTCAGTTTCACTGTTATTCCCGCCACATGTCCTCGGTAGACGTGGTCGGCATAGACGACCTGGACGGACGGAGGGATGGTGAGAAGTTTGTCCTCTTCCTTCTCGGTCATGTGCCCGGCGGATGGCCTCGCTGACGGTCGCACCCGGCTGAAGTCGAGGTCTACCAGCGGCGGCGGCCGACGGAAGAAGTACTCCGTCGGGTCGATCGGGTCGTCGTCGTCCGACATCGCCTCGCGGAAGCAGTAGCGATGTCGGTAGACGGCTGGGGAGGTGAAGATGTCTGAGGCGTCAATGACGTCCAGCGGGAGACCGAACAACGTCTTGAATAGTGCCTCGGAAGAGTTGATGGTAGGCCGAATTGACGTGATGACGTTGTAGCCTATGTTGAAGTGGGTCAAGTTCTTGAGCGGGCGCATAATGCGCACGTCCACCTCCGTGATGTAGTTGGCCCGGAGTGACAGACGCTCGACGTTTGTGAAGGCGTTGTGCGCAAACTGCTCGTGAAACAGAAGCATAGCTTCCGGCTCGACGTCATCGACGACGATCGTCTTCAGTTTCATATCCTTCACGGCGATGATGGCGTTGTAGACGTTGATGAATTTGACCATCTTGTTACATGCAAGATTGAGCGTCGTCAAGTGAGACAGTGGCTCCAATGCGCCTGTCTCTAGTGTCTTCACGCGACACGTCTTTAAGGCCAGGTGCGACAGTTGCACGTTTCTCAAACTGTCAAACGTTTCATTTGTCAGTATCGGCATGGTACAGTTGTGCCCGCCAAACGCGAGTGTCTTCAGTTTGGTCAATCGTCCAAACCCGTCGCCGAGTCTACGCGTAGGAATTCCCGTTAGAGACAGGAACTCCAAATTCGTCAACTTCGCCAATGCCTCATCTGGGTATTCAACGTGCTGCGAACACGCGTTTGACGTCATCGTGAGACGCCGAAGTGACGTCATGTGAGAAAACAAATCGACGGAAAACGTGTTCTTGTCCATGCACAGGTGATTATACGTAAGGTCAAGTTCCTCCAGACGCCGAAGACCAGCAAACACATTCGCCCCGACGTCATGTAGACCGTTCCGCGACAGATCCAATGACGTCAACTCTGTGTATATTTCAAACGGGCGCCCGTTGAGTTGTAAGATGTTGTTACGTCTCATCTTCAATCTGCTCATGTCTCTCGGCAGATCGTCGGGAATGTGCCCGAGCCGCAGACCGGCGCAATCGACGTCCACACCGACGCCATCACGGGTCGGCTGTATGCGGCAGCCATCCTTAGATGTCGTAATCCGTTGGTCGCCAGGCGGCGCTACCGTGCCTTCAGTCGTGGCCGCGAGGGCGACAATAACGACGACAAATACCAACAGGTGGCGCGCCGCAGCGGCACGAGGTGGCATTGTGCTGAAACAAACGAAACAGTTCATTTTGTAATATAACGCGTGAGTTGTTACGTGGAAATACGGGCGATCTTCCACCGTCTGACCCACCCATGAAACGCACGCGCACGCACACGCACGTAGATACACACACACGCACCCACGCACGCATGCACGCACGCACGGACACATGTACACACACGCGCGCCCACACACGCACGCACACACACACGTACGCACACACGCATACACACACACATTTATACATGTACACACACGCGCGCGCACACGCACGCACACGCACGCACGCACGCTCACACACACACACACACACACACACACAGTATTCACAAGGTAGTCTACTGTAGGCACAACAGAGCTCAACACCAGTAAGGCAACACCGATATTACAATAGTATCGTCTGGTAGAAAAATATCAGCCTCGATCGTCAACTCTTCGCCTAGTCTGAGTACTTCACTTCGCGAACTGCGAGTCTAATAATAGCCTGTATAAGTGGATCACGGGAACCGTTTGAGCAACATGGCTCCGGGTCACTAAACAGTCATTCAGTAGTACTGGCTGAATATAGTCCTGTCTGTTCAGTAAAGTACACGTGACACGCGTACGTCTAAATGGTGCTTAGTTAGAAAGGATTGGAAACATTCAGATACGGATAATGTGTGTTGGACCTAACATCTCGTCTTCAAGTTCGCATTTTAAGGCGCGTCGTTTCAAACTGTAGAGAACAATGTCCGAGTGCAATATCGATGTTACGTTGTACCAGTGCGCGTCAGACCAAGCCTAGTAGCGTATAGAGAGCTCTAACGGCTATAACCACAGTCAGTCAATTTACCTAAACTCATAGAGACACCCATATCCAAACATGTTGTCAAAGCGCTGTACAGTTTACTTCCTGGCAGATCTGTTCAATTAAACAAACACCATATACCGACTTCGTTGTGAATATTCACCACTGTAGATAGCCATGTACTGCTCCGTACAGCTGCGTGACGTGGGACAACACTTAGAGAGTGAACCGACTTGTCCAACACCGCGTAGCACACGATTCGACCTCGTGTTCTCTCAGTTGAACGTCCGACCCACTAAACAACTGCTGCTGGTGACACCAAGCAAAGCATAACCAGTGTGGCATAGTAGCGAATATACGCGTATTGTGGACATGCTCTTACCTGGTCTACGCGTTGAGCTCTGCCAACCAACAGAGACGCTGTCTTGGCGGTGGCAAGTTGATTCTCCCGCAATGGCGACGCGTTATGTTAGCGCAGACAAGGAAGTATTTTAAAATCACGCCCACGATGTGTCATCAGATATTGACAGAGCATCGGAAAATGGCGCTATATAAGCTAGGCATGCTCAATCAAGCGTTTAGTACGCGCCGGGAAAGTCCCTTTTTATTTAGGTCAAAATTTGATGTGCAACCAATAGGGTCAATCCGATACGGTAGGCGTGGCGGTTTGGACTAGTTTGCGAGGAGCCATTTCTGACAGCTGCATTTGAAGTTATTCAAAATTTCGCAGGAGCCGAGGATGACCTAGAGGGTGAGTGTGTGTGCGTGTGCGTGTGCGTGTGCGTGTGCGTGTGCGCGTGCGAATGCGCATGCGCGCGCGCGCGTGCTCGTGTTCGTGTGTGCGCGTGCGCG